>CAKNYM010052255.1:376689-468466 GCA_932195095.1 Andricus curvator
TATATATATATATATATATATATATATATATATATATATATATATATGCACAAAGTACTCGTAGATTCTACTTTAAACTTGAAATTACTGGAAATAAATTGCGTTGGATATTGGTGACTTTGAATTTATAATATGATGTTTGGAACTTCCGCAAAATTAAATGCATGTTTAAAAAATGTCTAGTATGGTTCCTAATTTGGTGAAATTATTGTTAAAGTATATCTGTGAAGTATAGTTAAAGTATATGTGTAAAATATAGTTCAGAGTATATCAGAAGTATGAATAAATTATGCCTAAATATAGGAAAAGTATAGCTACTTTAGGTATAGCTTAATTTATAGAGATTAAATGAAAAGAGAATCACTGGATTTCTTACCCCCATATATGTGGCATAACAGGCCTTATAGCTTGAGAACCAGGGCAGCTCCTTACAGACTTCCAGCCCGCTTTGAAACTACCCCCATATATGAAATAATAAGAAGCGGAATATAAGCAATTAAGCATCTCATATATTTATAAGGTGCTATACTATATATATATATATATATATATATATATATATATATCCTCTTGTTTTGATGATTTTCTTTATATTTGAAAAACCGAGAAAATAAATTAATACACTAAAGTAGATATTGTGCGAACTATATCCTATACTTCAACTATACTTGAGACATACTTTAGGGGCAGTTCAAAAACTACGTCACACTGAAGGGTGGGGTGGGGGCGGGGGGTAGTTTGTGACGATTTATCACGTAACATGAGAAGGGGATAATGCGACCTGAAATAATAGAACTCAATAAGAAAATCCAAGAATTTTTCGTTGAAAGTTCATTTTTACATTCTCATCTCAATGAGAAGGTATTGGTTTTATGTTTTATGGGTCTGTCTATCGTTGTCGTTCTCGTCTGCATACCAGATAACTTTTGAAAGACTAATCGGATCGGATTGTGCTTTGGCACACTGTTACCGGGGCCAAAAAGGAAGATTGAATTTGTTAACCAGCTATTTGGATAACAATTAAAAAAGTGAGAGCATTTAGAAATTTCTGAGACTATTTTGTCAAAATTGAAAAATTCCATGTACGGATGTTCATCGTAATAAAAAATTCGAACAATTTATCTAATGACTTTTTTCGATAGAAAGAAAATTATCGAAGTTAGAGCATTTTCAAAATCCAAAGAAGCAAACAAAAATAAAGATTTTAAGCCAAACAACCCACGATATGAAAAAAGTCAGGAGAAGGAAAACGTTGCTTTTTCAAAGCCCTACATGATTATCACAACAACTTTTTGAAATTTCTTGAAAAATCGAGAAATTTTGATCACCCGGAAAATTATGAAAAATCAAAAATTGCATTTTGCGGTCAAACTATGCAAGATACGAAAAAAATAAATTAAAAAAATTGTGCAGCTAAAAATGATCCACAAATTTGTGACTAATTACTTTTTTATGGGACACATAGTTTTCGTTTCATTCATAAAAAACATTAAAAATAAAAATATTAATTTTTTGGAGAAACGACACAAGCTATGAAAAGAAGTAATAAGACAAAAGTTGTTAACCCAAAGGTAGCTAGCAATTTGTTGATTATCATTTTCTGATAGGATGCGTAGTTTTTGTTTTATTCGTAAAAAACAACATTAAAAATAAAATTTTTGTTGGAAAAAAGACACAAGAGACGAAAAAAATGAAAAGACCAATATTTTTTAACCAACAAATATCTACAAATTTGTTATGACATTTTTTTATAAAAATATATTAAAAATAAAGAAATTAACTATTTTGAAAAGAGATACAAGCTACAATAACATTCTATTTGAAAAAATTTTTCGCCTCAATTATGTCAATTAGCTTAGAACCACCTTACGCTAGGATGCGTATTTTTAGTCTAAATAGTGAAAAATAACATTGAAAATAAATAAACTAAATTTATGGAAAAACGACATAAATTGCGAAAAATGTTTAATAACAATTTTTTTTAATAGGAGGCGCACTTTTTTCAATTATAAGAAGAAGACAATGAAAATACTTTTGTTTCAATTCGAATGCATATTATGAATGGTAATAATATAAAATCAAAATGAAACATTTTTCAGGGTAGCTGAGAATAAAATTTAATGCAAAATAAGGAACAAAAATTCAAGTAATAATTAAAAATAAAATTTGTACTTCCTTTTGCAATATCTGAATAAGCAACCCCAGACCAAGGTGCAGAAATTAATATAATATGTATATATTTAATATAATAGAGTTGAACATAATGTAGAAAAGTTTGCATTTTCGCAAAATCGAGTGCGAAGCACCAGATACGTAATGAGAATGTGTTCGTTAAAGCCGAAGAAGCTTTAACAAAAGAGAATTCACAATCACCAAATTATAGTTGTCGGAGCTTTTACCTTTAATTTTGAAGGGCCTGCGCACAAATGTAGGGGAAATACAAAGACCGAGCGCATAGCGCGAGATAAATACATTATCGAGCTGCTTGGTTGAAAGTTGAACTACTTTATTAAACATTCATTTTTTTGGTGCCATCTCTTTTGTTGGAAATTTGTTTTTTGTTGTTGTTGAAAATCAGTTTTTTAACTGTAAATTCAACAAATCCATTTTCTATTGAAAATTCAACTGTTTATCAGAAAATTGGTTTCTTTGACTCAAAAATTCAACTAGTTTGATAAAATTTTGTCTTTTTGGGTTGAAATGCTTTTATTTTCGTAGAAAATTCAACGATTTAGTAAAACACTCAACAATTACATAGGTTGAATATTTAATTATTTGGTTAAAAATTCAACAGTTTGGAGAAAGTTCATCTTTTGGGTTGTAAATTCAACACTCAGGTGGAAAACTCACCTATTTGGTGGAACTTCTTTGTTGAAACTTTCTTTTTTTTTTTGAAGGTTCATCATTTTACTTAAAAATTTAAATTTTTTGTTAAAAAATAAATTATTTTTTCAAACATTAAACTATTTTGTTGAAAAATTGATATTTTTGTTAAAAATGTAACTTCTTTTGTTAAAATTTTTTCCTTTTGGCTGGAATATTTTTTCTTCTGGATAAAAAATTCATCTATCTTCTGAAAAATTCACATTTTTAGCTTGAAAATTCAACTATTTGGTTGATAATTCAACTGTTTTCGTTTAATGTCCAATGCTTCTTTTTCGAAAATTCGACCATTTTGCTGAAAATTCACCTTTTTAGGTTGCGAATTCAACTATTTAGATAAAAATTCACCTATTTTGTTTAAAATTAATCTTTTACATTCTGATGACAATGAGAAGGTTTCAGTTTAATATGAAAACTGACTGTATGCTGGAAAACTTTTAAAATACTAATCGGATTAGGTTACGCTTTGGCACACGTCTTAAGATACCAAAGAGCACAATCGAGTTCGTTAAACAGGATTTTTGGACTAACGGTTCTGGTTTTTACAACAACAACAAAAATAATAAAAAAACAAAATTTCAATTTTGCGGTTAAAGATATACAAGATACGAAAAAATGAATAAATTGACCAAAAATGTGTATCTGAAAAAGATATGCGAATTTGTTGGTAATAATTTTTGATAGGACGCGTAATTTTGTTTTTAATCGTGAAATATAAAATTAAGAATTAAAAGTTCAATTTTTGGAAAAGCTACACAAGGTACGAAAAAAACTGACTAAACAAAATTTATTCACTCAAAAAAGATCTATAGATTTGTTATTAATCAATTATTTTTTGATAGGACGTGTAGTTTTTGTTTTAATTGTAAAAAAACCTTTTATTTGGAAACACCGCACAAGATAAAATAAAATGTTAATTAACAAAATTGTTCGCCTAAATTAGATCCAAAAATTTGCTCTTGACCTTTTTTTTTTGATAGGACGTGCGCTTTTTCTAATTATGAAAAAAGACAACGAAAATACGTCTTTTTCAATATTATTGCACATTATATTTTGTAATTATATACATTCATTTTAATGATACATTTTTTAGGACAGCTGAACATGAAGATTAATGCCAAATAAGGAACAAATATTTAAAAAATCATGAAAAATGAAATTTGTACTTCATTTTGCAATATATCTGAATAAGCAGTCCCGGCCCAGGCTATAAAAACTTATTTAATATGATGGAGTTGAACATAATATAGAAAAGTTCACGTTTCGGACAAATTTTAATGGAGATGCACGGGATGCGTAATAAGAATGTGTTCGTTAAAGTCGAAGGAGCTTCAATGAAGAAAATGCACAATCACAAAATTACATTTGTGGAAGATTTGACTTTTAATTTTGAAAGAACGCATAAATGTGTGTGAAATACGAAGACTGAGCGCGTAGTACGAGATCAATACACTATGAAACGCGAAGCGCCAGATCCAAAAGAAGCACGTCACAGGCTTGTACAAACTCGCGAGCACAGCGGATTTATTTGGACTGGAAATTATTTTTTGTTTTAGTAGAACAGTTTTTGGTTAAAAATTCAGTTGTCTTCTAAAAAATTTGTCTTTTTTGATTGCAGTTCCGACTATTTGCTAACGGCGATACCACGCTGAAAACACCAGTTCTCGTAAGATCACTGAAGTTAAGCATTGTTGGGCGCGGTTAGCACATGGATGGGTAACCGTTCAGGAATACCTGCGTGCTGTTGGCCCGTCGTGGGTGTGGTGGGCCCACATTGGTAGTAAATATCCACCTAGAAACACTACCCGAATCGGGTAGTGAGGCAATGAACTTTCGAGTTCGAACTGCTAATCTATGTATGTATGTATGTTCCGAATATTTGGTTAAGAATGCAACTTTTTGTGGTTGAAGCTAATTGTTTTTTGTTTGAAAATTTGTTTATTTGATTGAAAATTCGTCCTTGTAGGTCAAAAATTTAATTATTTATTCAAAAATCTGTCTCTTCAGCTTGAAACATTAATTGTTTTGTTTTAAATTTGACTGTTTGGTCTAAAATTAATTTTTTGTTGTTGAAAATTTTACTATTTTGTAAAAAGTGCAATATATTTAGACTTATAATCTTCAGCGTTTCATATTTATTGCAATATGGCACCTATAAATTGATTTCATTCAAATGGATTTATTTCTTAAAAGGTAGAAAGGTGTTCATCTTTGTGGCGTCAGCTTGGGGGGTATGAACTTTTTGTGATGATCTGTGAAGAAGAAGGCGAGGGCTGGAAAAAGTCCTCAAAGTAGGGTGACGCCGTTTTTGAACGGCCCCTTAGCCACCTGTCATCTTTCGCCTTGAATTTCATACCAACAATTTGTGATTGGCGAAACCCACTTTATTTTCGCAACAATTAAGATCACTTCAATCAATTTCCGATTTCATATTTCCAGAGGTAGCTCGTGTCATTCATTGGAATAAACGCGTTACTTTCTATGTAGACTCAACCAAGTACGCAGCCAGTAAACGGAAACAAAATCAATTTCAATTATCCAGATTCAGAGAGCACGGGCGACAGTTTAACACATTTTGAAGGTTCACGACGAACTTTAATTCTCTCTGTTATTCACAAATTAATTGCTAATTAATTGCATTATGAAAATCAAATCAAAATCAAATTATGTTCGATAAACACTATCGCTTACCAGGATGTTCCTCAACAGAGAAAGAGTATTGAAATTGTGTTAAATATTTATAAAATACGAATATTCGACAAATAATAATTCATAATTCATTTATTCATTGTCATTTTATGTGACGAATATAGTTAGTCGGGCATATGAAACAATTAGAGTGATTATTTCGAACAATCGAGGGATGATGCATATGATTATTCCAAGAGAATACTATATTGAGCATTAAGTTTGATTTCCATCAAGGCCAGATTCGTTACATTACTCTCTTGTTTGTCTCTGTATCCGATTTTCGTCCGGACTCGAAATCTGATTTGCATAAAATTACCGAGGGCGAGGTGATGGCGTTATCGAATTACTAGCCAATTCGCATCTACCTCTATGCAGCGTCTGATTTATGCCGATCTACGCTTGTTCTAAAAGGTTTTGAATGCCAATAAGGTTTTCAAAGTGTTTTGTGAGATTGTGCGTAAATATAAATCCCTGCATTTAGAGACGAAATTTCTCCCCTTTCCGCCAGACTAATGTAAGTGCATAATTCACCTAGAAATTCAAAGTTGTACATTGATATGTCCTAGTCGGAAAAATGATATATAGCTCATATATAGGAGATGAAATTATGTATATTTGCATTTGTTTTATACAAAAAATGTATGAAACAGATGAACATTTAATATAATATTTCCGAATATGTGTAATTTTTTCGCCTGGGATATCATATCCTTACATCCATCACATATTCCTAAAACCAGTAAATTCTAAACATACTGATTATAAATGTTGAAGAAGAAAAGAAGACCAAATGTGAAATTGAATTTTCGATTTTTTTGTTCCTTTTATATTATAAATTAACTACGGGAAATGATGAGTCAATTGGATGATATTTAGAGGTCGCGATATTGTCTGTTTTCACAAGAATTCAATTTTTCTCAAAGAAGGCAGACCATAACGCAAAATTACACATAATTCAAAAGTGCGGCTTCTCAAAATGAGTACCTTATGTTCATAATTTTGAATTTCATTATTCATACTTATATTTTTGAAGCACATTTCAGTTATTTTTATATTTTTAAAAACATTTAATATAAACAGGTACAATTACTATTTAGAACAATCAGTTTATATAAATTGTTTTTTCAAGAACACAAAAGTGATTTTAATGTAAATTAAAGGCCTTTCAGTAAGTGGAAAATATGATGCATAATTAAAGAAAATAATGTTGAACACAAAAGTCTTCTTCTCCCACGTGGTTCATTTTTAACTCAAAATAAACAGAAAAACCGAAAAAGGAAGTTGAGATTCAGAATTAATTTTTTTAAGATAGGGGAGAGTGGTCCTTAGTCGGCACTGTTGGTTAAGTCGGCACCTTCGCGTTTGCCAGAGATGGAGAACGTGTCGGCTTAACTGTTTTTTCGTATGATAGGTTAGTAGACATGGATGTGATTTACGTTGACAATCGTCACTTTAGTTTTCGCTTGACAGCATGAGCGGGGTAAAAAAATTTCGTGCACACGTAATTCCATATTCTTCCATTCTTGTGAAGCCGCTATAGGTGTGTAAATATTTTGAAAAAATCAATCAATTAAGTGCATTGGTTTCTGTACTCTGTTTGCTTTCGCCTAATAAAGTCGATTTTTCATTCAGATTTGTTTCGTGCGCGTAAAAGCATGAAATGTATAAACATTCGTAGTGTTCCCGAGTCGGTACCAAACAGGTGTTCTGAATCGACACCTTTTTTTTTCTTTTGTTGTTATTTGTGTTATTTTATTTCGTTGTGTTTCAATTCCACGTCACTCTTCTCTTGATGGTTTGTTTGCAGTTTGGTTGTGTTTTGACTGCATGTTGCTTGTCTCTGGTAGGCGTCCTTTTATTTTCTGTTTTTGTCATTGACTTTTCGCTGATTCTATTCTCTACATGTTTTTTCATTGTGAATGGTTTAAAGTTGTCCATTTCTTCCTGACACTTACATAACCTGCCCTTTTTGTTGCATTTGAGCGGAAAAAATTATGTGACGACGCAGGACCAGGGGGTGTCGGCTTAGGACCACCATTTTGAAAAATAGCAAAAATCGACTTCTTAACTTCGCGCTGCATTGAGACCGCAACAATCACTTCACTCTGCGCCTAACGACATAGAATTGTAGATAAAGGATCGTGGTATCTGACCAAAGACATTAAAGCGCCATTAAACCCGGTTTACACTCTGTTTTCGACAAAAACTCTCACTGTGCCGTCTTAGAACCACTCCCCCCTATCCCTGATCTTGATTGTTGAAAATTTTTTTAAATTTGCAATGCTCATATTTTCATTTCGATATTTTATATAGTAGAATAATGGAAAATGGAAAGTTAAAGCACAGACTCAAACTATACTATACGTCAAGGAACATGTATCTCCCAGATTGTTGCGGGTTAGAATGAAAGTGGGAATCAGAAGACTATTTATCATAGCGTGTTACACGCCAGTTGATAGTGAAAGGATTGAGGTAAAATAAGCCTTCTGGGACACTTTGAATTATACTGCAGGCACTTGCGATCATGAGGAAAGAATCATTCTACTAGGAGACATGAATGGATGGGTTGAGTCCAACGCAAGAGAAGGAAAGGGTGGTAGGTAATTATGGAGATCCGCAAACAAATGGTAACGGAGACAGATTGATTAGATTATGCTTGGCGAAGGGATTTTTCATTAATGTTCCCTGTAGGCATAAAATGATCTTCTTGTACACATGATGCAGAGGCGATAGCCACAGTATGATTGACTTTGCTGATGCAGATGAAAGACGCAATTGAATTTTATTGAAAATATTTTTTTTATGTGGGTCATTTCAAATCAACCTTTAAATTCGATAGCGCTAAACGTTGCATTATTGTGTAATGAGGGAAACTGTAACAAATAATCCGTTGGTAGGTTTTAAAACATCAATTTTCGTTTTGGGGTAGGCATAGATGACTTGATATATTTTAAATTTATAAATACATTATTTTCAATAGTCCATTTTAAAAATCTTTATATAATATTCTTGCTAAATGTATTTAAAATATCTGTGGATCATACACTTTCAATATAATGGTGCAAAACCAAATAACATAAAGTGCTTCAGCTCAGAATTTGTGTAAAAATTATAAATTATAAACATTTATTGCTAAAATTTTATTAAAGCGTCCATGTCTTACGTTTTTAAGGACTGAATTCTAAAAAATTATAAAAATGAATTATGAAAATAAATTATAAAAATGAGTTATAAAAATTAATTTAAGAAAAAATTGAAAATAATTTAAAAAATATTAATTACCAAAGAATAAACATAGGGTGCTGTATTAAGTTTTACAAGTAACATAAGACTTTTACGTACTTTTTCAAGAATTTGTTCATTTTTATTCCTTTGGAAGTCGTTCGCCAACTTTGAAAATCGTTTCTACGCATTTTCTAATGAATATTTAGGGTAAAAGTAGATAATCTAGCCACGGGCTTTTGTTGATGCGAATTTCGAAGACAATGATAAATATATATGTGGAAAATTATTTTAAAAATTCAAATTATTAAAAATAATTCTTTGCAAGTCGTGAATATTTTTCTAATTCATTAGGCTAAAAAAAATTAGAGATAAATATTATAGGTCTAGGAAAACTAATCAAAGTCTTTAATTTAGACCAGGAGATAAAGCACTTCGTTTATGTACGATTTTGTCAAATGAGATAGTTCTCAATAAAAATCACTTTGAAGCTAAATTATTTTTTCATTAATATCATAGGTTAGGACCCCGATTACTTGAAAAAAATAAATCTGACAAAATAATTTGATCAAATTAAGAATTCCGAAGTTGATTTGAAATGATCCATATTCATGATATAAATGTGGATTAGAGGATTTACAATCATTATTCCGCTTATGATGAAATTACACAAGCTATTAGCAACTATTGGCAACGGCCATACCACGCTGGAAACACCAGTTCCCGTTAGATCACTGAAGTTAAGCAGTGTTGGGCGCGGTTAGTACTTGGATGGGTGACCGTCTGATACTACTGCGTTGCTGTTGGCGGTGGTGGGTGTGGTGAGCCCACACTTGTAGTTATTTACTACAAGAAACTATCCACCTAGAAACACTACCCGAATCGGGTAGTGTCACGCTTACCCCTTGAGGCTCGCCGAAAGGGAAATGGCTTAATGGTATATATATATTAGGCTTTTTTATGATTTCCCATTGTACCAAGTTTAATACCCGAGACCGTGTATTAGATCTCTCAGGTCTTATGCTGTACTTTATATAAACTGCATTAATTTGTAGCGAAATCTATTAATCGGTCGCGTGTATAGTCACAGGATGAAATTATTGTCGTCAAACGCAAGTGGTTATGAAGATGGCACTAGGATCCTCAGAACACAATTTCCCCTCTGTTAGATACATTGAGTCAACAACGCAGCTTGCATTTGGTTGGCTTCCCTAAACCAACCGTATCTACTGCACGATTTACGCTTATTGCCCTGAAGAACGATTTATTACTGGTCATTCACCCTATCGGAATTGGGTGACCACTGACCACAGTACGTATTCTGACTAATTATCGACAGACTTAAAAGAATCGATGGCTTTTACAAAAGAAAATACTGTGGTTAAAAAAATTCATAAATTACGTAACATTTTTTCAGGCGGGGGTAAATTGATACTGTTACGTCATATGTTTAACAAACCACACTATACAAATCAATGTATACAAAATTATAGTATTACTTTGGATTTCAGTAATTGCAATACAAGATTGCAATAACGTTATAAAGACTTCAATAACGGTCAAATTAAATAAGCATTTTGATTTATTCCCATAATTCTGTAGAAAAATATCGACAAAAATAAAATATTTTTTTGCAATTTGTCAAACTAGTACGGAGCCCAATGAAACAGGAAGTCAACATATCTAAAAACTTTAGTAAAGAATTTCAATCTTCTGAATTGTTGTTAACAATTTTTAATGAAGTGATTTGATGAAAGATTTGAGAAAATTTTATAATCTAGGTTTATTCCTTTGTAATTAGCCTTCATAATGACCGATATCGTTTTCCAAGTATGAAGTATATAATATGATTTTCCAATCATAAATTAAAATGAATATTCAAAAAGCTACATCGGCTTTCATACGACTTTAATTTTGAATGGTTGTCACTTTGTTAGTAATCTGTCTACAGATTACTTTTATTTGTAAATAAGATTTTATTTAATTTATTTGGCTAAAACGAATGTTTTTTTTTTGATCCAATGAAAATTTGTCTTTAATTTAGACTGATTTTCCTAATTTTGAAGTTATTTTTGGTTATATGAAAAAAATCATGAAAGAAAACGATTCCATGAATTAAAAAAAAAAATTCGGAGTACTCCTGGAATTCTGAATCTTTTTGGTGTCACACATTTTTGATCCAGATCAAGATCTTAATTTAAAATCTTCCATATTGAAGAAGTTTTTATTGTTAATTATCAAAATTACAGAATTTTCAAGTCTAAATTTTCAGAAATAAAAACTCTTTACTTTTAAATATTTACAATTCAAAATTCTACAATTTTGAAGATTTGTAGTAGAAAATACTTAAATTTTTCAAAAATTTGATTGAAAATTATTCAATTTTTAAGATTCTTATTTTGATATCATGTGATTTTGAATTTTGTTGTTGTTGGAATATTTACTTCAATTTTAAAGATTTACAATGGAAAATTCTTCAATATTTGAGATCAGCAATTGCAGATTCTTCAATTTAAAATATATATTAATAAAAAATTTTAATTTTGATGATGATGAAGATCAAAAGTCAAGACTTTTCAATTCTAAATCTTCCCAGTTGACGAAATGTTAAATGCAAGTCACGAAAATTACAGAATTTTTAATTGTAGAATATATTAATTTACTATTTTTAATTGTAAATCTTCAGCGCTGAAAACTTTTCAATTTTGAAGATTTACAATTTAAAGTTCTACAATTTTGAAAATATAAAATTGAAACGTCTTAATTTTTTAACATATAAAATTCAAAATTCTTTAATTTAAATATATATATATATATATATATATATATATATATATATATATATATATCTCGGAGGTGTGAAACTGCCACTGGTTCGTAACCTGAAAGCCATACCCGCGTGCCAAAAATATGCCAAGGCACTTGTGAGATGGATGCAGAAAGCTGTCATCCTTAGGTAGCTTCGTGTCCTCAAGACACACAAGGGTTTCGCCGGCCTGTCGTTGTGATTTCATCGTGCCCTGTGACCACCCATCTCACGGTTGTGAGGTGTGGCCATAAGTGTGATTTACCGTGGTTCTACTTGGAGCCGGTGTCATTTTTTAGATGGCAGTTGCAGTTGCATTTCACAAAAAACTTGTTTTTATTTCTCGGCGGCCGTATCGCGACAGTTTGTTTCTCTGGGTGAGATAATACACTCCAAATTTTTTCAGATAAAAAAAAATCTTTTAGAGGTTGCCAGCATCAAATTTACGTAAAAATTGAGATTTTTCGTAGTTTTTGATTTTTTTTTAAATATACATATTTGTTTTAGAGAAATATCTCATGAATAAAAATTGTAGCTAATACAAAGGACAAAACATTCACTTTGTGTTTGATTAAAAAAAAATCACTTGGCGCCGGTAAAAAGCATAAAAAGTACGATTTCCTATAAAGAGATAAATAGAAGGGCATAATTGTACACCAAAACATTTTTTGTAAGGATTTCCAAAATTCTGAGATGTTCTCCACAGAAAAGGGAAAAAATATATGATAGATATGAGATGAAAAACTTAAAACCGGGGTACAAGAAAAATTAAAAAATTAAAAAATATTATTTAACAAGGCTTTTAATGGGTTTTCCATCAATGAAATTTTATAAAATAATAACGTGCATCAAGAGAAGAAACAGAGAATCACAGATTACTAATTTTATATAAAATTATATTTTTCATATTTTCTTATATTCTCAACAAATATACAGCTCATAATTTATCTATCTTTTCTTATATTACAACAAATATACAGTTAAATAATCTAAAAAATTTTCGTACAGATAAATATTTCATTTTATTATACAATGAAAAATAATCGCTAATGCGTTTGTGCTTTGCAATATCACAAATGCGTAAATCACTTTACTGCAAGTTCGTTCATTATCGTAGACTGTATTACATGATATTGGAAATTGTAACATCAATAAATGACTCTTACTCTAAAAGCATAAATAAAACACTCGATAAGTGCATGCTTCCTTTCAAGTAGGAGTGGCTAACATTGCACATTTCATCTGTATGTTTATTGCGAAAATAAAAAAATACAGATAAATGATATACTGTGTATTTGTTGTGAATACAAGAATATATTAAAAATATGATTTCATATAAAAGGAGTACCTAATCTGTTATTCCCTCTTCCTCCTATTGATGTATTTTACTATTTTATAACATTTCATTGATGGAGAACCCATTAAAAGCCTTGTTAATTATGCTTTTATACTTATGCCTTTCTAAGAAATCGTACTTTTTATGCCTTCTACCGGCGCCAAGTAATTTTCTTTCAATCGGGCACAAAGTGAAAGTTTTGTCCTTTGTATTAGCTACAATTTTTAATTATAAGATATTTCTTTAAAGCAAATATGATATACTACGAAAATCTTAATTTTTACGTAAATTTTAATGCTCGCAACCTCTGAACATTTTTTCCAAAAACTGAAAAAATTAGAAGTGAGGGGAGCGGCGGCGAATGCGACGAACATAAAGGAAAATTCACGATTAAAATTCAAATATAAAGTAAAATATTGTAATCAAATATATTTTGTTAAGGGCAATATCTTACCAATGCTGTACACTGTTAGAAAAATCTATATTAAATTTAATACAAATGTATATGAAGTCATTTGCATACACGGGAATTGAAATTTAATATACATTAAAATATGAACAGCTGCACAATTTATATTAAATTTCATATACATGTCGGTATAGCAGCGTGCTTGAAAACTCAAAGTGCTTTTATTTCTTTAAATCTTATCAAATATTCGCAATTGAAGTAACAATCTAGAAATCGTCGATTGAATTGCTTTTTATGATTAAAGTGCAACGTACAAGTGGAACTCTTTCCAAAAATCGCCCTGAATGGTAGAAATTTAATGTGAGTATAGTTGATTGTAGGTTAGGTCTGTCATTTCTTTACGTAATTGAACTTTTCGACTTAAAATCCAATTTTATTTTTGATTAATTGCAAGAAGGTATCATGTTTTATTATTAAGAATCAACAATTACTGCTAATCTTATTTTGATTTTGTGTAAAAGTGGAATTATCTGAGCGATTATCATGATTGTATATGAAATTTAATAAACACGTACCTAAATAGGGATTTCATATGCTTGAGATATTAATTTTAATATACATTCGTATTTTAAATTTAATACTATTTTTAAGAGTGTATGCATGGAGATCATTTAGTTGAAGTTCATTAAAACAGTTAATTAATGTGTCTTCCAAAAAGTGCATCTGCGCCAAGTTGTCCTACCATGTTTGGTAATGTGGCGCGTTTAGATTTCAATTCTTAATTATTGAATAAAAAACAAATTATGAAGAAAAATTAGTGAAATTTAATGGAAGCAAGATAAATATATTTACGTTTAATATTATTAACATATTTGAGGGATTATGTCTGCCGAAATTTCAGGAAAACATGTTTTTTCAACAGTGCAAAATGTCTCACAATAATTTGAGGGTTATGTCCGCTGAAACGTCAAGACAAAAATTTGTTGTTAACAGTGCAGAATGACTCACCAATATGAAAAATAACATAATGAAGGATACACTTTTTGAACAATTCTTTATATTAAACTATAATATTAAGACAAGGTACAACTTGAATGCGCCATATATTAGTCGCATGTGAATAGTATTTAATAAAGATTTTTTACATAAAAGTTTAATAATTTTACTCAGAATGTTGAACTTTGAAGCATTCAAGAAACTCGGAACAGTATATTTCCAAAAAATTTTATAAGTTTACACGAAACTTCTCTAATTTCTTCCTTGTTTTTATAGCTACTCTGACAATACAAGCGAAAGAACGAAAACTAACTTTTCGTCATAAAAATCGGGCAATTAATTTAATTATCCCAATTTTCTAATAACGTAACGTTGAAAACATATATACATGTAATGAAACTACCTCCACAAGCAGAAAATACGTTAAACTCGAAAACTGGAACGCGCCACATTAGCCGTCGCGCCGCATTCTCCGCCGTTCCCCTACGTAATTTGTGAAAGGCCTTTCAGGGCAAATATAAATGTTTCAATTTTAAAAATGAAAGCTGTGTACTCACGAAAACTTGAGAGAGGCCTAATACGAATTGAACTCACCTGCAAAACAAGAAAACTTCTGTTATTAATTGTTAACACTTATTTTTTATTAAAAGAACTTTTATATTGCTGATATAGTATTCGCAAATTCTTTCCAGCATTACCTGCTCAATGAGAAAGTATTTCTAAGGGAAAACATAGATCCAAATTATTTTCTTCCAAAGTTCATACATATTTATGTTATAGGGTTGTAACCACTTTACTAAAGTCGGGCAAAATGTCGAAGCCCCTCACTTCTTTTGATTGCAACTTGCACAGAAAAATCTCTGAATTGTCTAATAAAAAGCATCTGAAAGCTTAAGGTCTTCCGCATTTAAGGTTCATGCATGCTCGAACGCGAACGCGAGCGTGAACGCTGAAGCGACGCACTTTGGAACGCATTTTTAAGTTATACGGAGTGGAGACGCACCAGCAAAAGTCGTCGCGGTCCACTGTGGCAACCGGACAGTGCTTTAGGCATGGATTTTCGTGGAAGGATGAAGCTGCAGATCGCAATTGCCAACCAATTCACCTTTTTTTTTAAATTACTCAGTATAAAATTCATAACAAACGTAAGGCTGCTGATTTTTTATTTTGTTTATTTGAAAAATATTATATTAATAATGATATCAGACAAAATGGGAAAATCGCAGTATTATATTTTTGATGGATTGAAAACAATGCAAGTGGATTATACTTAGTCATTCAAAAAAAAAAAGTAAATAGTTTGAGAATTGCGAGATGTAGCTTAATCGTTCCGCGAAAATCCATTCCTGAACCACTGTGAACCGCCGCCATGGAATGACGCGGAAGGTGGTGGACGTTTAAATATTGATAATATAAATTATTCAATACTATTTAATTCTGCTTTATTATTTCATGAAGATTGTAATGAACAAATATTCATGTTTAACAATTCTATGTCTAAATAAATGCTTTTTTCGAGACAAATTTCTGAAAATTGCCATATTAGAGAGCTAATGCATACCTAACAAACAATTGATAATTGTATTACGAAAAATTTTTGGATTTTTAAAAATCACCGAATTGTTGAAGTAAAATGGATTATTATTTGAATCGAAGTTGATTTTCTTTCAAGAAATTTGAAAATGTGTATTTATTTTCATTAGGAATATCTGGATTTTTTTTCATTTTATTTTTCAAAGTAACTGATCAAGAAATTTTGTTAGCCTCAGAAATTTGATGTATCAGTTTTATGTACAATTTGACAATGTCTGTTTTCATAAAATCTACACGTTTTGAGACCCTCTGAGTAAAAATTCAGATGAAGAACGTATATGTCTGTAGTATCGTGTAGACTTTTTAAAGGCTTAAAAAAGGACGAGATCTTTAACCAGCCATTTTTGGCAAAAGGTTCTGATTCTATCCATGGATAAATTTTTCTGCCGAGCTATGCAAGATTAGAACAAAAATGTTAAAAAGCAAAATTGGTAACCACAAATTGTCTCAATTCCATTATAAAAACAGTTAGTGTACCAACACAAACAGCTGATGCAGGTAATTTTTTAGGAGACTTTTTTCAATAGCAAAGTATCCATTTTCGATGAATTTAGTTCAATAACTTTCTAAGCTTATAAATTTCTAAAATGTGGTGAAAAAAATTATTAAACGCTGACAATCCCTATGAAACTATTTTCAGCCAGTTATTTCTTTATAAGAAATTTAATACATTTTGAAGCTTCTGTGCTTTACTGAAAGACATTCCTGAATAGTTGCTTTAGCAATTGCAGGCATTCTGGAATAAATCTGAATATTTTATATAAAATGGCATTTTTAAAGACATGACAAAAATTTTCATTATGGTTTTTGAATAAAGAAACAATAATTAATTTTTTTCAAAAACGTAACGTAATAGCCCTATGCGGACTTCATTTATCTTTCATTGAAAAAAAGAAACGTAGAAATCGGACCTTAATTGTCATGTGAAAATGAATTTGTTTATAGGCACTGTCTTTGCACCAGTGTGGAGGCGTACGGTGAAAACTGTGAAAGGCGTCAGGTTAGACTTTTTGACAGCGTGTCGGCGATGCGCTTGTCCAGTGTGAACCAAAATTGCTGAACACAGTTTCTATCCTTACGCAAAAGCGAACGCCCGCACGCATTCAGTTTTGGGTTCGAGCATGCATGAACCTTTAACGATGCGATCACTTTTATTCTAAAAAATTGTTTTCAATAGTTAGAGGGCAAGACATCCCAAAAACAGGGGTTTTTGGCCTCATTTTTCAAGCATCCACTTTTACCTATCCCCAGAAAGAGGGCGACGTTAGGAAAAATCTGAAAAAATTCACAGATATTCTTCCAGCATTCTTCAATGGAAAACATTTTTAAAATTTGGAAATATATAAGGATTTACTTTTTACGCGAATTTACTGACAATTACTTTATCTTAAAAACAAACGAAGATAGGAAGCCGTTTAATGGCTACAAATTTGCAGTTTTGTGATGAGAGTGCAGTGTAATAATTAAATTTAAGGTAATTGTTACGCAAGGAATATAATTTTCAATATTTCTGACTTTAATCAGTGTTGGCGCGTGCTCCGGCACAGCAGGACAAGTAGTAGACGAAAAGTACCCTTCCAATGACGATAGTAAATCCAGAAGATAGCCGACTCTGTTACTGTTTTCATCGAAAGGGTACATTTTTTCTTCCACTTGTCTTGCTGTGCTGGCCACACACCCACACTGATTAAAGTCAGAAATATCCAAAATGATATTCATTGCTTTAGAATGATTTTATGGTAAATTTAATTATTGCACTGCATTCGCATTGAGAAACTTCATATTTGGAGACATTACACGGCTTCCTATCTCAATTCCTGCTTAAGATAAAGTTTTTGTAAGTAAATCTTCGTAAAAAGTAGATTATGGTATATTTTAGAATTTTGAAAAATGTATTGCGTTAAAGACTGCTAAAAGAATATCTGTGAATTTTTTCAGATTCTTCCTAACGTCGCCCTTTTGAACTCGGAAGACCTTGAGCTTTCAGATGCTTTTTATTATAGCATTCAGAGATTTTTTTGTGCGAATTGCAATCAAAAGAAATAAGGGGCCTCGAAATTTGGCCCCGACTTTAGTATATGTAAATTTTCAAGTTTCTTGAAAGGAAATAAGAGCATGTTCTCAGTTTTGAGGAAAGAAAAGTAGATCTTACTATGGATACACACGAAGGTTTCGCCGCCCTCTCGTTGTGATTTCATCGTGCCCTGTGGCCACCCATCTCAAGGTTGTGAGACGTGGCCAAAAGTGTGATTTACCGCGGTTCTACTGGGAGCCGGTTCCATTTTTTAGATGGCAGTTGCTCTCAGTGGGACCCTGCTGTGGTTATTTGACCCTTTTTTAAATTATATATATATATATCGACGCCTCCATTCAATATGAGTCTATCTGCTGACAACGCCGTGTATGAGACTCTGTGCTGTGTATAAGCATAGTCTCATACAGAGCGCTGTCAGCACATAGACTCATATTGAATGGAGGCGTCGATATATAACGTTCTTTTACACAGGTGGTTTCGTGAATTCGTAAGAAGATCTTATAACCAAAAGATTTTCACGAGAAGAAACCTCTTTGAAAGCCGATCGCGCCTATTTGCGTCACATTTGTTTATGCGGAAAGCTCTTTCAAACTTTGTAAAGCGAATTTTGACGACGAGCGAGAGAATTCACGAATAGCTGCAAGAACAATGAATACGTAAAGCTTGTCCCAGAGCGAAATGCTGCAGTAGAAGCTCGTGAAAAAATATGATTTACAGCTTCAGATTTAAAATATTAGTAAAATAATTCTCCTTTTTAAGTTTATCCGCTGGTATTTATTGGAAGGCTCTTTAAAAATTTTCTTTGTAGGCTTTTAGTAGGAATGGTATTAATTATTTATTTATGAAAGAAGGCTTCTTTATTTGTATAATAAAACACTGTATCTTAGCGGGTGGTTTAATAAGTACGTCACAATGCCAGGAGGGAGCGTGTGACTGGTTGTGTGACGATTTGTGACGTAGATGAGAAGAAGTTAACGCAGAATGTGACATCACACATGAAAATATAAATGTAAATAACAATTTTTTGAAATTCCTGAAAAAATAAAGAATAGTGATTTTATTTTATGCGTAAACCTTTTATTTCGGAATTCACAGGATTTCTCGTATTCTCCTCTTCACCCTTTTTTAAAGAATAATTCTTCTTTTTCCCCTATTTTCAAGAAACTTCCCCTTTCCCCCCCTCTTTTCATTTCTTCGCTTGGATGCGAATTGAATTAATAGAATCCAATAAGAAATTTTAACTACTGATTTGTTGAAAGTTAATTCTAGTTAATTTAAGAGTCTGATATTATATTTATGGTTGAAAATTTATCGCTTTTAATTGAAAACTCAACTATTCGATTAAAACTTAAATTTTTTTTTAACTTTCATTTTATTTCTTAAAGATTTTACTTTTTTGTGGATCATTTGTGGCCAACAGCCATACCACGCTGAAAAAACCAGTTCTCGTCAGATCACTGAAGTTAAGCAGCGTTGGGCGCGGTTAGCACTTGGATGGGTGACCATTCGAGAAAACTGAGTGCTGTTGGCACATCGTGGGTGTGGTGAGCCCACACTCGTAGTTATTTACTACAAGTTATCCACCTAGAAACACTACCCGAATCGGGTAGTGTCACGCCTACCCCGAAAGGGAAATGGCTTAATGGTATACATTTGCTTTGTTTTTTTTTCAGAAATAAATTTCTTAATCTGCAAATTTAAATTTTTCATTATTGGTTAAAAATTGATCTTTTTAGTTGGAAATTCAACAATTTGGATGAAGTTTTATGTATTTTGCTGTAAAATTATCTTTTTTTGGTGAAAAATTAATCTCCCTTATTAAAAATTTGACTGTTTCATTGAAATTCAAACTATTTTGTTAAAAATTCATTTATCTAGTTGTAGATCAATCTCTTTTGTTAAAAATTTAACGATTCTGTTCGAAACTCTTTTTTTTTTGTTTTAATCAAGTTTTTCACCTGAAAATTTAACTATACCATTTTTGGTTGAAAAAGAATCATTTTAAGTTTAGAATTAAACTATTCGGTTGACAATTAACTTTTCAGTTGAAAATTAATATTTTCAGCTTAAAAACTCAACTGTTTTCTAGAGAATTCGCCTTTTTAGTTTGAAAGTTGAACAATTTGGTTTAAAAAACTTTTTTTCTCTTGGCTGTAAAATATTTCCTGACTAAATATTTAACTCTTTTATTAAAAATTCAGCTTGTTGGTTTGAAAGTTTATCTCTTTTGGTAGAAATTTTATCATACTTGGATAAAATTGCGACTGTTTAGTTAAAATTTAATCTATTTTCATGTAGGATTGAACTATTTTATCAAAAATTCGTCGTTTTTGATTGTGTTCAACTGTTTTTGATTTTAAATCAAAACATTTTTTGTTGAAATATCAACTTTTACATTTTTGGTTGAGAATGAATATTCTTTGTTTCGAAATTCAACTACTCGGTTGAAAGTTGAACTTCAATGTTCAAAATGTATTTTTTTAATGATTCCTCATTTTAGTTAAAAATTCATCTGTTTTATCAAAAATTCGTCGATGTTGGTTGAAAGTTCAACTATTTGATTGTAAGTGCAACTATTTCGTTGATAACTAATTTCTGTTTTTCTTGAAAATTAATTTTTTTAGGCCGAAATTTCAACTACGTGGTTAAAAATTCATCTTTTTTGTTGGAAAAGTTCTAGGTTAAAAATTCAACTGTCTTCTAATGAGTTCATCTTTTTGGCTTGAAGATAGAAGTAGTCTCTTTTGTTCGAAATTTTGACTATTTGGTTGTAAATGTTTGCAAATGTTGTAAGTGTGCTTGGTCTATAATTAATTTGTTTGTTGTTTGATAATTCAACTATTTTGTTGAGAAGTCATCTCCCTTTGGTTGGAAAATCTTTTTTGGTACAAAACTCAACTATAGTCTAAAAACGTTGACTTTTTAGCCTGAAAACTCATCTCATTCGTTGGAAACTCGCCCCTTTTGGTAGAATATTATGTTTGTATGTTTTTTGTTTTATTTTAGGCGTTTATCGAATGAAATGAAAGACAAATTTTGTCTAGAA
The DNA here is from genome assembly GCA_932195095.1 of Andricus curvator. Taxonomy (NCBI): domain Eukaryota; kingdom Metazoa; phylum Arthropoda; class Insecta; order Hymenoptera; family Cynipidae; genus Andricus; species Andricus curvator. The sequence goes on from CAKNYM010052255.1 coordinate 397,707, forward strand.
AGGTGAGGCGGGGACGTTCTTATATATGACGTCACCTTGGAGGTTCAAGCTTTGTGTGATGATCTGTGACGAAGAAGGGGAGGGGCGAAAAAAATGTTCAAAATAGCGTGAAATAGTTCTTTACCGGTCGTTTAATACGAAAAATGATATGTCTACAAATATGTCTTCAAAAAGTATTGAAATTCATAAAAGAACTTTATGAGCCAGTTTGACAAAAGCTTGATGATTGAAGTTTCTTATAGTGAATTCTTTTCACAGTTTTTACTCTGATCCGAGCAATGACCTAACACTGATAATAAGTGCGATTCTATGTTTCTCACCCTACTTTTATATCTTTCCTTCAATGTGTCGGCGATGAAGCTTTGTAAGCTTCGAGAAATTTTACAGCCACTTCTCCAGACTTGAGGTGTATCACACAGAACTCTTTCATGGCAAAAACAAATAAACGCCATGCGCCACTTGCTCTTTCAATTACTTACTTCAGAGAAGATTCGAACTTTCTAAAATTTGTATACAAATTGGAGATCTCTCATTCAGGATTTAATTAGCATATGCATTTCACATATGGTTCGTGAATTAATTATTAGTATACCCTGGTGTGAATTTATTTTCATAATAAAATACAATGAATTATTGTAAGTATAATAATGCCATTTTGTAATTTTTTGGAAGAATTTGTTACTTCTTGCGAAATTTGGTGGAAGTGTCCGAATTCTAGCACAAACTTGTCGCTTCTAGTATTACAATTTTTTGCTTAATTTTCGACTGTTATAAAAACCTCCTCTTAAGAAATTTTCGAGGTATAATTTTCACCCAATAACTTCTCATTTCGACCCTCACAATCCCCTTGTATGGTGCCCGGAAAATGCTCCAAAGAAATACAAAATAGCAGTTTGATGTCAAAACCATGCTACAGACAGTAATTAAAAAATATTTTTTCAATGTTAATTGTTTTTATTCGACAAGTGATCAGTTTCCATGTGTTTTAAAATATGTTTTGAATTTTTTGAACAATATTTTTGGCAGTAAATCGTAAAAAACTTTTCACTAATACTCTCCTTAATAGTGTTTGTATTTAATATAGGGGGACCTATAGAAAGTCTTTATGCTTCTCTTCAATTTTCTAATGAAAAGATACACATCTGAGTTAATTTTTTATTCGGGAATCTGTTTTGGTGCTAGAAAAAAGAAACGATGTTTCTCAGTTGGAGTTCCTTTCGACAAAATTTTTGTTTCTAAAGGAAAATATTTGTCTTGTTCATACGTTCTTTTTTTATTATATGAGTTTAAAAACGACAGTCAATTTATAAATAATACATACAAATAATTCATTTGATAAATGTCAAGAGCACTATTTTTCGTTTTAAATATTTCCCAGTTGTTTAAATTAGTTCTTTGTTTATAATTTGTTTTTCTATTAAATCGTGAAAAGTTAGTATTTGCTGAAAATCATGACACAATTAATGAAAGTTAAATGAAATATTTGTTTGCTTAGAATATTTTCCAACTGTTCAAGCAATTTTTATGTTTTCAAACAATCTTCTCATGCTGTAAATGGTCAAAACTTATTATTCTCTAGAATTAATAATTCAGGTAATAAGTGTCAAGAGCGATATTTCCTGTGAAAGGCAGTTTAAAATTATTTAAACAATTAAAGTATAAGTTCTGAAATAAGAAAATATTGAATAATACGCGACAAAGAGTAAGAGATTAAAAAAAATGAGTTGTCTTCACATTTCTTATGAAACGGCGCAACTCAATGATTATTAATTGTTTAAATAATCTCAACATGTTTTCCACAATGAATATCACTCTTAAGATTGATTAACTGCATCATAAATTCCAGAAAATAGTAATTTTAAAAGATTTATACGGGAAGACATTGTTTGAACAAAAGTTTAAATAAATTTAAATTGACTTTCAAAACAAGTATCTCTCCTAGCATTCATTAACTGCGATATTAATTCCAGAAAGGAATCACTTTTCAACATTTACAGGGAAAAAATTGTTTAAGCAAATGAAAATTGTTCAAATATTTTAAAACTATTGCTAAAAAAATATACGTGGGCATCCTCAAAAAAGGGTCCTTATAACTGGTTCTAGTTCAGGAGATATTCGCGTGATTGTAAGTTAAGGTCAAAATTATTATTTTTAGTTTTGAGTGGAGGATAATACTGTGACCTAAAGTGAATTATTTGAAAATATGTTTATATCCAGATAGTAAACGGAAGTAGGTATATTTTATGTTCGATGAAAAAATGTAACATGTGTGCTTATGTCACTGGCCAAGTTTAGACGCGTTTTTCTCAAAAAACTGTTTTTCAAAGTTCCAACTTGAAAAATGACCCGGTGACTCATTTGTCAAATTAGAAGGTTCATTTTAAGCCTAAAATACCAGTAGTTTATCCGGCTATATGCCTCCATACGTAACTCTATATCGGTCATTCATGCGGACGCCCACATATTACTTCTAACATTAATTAATTCTGTCAGCATTTCCAGAAAATACTAACTTTTTACGATTAACTGGGAAAAAATGATTTGAACAAACGAAAATTATTCAAATAATTACCAAATATGTTATGAAAGAACTATTATTCTTGAAACTCATCAAATGTATCATTTATTTCAAAAAATAATAACTTTTCACGATTTGCAGGTGACAAGAAAAAAGTTTAACAATTCCAGATCAGTTAGTAAATACTTGGAAGCTTGTCCGTGTTTTCGAAAACAAAACTTTTGCCAAAATAGGGAATTCCTTTTTCCGAAAAACGGAGAATTTGGGGAATCGATCACCAAAATTCTAAAGTCTTATTTTTACAGGTATTAATTTGGATAACCCTAATTATAATATTCCCGTGCATCAGTTTCTGGAATGAAAGTAATCATTTATTTAACTTATTTATCAACCGAAAATTGCAACAAATGGTATATTGCAGGCGAAGTAATGAACCTTCACTTCGAAAAAAGATGACAGAAATCAAAGAAATGTAGTACTGAATATACCAATTGAATATTTGTTTGATCAAAATACATTTTCTTAAACAGGAATGGATTTCTCACTGAAGAAAAATTATTTCTTAAAACAAGACAAATTTGTTTTAACAAAAAAATATTTGATTTGACTCATTTAGTACTACACTTCATTGACTCTAGTAATCTTTTTTTCGGTGTACCATTTGAAATAAGGTTTCAAGTTTCAATAAAATAATAAGATTCATCATTTCTCGGCTATCATTTTTAAAATTATTTCATGATTATTTTAGTTATTTTCGATCATTCGATAAAATAGCTGGTGGCAAAATTTCGAAGCTACGATTTTACATTCGGCCTTTTCCGCATGTAATACGACGAGGGTAATTTTACATTTACAGCATGCTATTACTCTTACAGAGACATATATACGCCCATTCCATTAGAACTTTTGTATTCTCCAAAGATACTACATCTATCTCTTTATTCCATCTACTTATTCCTTTCGTAAACATTTCTTCTTTTACAGTTGCTGCTTTCTACTACAATATATCCAAGCCTTTCACTATTACTCTCCTTAATAGTGTTTGTATTCAAGATAGGGGAACCTATAGAAAAAGACTTTATGTTTCTCTTCAATTTTCAAACGAGAAAATACACTTCTTAGATCATTTTTTATGCGGAAATCTGTGTTGAGGCGAGAAAAAAGAAACGATGCTTTTCAGTTAAAGTTCCTTTCGACAATCTTTCTGTTCCTAAAGTAAAATATTTGTCTTGTTCAGGCGTTTTTTTATATTGTTTGAGTTCAGAAACCACAATCAATAATAAATGCTCTCTAAATCTGAATCAGTGAAAAGTCACTGATTGTCAGTGAAATCGCACTAATTCAAATAGCTAGAATCCGGTCACTGACAACCAGTGAAAAGTTACTTATTCATTCAGTGAAAGTTTAACTTTTGAGAGTTGGCAGCACTGCACCACGTCAATTTAGCAGTCATAATAAAATAAGATTTTAGTAGATTCAATGAAATAATCATAGTAAAAACTTAAAACCTGTAAATGTGATCAAATATTAAAAAATGTGAAAAGATTTGATGCTTCTAAATGACAAAAAACCTCTAATATTTCTTTACATTCCAGATTCGACTGTCATGTACACACCCGTCAAGTAAGTACTTTTTATACGAGTTAGAGTATATTTTTCCCGCAGTAAATTCAGCACACTTACAGTCCGAAAATTCAAAAATTTATTTCTCAAAAAAATTATTTTTGCTACATAAGTAAAAGAATAACAACAACGCTTTACTTTAAAACTTAAAGTTGATGTCTCACATGATTTACTCTAGTGTTACTGAATTGATTAGTGAAAAGTCCGGAATTACTGATTAATCAGTTAAATTTCCAACTACTATTTCAATCAGTGAATTTTTCACTGATTCATATTCAGAGAGTGAGAAATTTTTCATTAAACCTGATTAATTGCGTTACATAATAAGATTAAATTCCATGAAACCAAAGTTTGGCAGTATGTAATCATTAATCAAGCATGTAAATAATGTTTTTCCTTTTAACACACATATTTTCTAATTGATGAAACAACAATTGCCTTATTTCATTTAAAAGACATTTTAAACTGCGATCCTGAGGCTTTATATAGTCCCAAATCGATTTTTTTATTTCTTGCAAATATAAAATGTTTCGATTTATTCATACCTTTTTTACTGATTTATGTACTCAAAGATCCAGAGAATTCCGTATAAAAGTTTCAACATGCTCAAAATGATATTTTAATTCCTTAAAACGCATTATTTTGGGTCTAATTGAGGTAAATTTTTCTCCCTCTACATGTTTACAAACTCATCAAAAACTTCAGCTATGTTCACTGTCATGATCAATGTCAAACCTAAACAAAACAATTGAATTACTTTTAAAGTTCGTATTGATTAAAATTAATGAACTGTGGTTTGATTTTGTTTTAGTAAGTTTTGACAGCGCTTTCATGTTCCGAATTGAAGTTTTTCTTCTGTGTAACTTTGATTAAAAGATTTAATTTTTTCAACCTGCTGGAGGCTTCCATACTATGGTTTATACTTTTTTTTTAATGTAACAAAATTACGTAGATCTTTTTTTTTAACCCATGGAACAAGATTAGAATGAGTGAGTGATCAAAATGAAAACATCAGTCTTTTTTAGATCAACCTAATGTGAAGTCCCTTATCTATAATTCCTAAACGAGTAATCGATGGTAGGCTGTAATATGAAATGGCTCTGCAACATCGTTAATTTTGTGAAGCTCTGTAACATGATCGGATAAACTTTTATTACCTTGGCTGTGTATATGCAGTTGCTACATACGCAGCTCTCGTACTTTATAATACTTTCTATATGAGGGTGTCCACCTGAAAAGGGCCTTTACGGCCGATTCTGGTTTAGGAGATATTCACGTTTTTCTAAGTTGAGCTCAAAATTATTATTTTCGGGTTTGAGTGGGAGATGATACTGGGACTTATAGTGAATCTATTCAGACTATACTCATATCCAGAAAGTAACCGGAAGTAGGTATATTTCATGTTCGAAGAAAAATTATAACGCCAAGTTTAGATGCGTTTTTCTCGAAAACCGATTTTTCAAAGTTGCAAATTCAAAAATTCCCCGGTACTTCGGTTTTCATCTTAGAGGGTTTTTTTTGGCCTAAAATGCCGGGAATTCACCCGGCTGCATGTCGCTATACGTAACTCCATACCGACCATAAGGGCCGTTTTCATGCCGACGCCCACATATTTATTAAAATGTATTCAAGAAGTATGTCATTCTTTTGCCAGTTTAGTAAAAGTTTGCGTGACAATGGAAACACTTTTGAAAATTCAGAGTTTTTAGTTTTCCCTGGTAGAAATTTCTGATAAAAAGTTCTTCTCGGAGCTATCCAATTGTTTTGATTTCTTTCAAACATTTCCGAGATCTTTACCTTATTCTTTCTGAAAATTTTTGATAAAAACCCAATATATTATTTCAAGCAGAATTGCCAATCAAAGCCAAAGTATTCGTCGTTTTCTTATAATACAGCAAATAAAACCGATTATAAACCAACCAGCAGTAAATGCGTTTAAAAGTTTAATAATTGAAAAAAAAACTCTACATTATAAATTATTTTTTTCCGGTCAATAACACGAGCATAAAGAATTCGAGGGCTCCACTGCAGAGTGCTTCAGTTCTGGTTCTGCCCGTATACCGCTCCAGGTTTTTTTCTGCTCGTATACAGGTGTAAGTCACTTTTAGAAATTTGTCAGGAGAGCCGATTAAAGTTTAAAATGTTTTTAAAATTCACAATTACGGTACAACATAATAAAAACGGTATCTATAGTTAGCTTCAGTTTTCACCTTAATACTATTAACAAACATTTGCCAATAAACTTGTTTATATTAATGAACGTGTTATAATTAAGGGATGACTTCTCCCCATGGTCAATAATTTTGATTATTATTTCAAGTAATCAATCGAATAAACACTATATTTGTCTAGAAGTAGCATTCCAAGGGATGAGAAAGCTTTTTTATTTAAATATTTGGCTCATTTATATACGTTTTATATATATTATATGCGGTTCGCCAACAATTTGTAGGTTATGTTATTCTATTCGCTAATGTACCAAAATTAAAAAAAAACGGTAGAAAATAAATGAAAACAGAATTATAATATTATTGAAATTTATTTTTCAATTAAAAAAACATCATAAGCACTTCAGACGCAAAGCGAACACGCACCGAACATTAACCTCAAATTCACAAACCAACAGGTGATCACGTAGTAATTATAACCCACAGGGTGGTCAACTCATGTGTCGATCATATATTTTGAGATTTAATATCAGGGTTATGAAGATACACATACGAAACCTTAATTATTGAAAAGGTTATAAAATTTAATTTTTAAATATAATGCATCATACTGAAAACTTAAATCTTCGCATATTTCACACTGCTTTCAATCATTATTTCGTGCATGTATGTTTGCAGCCCTGCTTCTAAATTTCTCGGCTTGAGTTGAAGCAGTCTAGCTGTGAAATTGAAAGAGTAACCAATTTCGTTTCTTTATTATATTCTTCTTTAATGTTGCACAGAATTGTATAATATTTTACCAGATGATGCAAGATGATCTATTTATTCATGCTAACATAAGAACACAAAATCGAAAAAAATGACTCAGAGCGGTATACGAGCAGAACGCGAGTTAGAGCTGTATACGGGCAGAACCAGAACTGAAGCACTCTGCAGTGGAGCCGTCGAATTATACCTTGAAAAATGTGTGACGTTCCTGATTTGGCATATGAAAATTAAGTAAAAAATCAAACTATTTCAGAATTGCAAATTCAAAACTGTAATTTCCATTTAAAATTATAAGCATATGAGCTTCAATGAGGACAAAGTGAATGAATGAATGAATTTAAAGATTGCGTTCATTATTTATATATAAAAAGTTAGTATTATTAAAGAATTTTGTTATTTTATATTTTACCAGGTAGGTAAATGCGTAAACTTTTTAATTTAAACTTGAATCGGGTAGGATAAAAATATCGATTTAATAAAAGTTTCATATTCTTGAGCTTGAAGTTGTAATTACTTCTAAGTCCTCTCAAGAAGAAAAGCAGTTATACATTTTTTTAAATTAATTAGGGTCTTCGCTCTGTCAAATTTAAATTGGATTATATTCAAGGGAACTTGATGAAATTATTCCTCTTACATTTATGTCTATTTCATATACATTTATATACATATATACTTTTCTAATATGCATCAGAATGAGTATTGCATCATAGAATCACGGGAAAAATCTTAACAGGATTCACACGTCGGTTGTAAATCTTGTACCTCTCGTGCTAGAATAACAAAACCGTGAAAAATGGTGAAGGGTCACTCGTGCGCGTCTATTTCCTGTCCCATCAAAGGCAAATGAATCTTTGTCGGTTAGAGATAAAACTGCTATGTCCGGTATAAAACCGGATATTTCACGCAAAAAATCTCATTTCACAAACTGCAAACGAAGAATGTCGTTTCTGAATAAAGAATTGCTGCATTCGAATATTCAGTGATCGTAAAAAGTCCATAGAGCTGTTCATTTTGATATATATCTAAATCTATACTTTCATTTGCGATTATACACAAATTATTGCAGACAAAATATTTGCTTCACTCATAATTTATAGATTCCTTATCTTCATATAAATGATTCCTATTAGCATAAATAATTTATAAAATCCTCTTCTTATTATTTCTTAATTTTAATTTGCTACTTTTTATTTGAGAACATTTCAGCTATATTTTAAATTCCCATTTCCAAACAAAAGCAGCTAAAATTGTAAACCTTCGCTGAAAACTATTTCCGCGTAAGTACCTTATCCTAGTATCACATTACAAGTATATTAATTCATGGAAATAGGGATAACGGCTGGCACTCAAATTTCATAACTTTTTGCCAACGAACCTTAGAGTTAAAATACATTTTTCTGCCTTGGATCAATTTTAATTTATTATTATTCTTTATGAGAACTTGAAAAGTAAAAATAATTTCAATTGCATCGTTTAAAATATCCATATTCCAACAAATTTAAAGTAATGTTAGTTGAAAAATGTCATCTCAAACAAATAATAAATATTACTACCTACCCTGATGAGTGAAAAATCACCTTTTCCATCTTATTTTAGGTTAAGAAGCTGAATATTGCCTTTTTTATTCTAGAATAAAATATTTCCAGCTTTTTAGCTCTCAAATATATCTATAGATTGCTCACGGCATTTTTTCAGAAATATTATATGACTTTGCTGGAAAGGTGTAAACGCTTTGAAACTTTTCAAAATATAAGTCAAATAATGAAGTTTGACCACTAGAAGAATTCGATCGAACCAATCTAAGTGCTGTTAAAAAAATGTTTGAGTTAAAAACTGCAAAAAAATCGAAAAATGGTCTCCATATTTAAATTGATTTTTCTAATTATTATCATTATAACCACGGTTCCTGATGTGCTAAAAAATGATTGCAATTTAAAAATTTTCTAAACACAAAGAAAATTAGCCCGAAAATCCTCAGTTTTTATATTATTACTAACAGTTTACATTTTTCGCTCCTTAGTGGTCGCTAAAAATTAAAAAATGTTTGACTTTTATTAAGGGCCATTGATGAGAACGAAACTTGCGGAAAACTTCTTTAAACATTATTAGAAGTTAAATATATAGCTAGGAATTTTTTTTAATTCATTTGCTATAATTAAAGTGTGAAAAATGTCAATTATTTAGCAAAAATATCAATAAAATGATTTTTCGAGCGCCAAAGCCTGTCAAAATCGTATCTAAAAAATTGTGAAGTAAGATTTGTGTGCAGAAAAAAGCACAGTTTTTACTTAAACAATTGCCAAGCTACCAATTTTTACATAAATTTTAATAGAAAAATTCATCTACTATTGAAATCTTATCCTTCTCAAAAAAATTTTGTTACATTTGGCTAGCTGCCTCGTATGCCCAAGAACTTTACAGATTCACGATTTTCTCTATAAAGGGGGATTCAATTGAAAATATCAATTTATTTTCACAGTAGCATTTTTTACATAAAAATAGATATAATTAGAAAAATCCAAGTTTCAAAATAGCTGATAAAATACCAGGCTTTTATATTCAAATGTTTATCGACAAAATGACATTTTGCTACATCATTAGAAATATAGCCCTATTGAAGTATCTCCTTCAATATTTTTAGGGGATTGTATTTTCAATTCTCAATAGACGAAACACGAAAACTGCTAATTTTTAATTGCTTGGATCTTGGAAGATTTTCTTATTAACATATCAGCACATAAAATAACTTTGGGTTTACATTTTTTTTGAATACTTTGGGCCAACTCCTATTTTAATGCAAGTCTGTATACGGAGCGAAAAATTGGCTAATTTCAATACTTTTTGTATAGAACGATTTTTTTTATTACAACCTGAGCACCCGAAAAAATCGTTTCACACAAAAAGAATTGAAATTAGCCCATTCTTCACTTTGAATACAGACGTTATTCAAAACAGGAGTAGGCACTCAGTATTTAATAAATATGTAATTCTAGTATTCATGGAGGAAAATAAGGCAATTTAATTTTGAGATTAGGCCTTGGTTCCAATACCTCTAATGCAATGTCTTTAAACATTTGTTGGAACCATTTTCGCTGACGAAAAATGGTAATTTTCATAATATATTAAATAGTCGTGAAAAATACGTGGTACTAACAGTTGTCTATGTTAAAACTGAATGATCTTTTTGGGTTCTCAGTAAATATGTTTTCTTTCGACATACATGCTCTGCAAAACCTGTGTGAGCTAGACTAAATTTGATCCCGGGTCCTTTGATGTTTCTTCACCGAATGAAAGAATACTAAGTTTGCACGAATTAGGAGGTATAGAAATTTGGAAACAAATATTTTGATCTGAGCTTGCAAAAGTGTTTTTTCATACGCAAAGTACATTTTTCCCATGCCTTGTATGACTTTGAATTTAACAAGGTCCATCAAGGCAGAATGGAGATAATAATTGGTGTGCCAGAGACCGCAAAGATTGGCAATCAAAAGGAGTTCCATTTGTTTCCAGCGAGCTGTGAAATTGACACTACAGGTCGTTTCATTAGAGCATTGATTTTGTTACGGCATGCCATCCGGTAACAGTTTCGTGCACTTGAATTTACCTCACCTCCTATAATATAATTCGCCTGAGGGGTGCGTCTGCAACTGCTAGCAAATACCGGCAAACTCAGGTGCATAGGGGCAAAGCCGAGGCGCGTAAATGAGATACTTAATTCAATTAGTGACTCCCATGGACGTCCCGTCATTGTTCTGTTGGCATGTTCCGTTAAATGGATTAAAATATCGTGTATATATATATATATATTTATATATATAGATACACATATGTATAAATAGATACATATATGCATATTCAATACTATATTTAATTTTGTATCTCACGAAATGAATGTTTACTAAGAAATTCAGTCAGCAACCTGTTACGGCGCGGTGTTGCAGAATTAAAGAATTGCTTAAAAAAGCAACACAATAATTAAACATTATTAAAAAATGTATACCTTCTCCCTCATACCTCCTCTTACACTTTCCTTTCTTACTCGTCTCATATGAATCCCTTGATTCCCGGCAGTACCATGAGACTAGAACCGAGTGAGTTACGCTGACCCCGAAAGGGATTTGGCTTAGCGGTATATTAATAATAGCTATTACTATCTCACAGTATATCCTGAGGTATCAATAGTGCTACAGGTCATTTTGAAATGTTTTGAAATGTTCGAGCCCAACTTCACAATCCTAGACATCGACAGTCTGTTATTTCACTTCTTTCATATCTCACTAAAAACGTTAGGCAAAAGGTTTTGCAACAAATTATCTAATCAAACGCAAAGATCCCAAACCTCAATCGAGACACAAACCAAACCCATAAAATTCCCTGAAATATTTTCTAGCTTCTTAAAATCCCCTAAAGCTTTGAATTTCGTCAAAATCCTTTAGAATACCTAAAATCCTTAGAAATCCCTAAAAGTCCCTTGAAATTTCATTTCTATTTATTTATTCCCTTAAGGTCTTTTCAATATCCTTCGGAATCCTTTGATATATTGAGTTTCGTCAGGTATAGCGAATAAAAAGTGCATTCCTATAAAATTCTAAGTTTCAGAAATTTAGTTGGACTGTGCGAAAAAAAACTTGTCTTGCGCAATTGTGTTGAAATTTTTGCAAAAGGTTATATGTTCTAGCACTCAAATAAGATTTATACAAATTTTGATATGGATACAATGTATTTGTTTTCCTGGTGAGTCATTTTTGTGAGAATTTACGGGTTCGGTTGGGGGGGGGGGGTGTTCATAGTGTTCTATTATAAATGATTTATTGTTATAATCATTTCTCTTAATAATAATTCCATTTCAAAGATGAAAAATACCTTTCACAACGTTTAAAACTGAAAAATCTATAAAATTATAACATTTATTATAATATGCCTTACTTGCTAGTTGGATATATGTTCAAAATGACTATTACTGCCGAATGTTTATCATTTCTATTTAAGATGAACTGTTCCATTATTTTTCCAACCGTTGCATTTGATCGTGTCAATAGATTCCTTCAAAATCCTGTAGACTTTAGAGTCAATAATTCAATCCTTCTTCGCTAATCCATAAGAAAGCTTAAGTTTCACGTAGTATTTAACCATTTGTCTAGCCTAAACTCTGAAAGTTATTGTGTCATCGTTCACTAAGACCCTCGTCATAAAGTTGTAAAATTTCTTAGGTTCCATGTGGATGTCCGTTAATATTCTATTTACTCATTTCACTGAAATCTGTATAGGTCTACGTGACAAAATAGTACTCAAAACTACCCCCACTAAACCAATCAAATTCAAAGACTACCCCCACACTCTATGTCTCCCCACTTACGTAGTAGAAATTTTCACCACCAACTGACTTCTTGTTTTGCGAAGAGTTCAGATTAATACTAAATACGAAACCGACTATTATACTTCTCTACTTGTGATAGAATAAACGCTGCTGTTCTTTTATCAAATTTCGTTTCCAATTATTTCAATCACCCACCATAAAACTTTGAATATTAGAAAATGTTTACTCACTATTAAATAATGCAAATGAGCAGATGATTTAACGTTGCCATTCATTGTAGCAGCTTTATTTTCTGTAAAATTATTAGAAAAATGATAATTAATTACAATTATTATTATACCATTTACACATTACCCTTTCGGGGTAGGCGTGACTTGCTCGGTGAGGAAAGGAGTAATGTGAGGTAGGGGGCATAAATTTTGTAGATTGGTCTAGAATTATCGTGTTATTTAATTAAATGACACGTTTGTTCCGCAACACTGCTCCGACCCAGGTTGCTGATCGATCTCTCTTGTGATCACCCCAAGTGAAGAGCCTGACAAAATTGTTATGTTTGGTTCCCCACTTGGGCCCATAAGTAACCAAGGTTCTAGCTTTCATCACGTCCATACATTTTTTCATGCAATCGCTCGAATTTGTATGGCTTCTTATGTCACTTCGGATTAATGTCTCATTCAAAGATTGTAACCATTCTTTCGGAGGTCTAACTCTGGGCATTCTGCCATTTACTTTACCTTTATACACTTGTTTGGTCAGTCGGTACAATAGTATATTGTGCTACAAGTTGAAAAAGCGAGAGATTTAAAACGAGTGTGAAGTTAGCTACCCGAGCGGAGCGAGGGTGGCTATCACACGAGTTTTAAATCGTCGCTTTTTCAATGTGTGGGACACGATACTTTTTCTATAATTTGTGCAAAAGTGCTAAATTTTGTTTACCTGTTTTTTGTGTAAAAAGAAGGCGATTTTTTGTCGATTGACGCAACAATGACAATGGCAATTATCAAAACCATGGCAATAATATGGCAGTAATAAGCTGGTTCTCACAATTGAATAGTTGGCCCATAAAGTTGAGGGCTTCAAAATTTCCGATTTTTCGTGAAAAAACACCAAGCACAGTATTTTCGGAGAAACTGACGGTGTTTTTTTGCTTTTGCCAAGTGACAAAAGTACATACAAAATACACAACTCGAGACTTTTCAGGAAATTGATTTTAGGTTAGGGACGACAGTCGGAAAATAGAATGAAGTTGGCTGCGCACGATGCACGAGTACACCCGAGGCAGCACGAACCCACCCGAAATAACATTTACTCTTGTCACTGTGCCTCACTTTTATCACTGTCCATTTACTTTTTCCACTGCATCTGTCCACTTTTGTCACTGTTGCCCGGAAAGGTCGGCACTGCGCATGCGCCACGTCATCGACCAAAAATCGATCACTTTTTACACCAAAAACAGGTGGAAAAACTGGCACTTTTTCGCGAATTATAGAAAAATATAGTTATTATTGATAACCTTCTTACCCTCATTTATGCGCCTATCTAACTCCCTCTCTATTTTTCCGTCGCTAGAGAATAAGATACCCAGATATACGTACTTGTCAACTTGTTCTAATCTCTCAGCATTTAGGACAATGTTCCACATTGTTTTCTCACTTTTTCCTTCAAACACCATGATCTTTTTATTTACGTTAATTTTGAGGCCCATGTTCTTCATGCTTGTATTAAGTTTATTCAACATTCTTTGCAAGTCCTCGATTGATTCTGCCATAACAATTTTGTCATCTGCGAAAGCTAACCCACGTACCTTGACTGTTTCGAGATCTACACCTTCTTCATCGAAGAGGGCAGTTCTTAGGCACTTATCCATGAATATGATAAATAGCCACGAGGACATAACGCATCCTTGTTTCACGCCTTGCATAATATCGAACCAGTCACTCAGTTTCCCATTTGCCCTTACACTCGCTTTACTACCTGTATATATTGTTTTTAACTTTTTATTGCTTATAGGAGCCATCGATTGACTCCGTACTATTTAAGGACTTCCCAAAGTTCACTTCTATTTACCTTGGTAAATGCTTTTCCTAGGACAAAAAATGCACAGAAAACTTTCTTTCCTACTGTCAAGCTTTTCTCTGTGATCTGTCTCAAGCTAGATATTTGATCTGTACATGATCTTTCTGACATAAATTCACTTTGGACTTCCCATAACTTTTCTTCTGTAATTTTCATTACCCTATGAATAAGTATTTTTGAGGATATTTTAATCACTTTTCTTTATTACTGGCGTGGGAAATGCGATTTTGAAACCCTGGCGCGAAACAGTAAAATTGATCGATTCGACGATCGATCATGAGTCCGTGTGATAAAACTTACTTTTTTCCACTAATTACGGAAAATTTTGCGAATATTAGCCTTTTAAACTCAATACCTTGACTCGAAAGTAACAATAGACGCTGGATGCGAACCGTGGAGTACCTTTAAGCCCATATTTTCGTGATTGCACCAATCGGGCGTGGAACTGATCACTTTTGCTGTTTTGCGCTATGCCCCGAAATCGCATTCTCCTTCGCGTTATGTGAAGAAAATAATATGTTAAACAAGTGGGGGACTATTTAGGAAAAAGGATTAATTTAAAAATTTCTCAAAAATTTCATCTCAAACTTGACAAGTTCAACAAATTTATATTTGAAAACTGTGCAGGATTCGGTGAGATCCGAAATTTAGAAGAAATCTAATACGGCTATCGGCCAGCGAGACATGTAATTATTCTTCCGAAAACTGTTTATTGTAGTCATAGTGTTAAATAGTAGATAATGTTGCCAAACTTTATCAACCAGGGTAAAGTTTTTCAACAAATATAGAAATATTCGTTCATGGGAGAATCTTAGATTAAAGTGCCATCTTTGAAGTTTTGAAAATCTCGACTGCCGCGCACTGTTGCACAGTTTCTGAAAATAATGTTGCTCATCTTGCTAAGTCTGAGAGACTTTTGTTGAAAAATCAAGAAATCAAACATTATTTCAAATTTGACAAAGCATCATCTTATATTTTTGAAATTTCGGCCATTTTGTATTTTGTTAAAAAAATTATTTCTAATCGCTGCACTTGCTTTGTAGCTGTCTACGAGTACAAGATTTTTTTACAAAATTTGAGACCATTTTGTTGAAAACTATAGAAGAGATTATTTTTAGTCATCTTTCATAGGTCCGCTATTTCGGAAACTTGAAAAAAAAATTTATTGTTACTTTACACAATTTTTTTATGTGAAACAAGGTTACTTAACTTGGTTTATAGATAGCAGAATTTGACGAAAACTGAGATAGTCATGTGGATTATTTATTCTGTTCAGATTTTTCTTCATCTTAATCATGTGAATAACTTGAAGGGATAAGTGCTAGGGTCCTCTATAAATCTGAAAGACTCAAACTAAATTAAAAAATAGTGAGAAGTGCATTTGTATGAGACTTAACTGAATAAATAGTGAACGCGTTGTTTACGTATATTCTCATCAATCGCGGAAGTTTACGAACATAGATTAAACACATCTATTTTCCTCACTAACACTCAGAAATTCCCTAGACATTGTTATTGGATTATGTCGCATATACGTCGCATATTGGAGGGTCGTCTCTAAGGCGTCAGCCTTTCTACTGAAAGGTCCTTAGGACCGAAGTTATCCCTTGTTTTATGGGATATAAACCAAGCTCTTTCCGCATCTCACAGATAATTATTAATAGAGGTGTATCTTTGAGAAAATTATTTCATGAAAGAGGAGAATGAACTATATTTGTAGGGCGACGAGACGGATTTCATAAGGTTTATTTTTCCTCAGAGGGTACTCTTGTGCCATCAAAAACCATTTTATAATTTTAATTTATGAAAGAAGAATATTCACATAAAGTAGTATTTGAAAAGCGTGATGAGTAAACATTTTTATTATTAAATTATTATTATAAAATAAAGAATATAGGAGCGACATGAGAGAGCCTTATTAATTTATTGATATTATTACTGATGAATAATTTAACTGATAGGAATTGTAATTATAAATAGATAATGCAAAAAACCAATTTCTATAAATGTATCCAATATCAAAAATTGCTAGTCGCAACCCCCGTTTCATCGGAAACCCATAATAGAGCAATAAAAGTGTAATAGGAAGGAATGGAACTGAACACTATTTTGTCAATAAAAATGGAAAAGGTTTCAATGGGATGAAAGATTTCATATATTTACGTAAATGTATTTTTTCTCTGCCTTTTTCTACGTTTCTGAAATACCGTCCCAGACGACGAGGGCAGAATCATTTATACTATATTCCACACATTACGTCTATAAATCATCATGAAACCATGAGAAATTAAACAAATTTACCACCAATGTCACATATATATCTGCCTAGTCACAAGACTCACGCTACTTGAAAATCCGTGGGTCTGACCAGAACCGGTATACACTACTTATAGGCGAGGAGATCACCCCTGATTTCGTTCACGAAGTGATCGATCGCTTTATAGTCGCTATTTTCGGTCGAAATCGATAGTTTTCGATGCCCTAAGGAATATGATAATTTCTTGGATTTTTAGTTGGTACAACCATTAGAAAAATAACATCAAAAACGGCGGTCGCGAGATACATACTCAGCGTTTATGAAACGTAAATATCTCTCTAAAGTCCATTAAATGATTTAAAATCTTGTAGAAATTCATTCAATGGACACGAAGATATACTATATGCATATGGATCCACCCATAAAAAAATACTTTTTCTAATTAAACGACTTTCAAATTTCTTTTTTTTTAATTTAGTGGAGAGCGTTTCTATGAAAAAATTACCTGTATGAAAGTGTCCTTGGGTCAAAATTAGACTGTTTAATATGTCTTGAAGCACAGGTTGCATTGTATTAATTACGTTTTCCTCTGAAACTGGAACTGGTAGTTCCTCTTATTACATCAAAAGTAATCTTGAATGAAAGATAAAAAAAATAATAACTTTTGTTAAACTATTTGAGCGAATTCTCCTCATTTGACTTGGTTCGGCTTAGTTTTAAAAGTATACTGAATTTAACATTTCTATGGAATAATTTAAATAACTCAAAAACACTATATTTTATTCGAAAAAATAATCTAAGCAAAGTGTGAAAAAAGCCAAGTAAAAAAATAACGATGATTTTTGGGCCAAAAAACCGAATTATTGTACGTTGAAAATCGAACTTTTCGGGAAAGTCTTCGTCATTTTTTTAGAAATAAGAATTTGTCTGAACATTTTGTGCAAGAACTCTGAATAGGAATATACCAATGAAATTTTTTTCAAATTTCAGATGAGCCGTTTCAGAGTTGTCATGCTCACCGCAAGTGATTATAGAAAAGGTGTTTTCGGGAAACGGGCAACAATTACTTCGAAATATGTACTAATCAATATCCTGTAGTGTATTCCAATAATTTTTTTTTAACATGGCTATGCAATTTATCAAAATTCCTTAATTTTCACAAACACAAGTTGATAAAACCTCTTAATTAACATATTTAAAACAAAAATTAAAGACAGGAAACTTACGTGAGAAAGGCTTCGGACTCCCCCCATTAAATGAGGTAATTAACGGATGCTACCTTGCGAATAAGTAAATTTGACTCATATTACTTAAAACCAATTTTGTCTGACTCAAAACTATTTATTCTACTGAATATCGCTCCTGGATGACCTAAAATGTGTTACACTACTAGAAATCGACCATGCCTTTTTTATAATTACCTACACTACTTGTTTATTCTTAAGGCTGGATTAAAACGACGTATTCTACTTAAACCCTCATCTCCTCTGGCTATAAACTAGATTTATAAATTGAAATGTAATTCTGTTTACTTATTCATCCACAGGTTTAACTCAAACTGTTGAGAATATAATTTTTCATTTATAAGGGGTTACTCCACTTTGAGTTAGAATTGTCTAATGGTTTGTATGCATCGCGCCTCAGTGATCAAAACATTCCAATAGAGCGTATTGCTAAGAAGCAATACTCTCTGTATGCAATAGCCTTGGGAATGGTCTCTGGAAGCAGTATTACAACGCACGCGCACCCACGCAATCGCACATTTCGAAGCCATGCGCACGACATTCGAGTTGAAATCAAATAGCCAAAACTGACACGCGTCTTGTAAAGGACATTGGAGAATTGTAGTCTGCACCACCCTTGCTATAACTACCGAAAGCTCAGAGGGCAGCAGGCCTCTGTCCAATCAGATAGCATCATGGGAATGCTGCCTGTACACATTTAGACTTGACCCTGCTGTAGTGAAAACAGATATCGCATGAGCTCTATAAGGCGAACAAGAGGGTAGTGTAAGGGGTGGGTGACGGACAATGCTTCCACAAACATAACGGGCATAACATTGTGCAATTTCAACCTGGGATTGCAACCATTCACCTCTCTCACTCCACCAGGTGAATATTCAGATGTCATATCTTTGGCTCTCTCACTGAGGACAATTAATGCTTTTAGGTCTCCTGTGACACAACGCTTTATTGTCATTGATATGACGGAAAGAGGGAGGTGCGAGGGGTGAGTACATCTGGATTGTATTTGTTTAGTATCATTGTTTGATCAAATCGTGTATTTACATTATAGAGCATGAATTGATTTTTATCATGTAAATAATGTCAGAGCGTTCTTCAGATTTCTCAATCTGTGGAATAAATTATGAAGTTTGTAATCAGAATGATCAAAACCAGAGAATCTAAGCAAGTGATACGAAATACTATTTGACTCAAATAACCAAAAATGACTCATAATACGTGAATCCATTGTTTCTTACTTAGAGGTACATATAATGATTGAAATCTCGTCTAGTTGATTTGTAATCACTTACATTACTACTTATCGACTACATAGACTGACTAAAATCGGTTTATTCTACTTGAAATTAATTTCTTTCGACTTAGAACTAGGTGAACTAATAAGAATAGTAAATTTTAGTTATAACATACACACACTAATTGTGGTTTATCATGTTTGACTCAAAATCACAGTTACTACTTGAAATTCCGTATGGCTGATTTATAAAGACTTACACTACTTTTCGGCTATATAGATTAACAAAAAACGGTTAATTCTCCTTGACACTTTATTCTACTGATTTAAAAGTAGACACGGTTGGCTTCGATGGACATTAGCCCAAAAAGTTTTGAACCGTCCGATTTTGTTCTCTTCTCATTATTCTGATACCTCACTATCATTTTGATACCACTCAAAGAAAAAGCTGTCTTGAAATAAAAGCATCGTCCAGGGATCGGAGCCCCCAATTTCTAAAGGTTCCTAAAACTTAAATGGTCCAGCAAGGGTCCAGTCCGGACCCACACCCAGAAGAATTAAAAGGGTTTTTCTGACCTAGACCCTCAGGAATTTAAAAGTTCCGGTTCCGAAACCAAACCATTGAAAACTTAAAGGGCCCAGGTTCGGAACTGGAACCTGAAAAATTTTAACGGCCCAGGCTCGGACCCAGGCCCTAAAGAATTTAAAGGATCCAGGTTCTGACCTGGAACCTTCAGGATTGAAAAAGTCCAACTTCGAAAACGAACCCTTAAAAACGTAAAGGGTTCGAAACTAAAACCTCAAGAAAAAAAAGGACCAGCCTGGACCAGAATCGTTAAGGAACCCCTTAACCTTAGGCTCAACATAAAAAGTTGTTTAAATTACATATATAAACATTAAAATTGATTTATGATCAAATAAGGGAGGAAAAACAAGAAATGGGGAAAGGGTCTTCATCCATCGTACTTTGTGTACTTTACCTTTAAAAGGCAAAAGATTAGCACTCCAAAAGGTCATAAGCGCCAAAGTTTTTATTTTAAAAAGGATATCAGTGCCCACTTTTGACATTCCTAAAGGACATGAATAACAAAGTTTGGCAATTTAGAAGGTTATAAGCGCCAAAGTTTGGAATACTAAAAGGGCATACGTTCTAAAGTTTAGCACTCCAAAAGGGCATAAGCGGTAAAGTTTGGATTTGAAAAAAGTGCAATTTTTGGCAATCAAAAGGGAATAAACGTTAAATTTTGAAATTACGAAAAAGCGCCAAAATTTAGAAATATAAAAGTACACAAGCCCCTACGTTTGTAAATCCAAAAGGACGTAAGTGCAAACGTTTAGCACTTCAAAAGGGCATGAGCGCCGAAGTTTGATCTTTCAAAAGGGCATCAGTTCCAACGTTTGGCACTCTAAAAAGGCATAGGCGCTAAAGGTGGAACAGCAAAAACGTCTAAGCGCTAAGGTTCAGAATTTTGAAAGGGCTCTAGTGCCAACGTTTGACACTCCAAAATGACATAACCATTAAAGTATAGAGTTCCAAAAAAGAATTAGCTTCAAAATTTGAAACATCAGAATGGTATGATCGCCAAATGTTGGAACTGGAAATGGGAATCTGGGGCAAAGTTTGGCAGTACAAAAGGGCATACGTGCCAAAGCTTAGAATTACAAAAGAGTATCAGTACGTACCAGCGCAACAGTTCTCTTGTTGCTTATTGGTGAGAAAAAAATCTTGTCGATGGTTAAAACTAATTTAGTGTTTTTTCTGCTTTCACTGATTGAATAAATAAAAAATAAGAGAACTAAGGATAAAAGTTTTTAATTTGAAATATTATAATATAAAATAGGCTACATACCTTTTTGAGAGCATGAGGTTTCGCAACTTTGAACTTATTTAAATTTTGGCACTTATGCCCTATTTCAAGGCCAAACCTTGGCACTTGATTCTACTTCACCATTTTTGTTTGTTTTGAGTACAATCTTTGGAGCATTTTTTTATATTTTTGATCGATTCAGTCACCGCAAGATTTTTAGCATATGGATCCTTTTTTAAGTTAGGAAAATACAGAATTTATAAAGATAATTCACGACTTTAGTGTTATTATCACAAAGAGATACTTAGTACACCCCCTTCCCCCAAAAAATAAAAAAATCAAGTTTTTTCAAAAACGGATCTGACAATTCTTTTGTCTGAAAATTATCGTAAGGTATCACAATAATAAGAATAGAAAAGACTTGGACGTGGAAACAAATCATTATTCAGTATGTGTGACTTAAAAGTATATATACTCCTTGAAATTCCATTTTGTTAAATTATTATAACTCAAAATATTCGTTGTTGATTCTAACGTGTAAAGAAATATTGTAATATATTGCGTGGATTTTTTACGCAGGAAGTTATCCTTTTGCAAGTATCAATTTGTATTGCTATCGATCGTTCTTTTTGGAATTATGAAGTACAGCGAAATTGATAGAAATTAAAGAAATGGGATGAGTATGATTAAAGGGCCGGTAAACAATATCCTGGGATATTTTTCAATAAGTTAAAGACTGAGATTGGCTGTATTACAAAAAACATTTTGATTAGGTATGAAATTTCAGGCGGTTTTCCTCAGAAGTATTTTTAAATTAATAACAAAGTACGTTTTTATTTTAAAAACAAAAACCAAAGAGAAATTGTCCAAAGAATGGAAAATTATACCTAATAACTATTTATATCATTCTCTATGTTTTTATTTTCAGGTATTTTGTAAATTATAATCAATTTAGGTTTTAACAGTTGATACTGGTAATTTTCATATAAATAATCCGTGGCGAGAAAGTCTAAGTTGGCTTCGAAACATGTTGCTCCCTAGTAGTATAAAAATGCAAAGAAGGAATAAGGAAAGAGAGAGAGGCTGGTTTTTGGTTGACTTTTTCTTTTTCTTTCTCTTTTTTTTTGTTACATATATTTCTACTAATGAGCCGGAAAGGAGATAGCCGGAAATATAATTTTGATTTGTGAGCTTTTTTGCGTTCTGATTTTGGTACATAAAATGGTTCATAGGAAAGTCTTACGACTTATGCTTATATCCTAATTTAAATTTCTTATGTCGGACTTAAAATTAGTGTAAAAACTGGAATTCCTTCATCTCTGATTATAAACTACACATAATACTTAAGACCCATTATTTCTAACTTTGAACTACTTATACTATGCCAACTGATAAATATTCCTGAAAATATTATTTAGAATCTTAATCAAATCTCAATCAAAGTTAACTTGAGAACATTTACAAATTAGAATCAAAGTTTGAACCTTTATGAATAAATCGTAGCATGGGATATCATAAAAATTTACGAAATCAGAACAATGTTAATAAACGTGACGGGAAAGCGGCATTGAATGGATCGATAACATCCTAAGTTCACCATAAAATTGTAGAGAATCATAGATAAAATTCTTATCTCAAATGATGGAAATGATTCGCCACACTCACCAATTTCAGCTTCTGCATGAACAATTCTGAATTTGTATTCTTTTAAGGTGGAAACTGGTGGCCATTATTTTTTATCGACATACCAATTTCCGGATGGACAGATATCCATCCTATCATTTACTCAATGCCTCTTCATTTCATGGTCTACGATAAAATCGGCTTGGACGAGTAAACGGACTTTTCTTATCTATCACGCCGAGCCGAAAGGACTCTGACATTTTGTTTTTCGATTAAACGAGGTTTATAAATAAACTCTAGAGATACAGGAAGAAGCTCAATGAACCTATCCCTGGCTCATATCACAGAAAATTAATTAATCTGATATCTAAATTGTGTTACTCATAGGCTCTAAATGGTATAATTGTAAAAAATATAGTCAAACTTTTATTTTGAGAGAAGATAATAATTTCTTAAGCATTTGAAACTTCTGTAACTCAACATTGTGAAAACAACATCAATATAATATTTTTTAATTCTCTCTGGCAAAATTTTTTTTTCTATATCATTGAAGTAACAAAGTTTGAATTAAACTTCACTACTTTCCCGCCTCATTTGGATTCTGGCGCCCCTATTCTTTTTGCTGTTTAAAAAAAATGTTTTAATCTATATGATCCGCGGGAATTTCAAACATGCAATCATAGTATAAAAGCGTTGATTTCCACTAAACTCTATGGCGGCTGTTTGCACAAGTAGTTCTGTTGTAAATCACACAGCAAAAAAGCAGAGAGAAATTTCTCTCTCACGATTTTTCTGGTGCGTTACTATTTTTTGAGAAACAGGTTCTAAATTTCAAAGATTTTCAACAGTCCCTTGTTCAATGTGAAACATCAAGAAATATTTTCAAATGTCGTAAAGTCTGTTTTATTGCTGGAAAGATTCTCTATAAATCTCTACGGTAAGTTTTATTTACGAAATTTTATTTGAGAAAATGTTATTTATAAAGTTAGCAATTGTATAATTCCTAAATACAATTTTCAAATAAAAACGTACTAAAGAGATTTGCAAAGAATCTATCACGGAATAAAGTAAGAGCTCCAAAATTATGATTAAATGAGAGTTTCCATGTTTACCTAAAGAAAAAGGAGAAACGTAAAACCATAAATAATTATTGATAAGTAAACAATTACAACCCAAATTTTTTTGCTAAATTTCGTCTTCATTTTTCTTTCAAAATTAGTTGCAATTAAAAATGGCAATATTATCCTCAATTTTATAAATATTTTCAACAACGCTTTTATTTAACTTGATCTAACTTTAGAATATCCCTAAAACATACGCACAAAACATCATCTCAAGATAGTTAAATGTAAACTTAGATTCAAGTTAAACTTCACAGTATTCGTTCCCGGGCGCTGAGTAAGTTAAGATTTGTCCCGTCGAGCGTAAAAATCTCAATTTGACCATGAAATTATTTCCAGCCCACTTTTCCTTCTACATGACTTCGGAGAGTGTCAAAAAAAGCTTTTTTTTTTGAAACAGACAAAAAAAATTTTAAATACGGGTTTTTTTTCAAAAAATCAGTTTTGATTGTGATTAAAAAAAATTATAATGAAAAAAATGGTTACGGCAATCTTAAAGTACATGAAATGAGCTTTCCAAAACACTTTGATACAAGTCCAATCGGATTATCCGAACAGAAGTTACGCTAACGTGAAGGTGAAAGCACCTGGTAGAGACGTTTTTGTGGATCTAAAAGGCGCGTATCCTTCGGTGGATAGATGGAGCTTGTGAGAGGCGATGGTGGATAGGGGAGTGGAGAGAGGCCTGATCGAGAGGGTAACGGAGATATATGAAGAGATCAAAGATAAGGTGAGAGAAGGGGAGGGGATTTGGGAGGGATTCTGGATGGATAGGGGGTTAAGGCAAGGGTGTCCGCTTAGCCCAACGCTTTTTGCGATTTTAATTGCGGATATGGAAAGGAATAGGATAGGAGGTCAGGATAGGAGGTGTTAGAATTTGGTCACTAGCGTATGCAGATGACATAGTGTTCCTGGCAAGAAGCGAGGAGGCCTTAAAGGAGATGATGAAGAGGTTGACAAGATACCTGGATAAGAACAGGTTAGAGCTAAGTGCGGAAAAGTCCAAGGTTATGGTGTTCAGAAAAGGAGGGGGAAGGGGTAATGGAGGGGAGTGAAAATGGAAGGAAAAGGCGGTGCAGGAGGTGAAAGAGTTTGTGTACCTGGGCTTCTTGTTTTGGAGGAATGGTGGAGTGGATGGTCACATAAAAGAGAGAGTGAGGAGGGCAAATGTGGTGGTGAGGCAGGTGTGGGGGTTGGGAAAGAAGTTATTCGCAGAAGATTTTGGAAGGAGAATGAAATTGTTTGACTCACTAGTGATGAGTATGCTATTGTATGGAGTAGAGGTGTGGGGGTGGAAGGAAAGTGAAGAGGTAAATAGAACACAGGAGAGGTATATAAAGTGGACACTGGGGTTGGCAAGGAACACGCCTAATTATATTTTCAGGAGGGAGACGGGGACAACGAGTGGGAGAAGGAGAACAGGAGAGGGGATGGGAAGATGGAGGTTAAAAGGGAATGGTATTTTAGAACGAATGAACTGCAGATGGATGAAGTGAGAAGGATGCACGAGGAAGAAAGGAAGGTATATGAGCTGGTTAAGAAAAACGGCATGGACAGAGAGAAGGCAGCAGGGAAAGAGAGAATAAGAGAGTCAAGGTTTAACGGGAACTATGTGTGGATTATGCCAAGCGCGAGAGCGCAATATTCATGTAAGGAAGAAGAGAAAGGAAGTCAGGAGCTTAGAGCGAGGATGAGATGTGGTTGCACGGAGCATTTTAATAGGTACTGGCTCTCCAGGAAGAAGAGGATGTGTGAACTGTGTGGGAAGGGGGATGCAACAGTGAAGCACTGGTTGGAAGAGTGCGTAGAGGTGGAAAGGAGTGTGATAAGCATGGTGGTATTGATGCAAGAAAGGGGGGACAGAAGGGCAGTAGCATGGGTGAAGGGAGTGTTGGGTAAGATGGAGAAGAAGAGAAGGAAGGAAGAAGAGGAATGGAGAAGGAAATATTGTAAATAGGAGAGGAAGTAGATATAAGTAATCTGTAAATATTGTAAATAGTAGATAAGTATTAGGTATTAGTTGCAGAAGCAGAGTTTGGCAATGCGAGGTAATGCGAAAAGTAGGGACAAGCGAGCGAGGCGAAGCGACGAAGGCAAGGCGATAAGAGCGTGCGGTCGTAGATATAATGTATGGATGGATGTTAGTTTTATAAGGGTTAGTTTCAAGAAAATTCTGTAAAAAGTGGAAGTATAAGCAAGTCAATTTTTTAAGGCCAGCAGGCTGAAAAATAAACGTTTATCTATCTATATTGGCAACCGGTTGATAAATGGACCTATGGTTTGGTAAATTAATATAGGTCCACTAGAACTATAATTTGGCCAAGTTTTAATTCGATCAAGAAGAAAAAAAAACAATAATTTTAGGTGGGAACACTTGACGTATTCTGTCCCATATATAACATGATAAAAAAGAATTAAGACATGCAATGATTTAATGTGTATAATACGATAAAATGTAATTTTAACAGCCATAACAGGTTTCTATCAGCATATTGAAGAGAATGAAAGAAAGAGGAAACTTACGTAAGAAATTCTTTTGACTTATTCTTTTGACCCCCTAAGTAAGGATTCTTAGGATTTTCCGGACGCTCCCTGCAAAAAAATCCTTACGTAATTAATGGATGCTCCCGAAGGTATTCTCGCCTATTTTCGTTTGTACATTTTTATGAAATTAAGTACTATAATATTGCAGAAAAAACTAAATAAAATATTTTTAGAACTATAGTCTTTTCATATCTCTCTGTTAAGGCATTCAATAGAGCACATCGAACTTACGAAATTGTATGTGAAGCAGCGACCCGATCGACCCGAAGTTTCTAATCGGCCGCACCAGACCGTGTACTTACTTCGGTTACTGCGAGATCTCAACTAAACTGCTTCATACTTTGTAAGTATCAAGTGCTGCTACATTGCCATAGGATTCTATACAAGGCAAATTGCTCAATTGTCTTTTAATCAAGAACTATTTACTGCAGTTTCTGGGAAGTTAAAATAGCTCCATCTTCAACTATTAGTCAATTGAAGAGCTTGATTGTGAAATTATTTCTTTGAAAATCAACTGAAACAAAAGAGATCTTCAAATTTCCAAAGCGTACCAAATTTTGAAAATTCTTTTTATTTTATTTAGATCCAGTTCGATTTAGAAGTATGTCAAAATCCACTTTTGGTAATTTTGAACCTTCCTCATTCATAAGAGTTGAATTGACTCTAAAAATTATAAAATGTTGTTAGTGTCTGTTTGTACGAGTTAACCTTTAATACATTTTTTTGTTTTCGCAAAATGAAGGTCAAGTTCGTCAACCGGATATTTTCAACCAAAATTGAAGAAAGTAGGAGCATTTTCAAAATTTCAAACCAAATTTTTTTAACAGTTTAAAATTTTTTAAATTGGAAATCACCCTAATGGAATTCATAATTTCGAAAAAAATTGAAAAAGTGATATGCTTTTCAAAATTGTGCAAATGTTTTTTAAAATATAAAAAACAATTTTTTTCAAAGATTAGGAAATTTCAATCGTAATTTAACAAGATATCAAGTATATTTCGAAACTATCAAAATTAAATTTTCCGATTGGACCAAGTGTCAAAAATTTAGATCCTTTTTGAAATTACGCCATTTTTTATAGAGATTGGACACAAAGGGCATAGCAGGATAAGCATGTATGTGCTATCACCGCTCGAAGCTGGTCGAGATTTTTACAATGAGTTGGCATTGATGTAAGAATAAATTTCCCAAAAGATTATATCTGAGAAATAATTTGTATGGGAGTTATGGCTGGACTGATTTCGGTAAACGAAAAACATGTTATAGGTCTCAATACTAGAATGTTCGAAAAAAATTAGGAACTAATTTTCGCGAAAAGAACCGTTATATAATTTTTTTTTCAATTTTTTGGGAATTTTTTTCATGGAATGTGCTTGGTTTGCCAACACTATTTTTCACCAAAAGAAGCTTCAATTCATCTTGTATGATATATCTAATTTTTAGAACGATCGAAAGGGTAGAACATAGTTAAAACAATCTATAACTTTGAACGCACTCCGTGCGCTGCACCCAGTACAATGGGCATGTGTAGCTAGCGGCCACTACCGTTCAGTGTCCACTACCTTAAAAACTAGCTGACTCCCAATTTCGTGTTCAAAATTCAAAATAAGAAGTGAGAAATTAGTAAGACAGTTTTCCTGTCGATGTGAAGGCCTGTAGTTAAATTGAAATAATTGTAGGTCCCAGGGCCCACCACGCAGTGGAGTCCCCTTGCCTCTCACGAACCATGGTCTTTTTAGACCTCCTCAATCTCCATCACTATCGTCCTCGATTATAGGGGGAATGCCATCCTTCTGAAACATTTTGCTAAGAATTGTAGCTGGTTTTACAATCTTAGACAGGTACTCATATTTACAGGTGCTCATATTTTACGAAGCATCTGTAAACTTTTAATGAAATGTGACGAGATTGAACCTGCAATTTGAATACATTAGATTTTTCTTTAACGTATTGATATTTGATCTGACTAGCTTCATTAATCATTCCAGCTAAGTATGATACTGCCTGTGATAATTGATATGTTCCAGTGAACATAATTTTCAAGTTTCTCTCAGTCATTTCTGGACAGTCGAAGATGTTTGCTGATGAGATACTTTGAAAGAAAAGTCTCATTCGGAACCAGCCTCACTTGAAAATTCTGCATCAGACTGTAACTGTTCCCCGAATTGATTATTTAAAAATGATGCAATTTGCAAGTAGCTCCTCATATTTTGAAGCAATTTGTTGTGCATTTTGTATTCTTTTGTTGCCAATTGCTTACGTTGCCCTTTCGGAGTAGGCATTAATGCCTCGGTTTTTTCGAGCTTTAACTCAGCTATCACATCTTGGAAGCCGCGATCGAGAACCACATAATCGTTTTCTTCCAACAACTCGCACAAACCGTTTGGATTCTGTAGAAGAGTTCTTAAGATCTCTGCATCGTTTAGATTCGCAGAATATGGTCCTAACATAGCAAACATTTACCCGTCATTTGTGCAAATTGTGTTCCACTTTGTAAAGTGGAACTTCCTTCTGACCTGAATATGGCCTTCTTGGACAATCATTGTTCAAACTTTTTTGATGGCGTGCCATCAAAAGTGTTCCACCACAGATTAAGAATAAATCTTCATGAGCCTCTAAGAAAGTCTTAGAAATTTCAGTTGTGTGGTCTTTGATAAAATCATCTTTGATGGAAGCCGTTATTTCAAAACGATAAGGCAACACATGTTTTTCAAATAATTTTATTACTGGTGTTGCATATTCAGAAACAAGCTGCTCGTTTTTCAAGTTGGAGAATGTAAACCAACATTTCATTCGAATCACCTGAGCGAAGTTTGAAAAGAAACACGACCATCACTTGAGTGACTGTACGGGTATGCCTACTTCGCACTGAAGACAACATGTCTCTTAATCATGTAATATTCTGCCTTGTCAAGCCTGTGAAGATAACAAGCTGTTTTGGGGAAAGACTGCAATCTCCGATTTTATCATGAAGTGTAGAATCACATTCAGTCCAGAGATTCTCCATTATTTTCGTCAACACCGAAGCGGTAAGATTTGACGAATTAGAGTTTTCCTTTAGGAGGCTAAGGTTTTCCTCATACAATTTTTGATTATATGAATTTGGAAACACCAAATATCTGCTGGTATGTGGATTCACATCTTTATAAAAGATTGCAAACGAGCTTCTTCTGGAATGACAATTATATTTTGTTGTGGTAGAACAAATACAGCAATACTTGTGAGTCGATATGGTTCTCTGAATTGGAACTTCAATATTTTCATCATTTGATCTATCTACTTCAGGCTTGAGTCGTATATTTCATCATTTTCAACATCAAGCTTGTTTTTTTATATTGAAAAAGTCGACATTTTCCACACCAAGAAACATGAACAACGATTGCTTGTAATATCTTATCATTTTAATTCCTTGCTTTATCTTCAGCTTCAGTTTTTTATTTTGACCAAGTACTTTATTGCAGAACTTATTACATCCAGCGCACTCGGGGGTTTTCAATGAATCCGACATTTTCCACTGTACCAAGTTAAATGAAGTATAGCCAAGATTGAAAAAGTAAGCAAGTATATTCAACTCATTTCGCGTGTGCTAATTGCGCAAAAAGAGAAGGAATTGTAACTAATAGCTATTCGAGCGACTTGTTGATTATGGGCTAAATCATTAACGTTGTATGCTTCAGAATATAAGAATATCACAACATGCAACGTTAAGTTGCATTAACAGATCAAAGATTGAAAATGAGTGTTTGTGTTATCGAAAGAAATGTGCACTAAAAACAGTTTAAGTGACAATGAATGATACTCGTAAGTCTGAGCTTCGAGAAAGACGAAGTCAACAAAGAAATATAAGTCAACAGAGAAATACGAACATCAAAGGACAAGCCTTTCCTCATACTATAGGAAACAACTGACCCACATGCGGTATTAGACTGTCCAGTGGAAAGCATAGCATACATATCATGTACCTTCAATAGAAAAACAAATGAAATTATTACAAATATTGCAACGCTAGACGCCCAGAGAATGTGGTGCTCAGCTGACAAAGTCTACTCGAGGTTTTAGATTTTTAAAACTATGTTCTATCCTTATGATCGTTTTAAAAATTGAATATGTTATTCAAGATGAACTAAAGATTTTTTTCGTGACATATGTTGGTGGCACTCTATTCGCAATTCAATACAGCTAGATGATAGCTCGAAAGTAATTTCCTTTTTTTTTGTTGTTTTTAATAAATGCTGTAATGTGAAGCACTGCTTTGTCACAGAAACCCAATTATATACTTTTAATGTTTCAAATGCATTTTTTATCACTTTCTTGAACATCTTAGTCTACTAATTTTAAAGGGACAATCAAAGCTGAACCTCGACTTTATATCTATTGAATCACAAGTTCCTACTCCTTCTTTTCAATCTCATAAACTCAAGAATCGTGCGAAGACATATAAATACTACCTTAAGCTTTAAATATTTATAAAGGAACGTCCATAAATTAGGTAATGATAGTTTCTGAAATTTTAGACTGTCTTCGCCTTATTTGAAGGGTTTGTAAGATTTTTGTAATCCGCGACGCCCTTCTCACGTAAGATGTTATAGTATTTACTCAATATATCAACAATATATCAATTATCTTTACTGTAAGCCAGATTGCAATAGATTCCAAGGAATTTCGGAAGATTTCAAACATTTTCAGTGATTTGAAGCGATTTATACAGATTTCAGGGTTTTTAAGGCAGTTTAAAGGACTACAAAGTATTTCAAAGAATTATAAAACTTTTACCGAATTTAACGAGCTTTTTAAAGTTTTTGAGAAATTTTTCAAGGGTTTCTACAGGATTCGAAAGGACTTCAATGTGTTTATTTATATTTTACGGGATTTCAAGAGATACTAAAGGATTTCTGGGAATCTTGACAAATTTCAAGAGATTTGAAGGGCTTTCGATGATTTCACGGGATTTCAAAAGATTCCAGAGTATATCCACGGATTTCAGAGGCTTGTGTAAGATTTTGAAAGATTTAACGGAATTTCAAGAGATTTTCGAAAAATATAAAGGATTTAAAGAGATTTGGAAAGATTTCCACGGATTTGAAAGATTTCAATGAATTTTAAATGGATTCCATAGATTTCAAGGGATCTTGACGTGTTTTGAAATGTTCCGCAGCATTTCAAGGATTTTAACAGATTTTTAGAGATTTTAAGGGGTTTCCTATGTATTTTAAAGGATCGTTAATGATTTTTATGGAATTTTGAAGATTGCAAGCGATTTTAAGAATTTCAAAAGATTTCGCGGAATCTTAAAGAATGTTAAGGGATTTTCACAGCTTTCAAGAGATTTCCATGGGGCTTAACAGTTTTGAAGGGATTTCAACAGATTATGTACGATATTCATGGAATTCAAAGGATTTCAAGGAATAAAGTACATGATAAACAAGAAATAAAACAAATAATAATTTCAGGTGTATAATAGAAATGTTGATATATAAACTCATGCGCGAAATTACTTGGAACCCCCCCCCCCCCATATGTAGGGATTCGTAAGGTTTTCCGGGTCCCCTTCTCTCAAAAAAAGTCTTACGTCATTAATGGACGCTTCCTTAGTATCTTCTACGAAACGAAAGGATTTTGGTTTTTAATTTGACAATATTTGTGATACTTCATGTGCATGTACTATGTAAAAAATAGTAATTTTTGTTGTAAATTGGACAATATTTATTGTACTTCATGTACATGTACTATCTAAAAAAAAGTATCAAGGTATGTCATTGAATTCAGAGAATACAAAAATAAATTATTTGGTCTTGTGCGCTTATTTGATTGAGAAATCAAAATTTTAATTAACTATTCTTTTCAATTTAAATTGTTTTATGATTGAACATTTAATTTCTCAATTCTATAATCGTATATTATTTTTAATTATTTGTTTTTGTAACGCGTTATAGTTATAATTATTCAATTTTTAATAAGTCGAACCTAATTTATTTGTTTATTTGAAATTTTAATCCTTTACATTTACTTGCAATCGGCCATACCACGCTGAAAAACCCAGTTCTCGTCAGATCACAAAAGTTAAGCAGCGTTGGACGCGGTTAATACTTGGATGGGTGACCATTCAAGAATACTGAGTGCTGTTGCCACATCGTGGGTGTGGTGAGCCCAAACTTGTAGTTATTTATTTATAACTACAAGAAACCTATCCACCTAGAAACACTACCCGAATCGGGTAGTGTCACGCCTACCCTGAAAGGGAAATGGCTTAATGGTATACATTTATAATTATATGCATACCTTCATTGGATGTATAACGAATTCCAAAGTCATGTCTTTCTAGGACTGAAATATCCATAGATTTTAAAACAATTTTTATTAAATATTTCTTTATATGCTCAAAGAAGCAATTATTGAAGAAGAAACAAGCTGCATTATTAACATCACGCAAAGAACAGTTTCTGAATGAAGCAAAGTTGATATTATATCGAAATATACTATTCTACCTCTTTGTTCAATCAAATCAACTAAATCGATCAACTCAACGCATTCGCTTTCATGGTCTTCATGGTGCATTTCCTTCTTGATGTTGATTAATAGCATAGTATCAAGTTTACTTATGAGAGAGGAATGAGAGTACAAGTAGATTGTTCATCCTCTTTGAAGCACAAATTTGTGGACAGGAAAGGAGATGAAGTTTCATAAATTGATATTAATGCGAGATAACTCTAGCTTTTCGGTTCACTTATGGAAACAACTGCCTGTATCACTGCATTGGTTTCCCAGGGAACATGATCACAAAGGATTGTGCTTTTACTATGAATATCCAATTGAATGATGCTAATATTTCAAGCTTTCATTACAAAATTTCATTTTAATATGCTAAATCGGATTTCATTTCATTAAAATTATCATAATACTGTGCAACATTTCTATAAATTAATAATAGAAAATCATTCTGTTCTATACTCTCCTTTTAAAACATTAAATGTTTCTTGCTGAATGCGCAAAGGTATTTAATTACTCGTTGAATATGTATAACACTATTGTAAATAGTTACTATTTTCCTATATTTCCTTCTGTTTCATTTTTCATACTTTTATATGAAAATTCATAGAGTCACCCAAATAGAATTATAATACATATTGAACACAGGTTCATTGAAGCTAGAAATTCGTGGTGAACGTCGATTAGGATTTGCATTAATGGTTACACATCAATTCAGTAGAATAGAACCTACGTAGATATTGATAAAGGTCTTTGCAATTCATGATCGTTGTAGGTAAATGAAATATATAAGAACCAATAACTTTACTAATATATTTATTCTTCGAAATGCAGAAAATTTATTTAAAATTGTTGAATGGAAATATAAATAGGCTTTATTATATATTTGATTTTGATTTTTGAATTGGAAATAGTGAAACACAAAAAAGTCCGGAGATATCAAAATGTTGCAAAAATTTGACAAACAAGTGATTTAACAAATGTAAACTACCCATTGTGCAACGTTGTGATGCGATTTTCCAGCTCAATTTAAGACTTTGTCATTTCGTGTGACATAAATAGAAAGCAGTAAAAAGTGAAAAACTAAGTAAAGAATATTAGTAATGCGTATTATTCATCACGTTTGACCATATCGAGAATTAACTTCTTGAACTACTTCATAGTGAGCAAATGCTTAATTTACTGTATAAATTTAACTGAAGTCTTTATCGTTAATCCGAATTTTATAATTTTTTAAAAATAAATTTTTAGTCTTAATTTATGAATAAATTATATAAACTGATTTGTGAAGTTATTTGTAAGCGCAAATATATTTGAAAATGAAAAAGTATGGCGAAATGAAAAAAATTATTTGGACCTCTTATAAAATGACTTCAAGGGGTCGATTATGTATATAATTTGACCGATTCGATTTCAAATGAGGCATAGAGGTCCAGCTTATGGTTACAGAATAATTTTGTATTTAAAGGTATTATTCTATTGTGAAAATAACAAGTATATCAAAGTTTGATGAAAATACTAATTTTAGATTTGTTACTCGTTATTCGTGGGTGTGGTGAGCCCACACTTGTAATAGTTATTTACTACAAGAAACTATCCACCTAGAAACACTACCCGAATCGGGTAGTGTCACGCCTACCCTGAAAGGGAAATGGCTTAATGGTATACTTAAAATCATTCGAATTTTACCTGCGAATTCAAAAAAATCAAAAGAATTTTTGTTGCAAGAACAGTATTTACCAAAACAGCATACGTATTCGGGATTTTCTTGTTTATATATATATAAAAATCTGATTTTTGCGTTTTTCATAAAAAAGTAACATAAAAAGGTATAAGAAATTGTTGAGATGAAAGTTAACACATCTAGATAATATCTACAAAAAACACATACATGGAAGTTGCTCTTTTATGATATCTTGCATCATTTACGTTAAAAGCTAATATAAAAAAGGCATTCCATCAGTTTTCTGTGGGCCAACACATTTTTGAGATCGGAATAATTTTTTTTACAAACAATTTTTTATTTTTTCTCATTAAAAATACAAGATATCAGAAAGGAGCAAACAGTTTTTTTGGTAGAACTTTTTTAGATTTTTGAACTCTTATCTCAACATTTTTTGTATCTTTCGTGGTGTCGGACAAAAATGCGAAAATTCGATTTTTTTATAATAATTTTTTTATCAATGTAAAGCAGTGGTCTACCAAGAATAAAACTCAGGAGATGTGTAGTACATATAACCATATATTTGAAAACATGTTAAGAATAGAGGTTTCAACAAAATCCACTTTCAGGCATTTTAGAAAAACATCCGCCATTGTATCATTTTTCAGAATTTTACATTTTTTCAGTTGAAAGGGCAAGAATTCCCACGTCAAATAAAAAATAAATAAAAAAAAATCTTGGAAAATATTGCATCTTGAAAAAAAATATCTGTCCTACTTTAAGAATTTTCAGGTCAGCTTCCAATAATCAAAAACAATCAACAAAAAAATGTGTGTTCTAACTGTGAAATACGTGTCCCTTTATTTTAATTTTAGAATTATACATATATCCAAATAAAAAATCATTTTAGTACCATGACCTGGACTTTTCTGCAAATTTTGCCTCATTTTAAATTAAATTTCTCATGCCACATTTAACATTCAACAATTGATTTTTCATTTGTCACCTATCATTCTTTATTTCGTCATATTCACGTCATGGGTCGGAGCTAAGTTTAATTTTCAAAGAAAATCTAGACATTCTTGTTGAAAAAAATATTTTTTGCTTTAAATTAAGTTCGAACGGAAAACCATGGGTTTGCATTACTCCGGAACAGAGAAAGTAGTAAAAGCTTGTTATAGTCAGCCGTAACAGAAAATTCAATGAACTCTATCTGAATTGAACTTTATTTGTGTATAATACAAACATTGGTTTTTTTACCTATATATTTGGATATTTAATAGAAATTTTTCAGAGTTTTTAAGAATATAAATATTATTTTGAGAGAAATATCTTATAAATACTTTGTTGCGCGCAATTTTCAACTAGATGAAGTTAAATTTTTTCACATCGAAACAAAACAAGATTTAATAGAGTTGACAGGGTAACCATTTCCCATGTGGTGGGTAAATCTTAACATGTGAAGTTAATTTTTGTTGCGGGTAAAGATTACTCTGAAATCGATGTAAAGATCACATTTCGTTTTTTCTGTGAAGCTAACGCAAAGAAAAGAACTTTCATTTTATGTGCGATTGAAAAAAAGAATTATTCAGCGCTGGTAAAAATCATAAAAAGTATTATTTCTTTAAAACATACAAATACAAGAGCATAATTGTACCCCTCAACATTTTTTTAAGATTTTCTAAAATTCTGGGACCTTCTACATACAATAGAAAAGATATATATAATAGAGATGAGATAAAAATATTTAAAATCTGGGCACCAGAAAAAATATTTTTTCATACAATTTTTTTTAGCCAGGCGTTTAATGGTTTCTTCAACACTAAAATTTAATGAAATAGCAATACACATAAATACGAGCTAGAAAGAATAACTTATGTTGTGTGAAACAATTTTTTCATAAATACATACAGTGCATGCTGCGTTTATACCAAGAGTGATAGTTCAACTGTATGTTTATTGCGAATAAAAAAAATGATTTCATACAACATTTTTACATTTTCCATCTCAGTTCTATATATTTTTCTCCCTATTGTATGCGGAAGGTCTCAGAATATTGGTAATCCTTTAAAAATATGTTTGGAGGTAAAATTATGCTCTTATAACTCTCAGTAAAAATTTCTCAATTTTCCTAATATAATTATAAGAATTTCCTAAGAAATCATACTTGTTATGACTTTTACGAACGTCGAATCATTTTTTTCAATCAGGGAAAAAATAAGAGTTTTATCCTTTATATTAGTTGCAATTTTCATTCATGAGATATTTCTCAAAATGTCACGATTTCGTACCATAGGCAATACCTTATTGATTGTAATCAAACATTTGGATAAACTCTTTTTAAATGGACAAAAAGTACATAAACATAAAAGAACCTATGTATTTGCTATATCCTGAAATATTACTCATATTAGAATCACATATTAACTAGAAAAATATTGCCTCCTTCAACAATGAAAATTTTCAAGACATCACATTAAATTTGATAACAATCCTTGCTGATATTTGATACAGGTCAACAGGTAATTATAAGGTACTACAGAGATGTCGAATATCTACATAATCATGAAATTGGTCCCTAATTTATGCATTCGGTTGAGGCACTGACTTATCCTGTTGATCCTCATTAAGCACCTAATTAATGCCACGTAACCCTATATGCATAAATTTACCGAAATTCTAAGCAATTGTCTTACAGCAACGAAGATAATCTACTTTGTCTTTACTGCGAAAATAAAGGTAGACTCTTGCGTCTCTAGAAACAACTAATCTTCCTACATTCCAACTCGAGTAGGATTCGTTTTTATCCCAAGGTGCGAACCTGCAAGACGTTATGTACGAAGAGAGACAGAGAGCACGTGGATCTTACAGGTGTGGAAGACATTACCTCGTAATTACTCTTGTTCTCAGAGTGATCCATGGAAATGCTCGACAATTTAATTGCGTCCCTGGATAGTAGTTACGTGAGGTAATTGCTGAGGGAAATTGAATGTCCTGGTACTGGTACGCATCCCTGACAAAGTAGGATTAACTTTCTGATTCGCGGAAATGGTATAGTTGATATCGTATTTCGTAGTCAAACGAGGGTCAGTTATACTAGAAGATTAACAGAGGCACTTATAACCGCAGACATTGATTAGGAGCCAATTAGTAGCACCTGACCGGCGCCACTCCTACTGTTTCTTCACTGCAGTTGGCGTACATTCATTAGGAGGAAGAAAATCCATTTATCTTGAATAAATAACCTTCGGTGTTACCATATATGCTAGCCAATGTGGGATAAAATAGTGGGTAATCAAATTATTCGTAATCAAATATATAGTGCACGTACTTTTAACACTTCAATCATACCGAATTTCTATTCCGCATCTCTGGTTAAATATTTTTAATTTGCTTTATTCATACAGTCATAAAAGAGAGAAATGTTATTTTGTCGTACAAGACAAGACAACCGATAACTATATTTTTTATAATATTTGAGATGTTATATGAGTTATAATCAAATAATGGCAATGAAGGTTTTAATAAACAATTTTACTTTTCCACCATCTGCAAAGTTTCTAGTCATACAGAATAAGAGATGTAACTAGCAATACAGGAAAACCCAAACCTGTAACTACATGAACTCGTAAAGTAAATCGTCCTTTGTTCGAAGATCCACTCTTTTCCTTCCTGGTGTATGAAAAATACATTGGCGTCTATTTGTTTACTTCTTCTTTTGTACGGAAATATTGCCACCAAGTGTTGTTGGAATTATATATAATAATCTACGAATTATTCATTCATTCTGTTCATATTGAAGCTCCTATGTTTCCGCTGACTTTTCGCGTGTGTCAATGTGTCAGTTTATTAGTACACGTTATAAAATTGTCTTTCCACTCAAAGGAACATAAAGTTGTTCCCGTTCAAATTTTACAATCTTTTATGTACTTTATATAGGGGTGAAGAAATTATAGAAGATAATGATCAGAAAGTATATAATCATTTATTTAAAGTACTAATGTGTGTAAAATAATGAATTTTAATTAATAGCTAAGACACGGTGCGTGTAGATACATTATTATGAGTATTGATTTAATATAATTTTATTCTATTTTACGTATGAATATATCAATACATATATGTATATATAGTTGAAAGTTTGTCAAAAGGAAAACTGCAGGATTTCGTTGGGAGCAGGTGCTAATATGAAAAATTGCACCCGCTTCCAGCGAAATCGCGGTAACATTTCAGCTGTAAACACGTCTCACGACCGTGAGATAGGTGGTTACAGTCTGCGACGAATTCAATACGATGATCCTGAAAAAGTCTCGAGCACCCTGAGGATACGGAGCGATCCAAGGACTACCGCCTTCTGCATTTTCCCCGCAAATGTCTCAGCATTTTTTTGACACGCAGGGATGCTTTCCAGGCTATTAACCAGTGAACCTTGGCAACTCCAAGAGCGCCGATGATCAAGACGATTAGCTTCACAGAATATTCCGGATATAACCGTCGCAACTCCCTTATAAGGTCTTTATACCTCTCCCTCTTTTCCTTCTCCTTGGCTATGACGTTTTTGTCAGTTGTTGCCGAAAATTCGATAACGAACATGGTTCATTTCTCGAAGTCGAGAAGAACTATGTCAGGCCTCGAGTGCGCAACAGAAACAATTGTCGAGAATATGAAGTTCCAGTACATGCGGAACTTCTAATTTTCGACAATTGACTCTATTTCCCTAGGAGCGTTTAGCGGAGCGGTATTTAGGCTAATGCCGTAAGAGTGACAGAGATGGTAATAAAGCACTCTTAGTTCCGCATTGTGCCTTTGGACGTAGGTTGTTCCCGCATGAGTTAAACAACTAGATAGTATGTGTCCTAGATGCTCGGGGTGTGCATGACACGCTCTGCAGCTATCATCGGGAATGTCTTGGCTCAAAATGTGGCGACTGTATGCTAGAGTGGAAATGACACCGTCTGGACATGCCAAAATGAAACCCTCCGTGCCCGACTTCAATCCAGGTGATTTAAGGAAAGCAAACGTTAGCTCATACGTCGTCGACTGATCTTTCACATTTCTATGGAAGATGCCGTTCATCCTCTTGTCGAGGAGCTGTTCGCGGACGGTTTTCTCCTGTGCTTTCTTAATCCGGGCCTTCAGGAGTGAGTACTTAAGATAAATAAGATTTGATGCATTTCGTTCACCCCTGATATTGAAGTCAAGGCCGATTGTTTCAGCAGCCTCCCCCGCTGCTTTGTACAGAAACGCCCCTTTGCCAACTTCTTCGTGTTTCGTGACCATTTTAAGAAGAGGGTCTTGTCCATTTGCGATTGTGTGTGCTGTACCCCGAATAATTCTGCTGTGAAGACATTCAAGATTCAGTATTCCGCGACCACCTTGACGGCGTGAGATGTAAATTCGCGGAACAGAAGACTTAAGGTGCATGCTCTTGTTCATGTGCAAAACCTTTCGCGTCCCGATATCAAGGGATCTGAGCTCGTCCTTCGTCCATGGAACCACTCCAAAAGAATAAAGTACTACTGGGACGGCAAGCATGTTCGTCGCAGATACTTTGTTCCTCGCCGACAGTTCGGAAGACCATACCCGTCGGATGAGACGATTGTTATATTGTTAATTTTTGACGCTTCAAGGTTCCTTTCAATTTGAAAGTATAGTTTTACATTTTTTGAGGATTTGAAAGTGAAGTATGTTTTCTTCAAAAGCTTAAATTTCAAAATCTTTGGTTTGTAAATTTCTTAATACTTGCAAGTATCGAACTTCAAATTTCACAATATTGTAGTTTCAAATCCAAATAATTAATATGTCAGGACAATTTCAGAATTCAATCTTTCAAAATTCCGATATTTCATATCAAAAGCCTTTGATAGTCAGTTTTTAACTTAATAATTTTAGATTCAAATATTTTCAACTGCTTGATTTTAATCTTAAACATGAAGCATTGTCTCGCTCTTTAAATTCTTTAAAATCGTAAAATATCAAATTAAAAGACTTGACCGTTGCACAGTTTTGCAGTTTGCAAGATTTTAATCAAACCATTTTTGATTAAATGCCTCAATAAAAAATACAAAACAATAAAAAATCAGGACAATACCTTTTAAAATTCAAGGTTTAAAAATAAGAAGAATTTAGATACAGTTATTATAAATTGGATTATTTTGTATTCAAAAATGTTCAAGAATGTTGAAGATTTAGAACTCAAATTTAAAAAAAAATCGAATTGGAAAGCTTAAAGCTGTGCAATTGAAAATATTGGAATGATACAGAGCAATCTTTTCCGTATTCCTATTTTTAATTTTCAATATAATATCTTCAAATTATCTCATCGCGCGCTATGCTCGCGGCTCGCTTCGCTCGCAAGTTTGAGCGCGCCTAGGGCGCGTATGAGGGATTTCGCGCTTCGCGCTCGGACATATTTAGACTTCGCGCATTTTTATTCATCGCGTTTATTTTTTGCACTTGGAATACTTGAATGAAACTTTATCAAAAACATCTTATTTAGATCTTATTTATACCTTAGTAATTGAAAACCCAGTGTGTGGCAGTGGGGCCACACGGCAGAAGTGAAACTTTGGTGGATTAACTTTGAAATATTTCGTGAGGATTCATCATGAGTTTTAAAGAGATCGCGCAATAAGAGAGTACAGAGAGAGATAGAGAGAGAGAGAGAGAGCATATACATGCATTGCTTAGCGGGGCAGCAGTGGGGATATCGAAGAGGAGTCTTTAGAGTAATTGCGAATCGCCACACAAAAGAGAGATGCAAATAGAAAGAGAAGATACAGAAAGTATGTGTGCTTGTAAGAGAGACACGGAGAGATATGGAATCCGTTCACTCGTTCGGTCGGTCCTTTTTTTTAAATTCACTCTTATCCCAAAAGAAGTTTCACTTAGATAATATACTTCAATTTTCAATGGTTATAATTTTATAGTTTTGAATTTTTATTTTGACAGCTAATTCTTTAAGTTCTCCCCTTTGAAAATTTTATATTTACAATTAAAATTAAAATGACTAAATTTTGAAAAGTATAATTAACAATTTCAAAATTTTTTATTAATGAACGATTTAAATTTACTGGGAATAATTATTATTTTAAAGCGTTTGGGTATAAAAAAAGTTTTAGTATCACATTTTTTGGCGAATAACTTTTTCCAGTTTAAAACGAAGTTCGGATTTGTTCAAGTTTCGACGTTCCGTAATATAAATTTGGTCAGGTTTAATTTTTCGCATTTGAAATTGATTTTTATTTTGAACTTCTTTTTTTTTAATAACTGAATTTAACAGGTTTATTATTAAAATTTTTTCCATATTTATTTTAGAAAATTAAAAAAAATTAACTTTTTTAATAAAATTACAATTCAAAATTCTATACTTTTTGCAGATTTGAATTTGAATCAGCCGATTTAGCCTTTAATTTGTCCAACTTTAATTGCTTAGAATTGAGAATTATTCGATTTTCAAAATTTTGAATTATTCAGTCCTGAACGCATTAATTAGAAATAATATTTTAATTTCGTTGAATTTTAAATAATTCAACTTTCAAAATTCTAGTCTGAAAATATTTCAATTTTTAACGATCTTAAATTGTCCTATTTTCGGAATTTCAACCTGAAATCATTCAAATTTGAAATTCTTCAATTGCAAATGAAAATTTTTAATTTTTATTTAGAAGTTATACAATCTCAAATCCTTTCTAAGGAAATTTTCCAATTTTCACAAAAAATTGCTTCAAATTTTTCAATTTTGAAGGTTCTATTTTGAAATTTTTTCATTTCAAACACTTTCAATTTTGAACGCTATTATTCATAAATGATGCAAGTTTAATTCCTATTTATTTCAATAGAAATATTGTCCTTTTTACAAAATGTTACCCAGTTTAAAATAGTTTGAATCGGATCGTTTTTAGTTCAAAATCGTTTAATACATTTTTTCAAATAGCAAAGACTTTCCATTCGAATTAATTAGTTTTTTTATTATTATTTAGAAAATCTTTAGAACATAATATTGAAATATATTGAATAGGATTTTTAGATTGTCCATACTTATTCTTAATGTTAGGAAAAAACTTCTGGAACATGAACAAACGCGTCGAGCGCGTGAATTTACTGCTGCTATAGTTATGAACCTTTTTATTGTGAAGAAGATTTTGCATAATGTGGTTTCTTATTTGTAAAATTAATTCGCGGTTTACTCTTCAATTTTTATAATAACATTTGCGATAATTTTTTGTTGCTTCTTTATTTCTTAACCGTAAATACTATCGTTGACTTTATAGCATAAAAATGTGCTATCTAATTATATATTTTGAAATATACAAGAAGGTATATTATTAAAATGCTCAAATCGTTTCTATCTTCATAACCAAATTCAATCAGAAAATAACTCTGAGGTTTCGCATACATTGTAATACGAAAGCCTATTACTTTTTTATTATCAACCATTGAAAAGAAAAATCTGTAAAATGGTCAGCTAAATTTCATTGAGTTCTTTTATAATAAGTGTGAGCCAATTAGCAGGGTTTAACTTTCTTAACTCGAGCTTTCCATTTGAATAGCTCACACATACACACACAATGAAGA
The DNA here is from genome assembly GCA_932195095.1 of Andricus curvator. Taxonomy (NCBI): domain Eukaryota; kingdom Metazoa; phylum Arthropoda; class Insecta; order Hymenoptera; family Cynipidae; genus Andricus; species Andricus curvator. Next base: position 440,734 of record CAKNYM010052255.1, read on the forward strand.
CTTATCATTTTTCACATTTCTATCTATTCAGACTCCTGGGCGATACTACAGTGTCACAACTTTTCTCAGTTAAAACTTTTTAATTTCGGTTTTTAGGCTATAACCAAATTCAGACTTTTTCATCGTATTAAATTAAAATACTATTGCAAAAACCGGAGTTAAAAAACTGCAATTGATAAAAGCTGTGATTCTGTAATATTGATACACTCATATTTTTATAGGTGAGTTTTTTTACGACATGGGTTGCTCTAGTATTGATTTTTGCACCCTCGTTAGGTCTTTTCTTTTATCACTATTTTGACATCATTTCGGTATCGCATAAAGTTATTCGTATATAAGTCTACATCATGTGTTTCCACAATCAGGACTCCTTTTCCACCCTTATGGTTTTTTCCCCTGGAGATTGTGACGTCAGTTACCAATTTTATTACATTGCTTACCGTTTATCTACATTCAATCTTGGAGCATACTCAAATCTAATGTAGTTTATTTATTTGCATGCTTTTATTAGGTCGTAGAAATATAAATGTATAATAAAAAAGTGCTGTGTTATGCTTTCGTGGATTAGTTAAAATCTGTTTCCCTAATTTCGCGTAATATTTCCTCATTTAATTAGTAAAGAAAACCACAAACGGAATATAACTAAATTGAATCAGTGATCGATAACATAACCTCATCAATATTCGTTAATGCCAATATGAGATAAAATTTGTGTGTGTTTTGAAACTCAATGAAATACGCAGAAAACATAAAAACATTAAAGGTAAGTTTTCTTGATAAAAGAATAACTAAAGAAAATAAATTTGATTGATTGATCGAAATTGATCCGTATAAGGTTTATCTGACCTCACTCGTTTAAGCACTTCGAACGCTTCGAACTACGCAGATAAAGATTAATTTTGTACATATTAAATTGGAAGCGAATCCTACGTCACGGTGGCATTTAAAAAAGTTAAATGATATTTTCCGGTACACTAAAGTTATGAATAGGAGATTGTTTTGAATGCTTCTGGACAACCATTCTTGATGAAATTAAAATATTTCCCTGAACGGATTTTTTTTGCCTGGAAAACCCTATTTGAAATACTAAAAATCAGTAAAATACTATTTTCAAGTTAATAAGACCATATAATTAAGTTCATATAAAGGAGTTACATGTGAATTAGAATTACTTGCGAAAAGTTAATCAATAAATAAACAAAAGAAACGATTTTTTTCAAATTTTAATCAATATATTTATGAATATTTCATCAAAAAATTCGTATACATAATGTTCAAGTTTCAATATTAATTTCCTATGAATACTATGGTAAGTATAATATACATAATATTTTAATGTGATTGTAGAATACATAATGTGTAATATACAATGTACAATAATATATAATAGCTATATAATAATGGTATTATAATTAAACGTGCCTACTGTTATATTCACGTACAGCTTTAAGTAAACGTTCTGCGCAGTGAGAATTTGACTTTTTCACTTTATTTTTTTTCCATATTTTTTTAAAGTCTGCATGAGAAGATTCTATGGCTTGTTCCGAATGAAATCCTAAGCCTTTATTGTTTTGTTTACAAAAATCTTCGATGTGAAAAAATACTGCGTGAACTTTCGGAGTTACTCTTATGATTATTACTCTTATCATTTCAAGATATCCTGGTTTCAACTCAATTGAAAAAGAGGAATCAACAACATTTTTAAATGCTTCAAGACATTTCACATATTTTATACAAACAAAATTAGTGACGGATGAACAAATTTCACGAAGTACATGAACTTTATTTAACAACGTTTTACTTGAATTCCCAGCAAATCCTGCACTTCCATACAGCACTTCTCTACTGACGTTACACGTTTTGGCCCACATTTCACTAAGATTCTCAAATTTTGTATGCATGTTATCAAACAAAGTATTTACTAATCCAATTAATAAATGTATTTCAGGTGGCGGAACTAAAACACTAATAGTTTTTTCCTTATTTGATGAAATTATAGTTAAATGAGAACAATTTTTAAATTTTTACAGTCCTCCTTCTTGCCCCCACTTCTCTCCTAAGCTTCAAAATTGTCAATGCAATTTCCGATAGTTCTTAAAGTACCTAAAGTATTCAAATTGTCTTTATGTGCTGTACACCCAGTACGCGGATACGAACTACTATGGGACGAACTACTACGTTCACGCAGTATTTTTTCACATCGAAGATTTTTGTAAGCAAAACAATAAAGGCTTAGGATTTTACTCGGAACAAGCCGTAGAATCTTCTCATGCAGACTTTTGAAAAATATGGAAAAAATATAAAGTGAAAAAGTCAAATTCTAACTACGCAGAACGTTTAATTAAAGCTGTACGTGAATATAACAGTAGGCACGTTTAATTATAATACAATTATTATATAGCTATTATATATTATTGTACATTGTATATTACACATTATGTATTCTACAATAACATTGAAATATTATGTATATTATACTTACTATAGTTTTTATAAGAAATTAATATTGAAACTTGAACATTATGTATACGAATTTTTTGATGAATTATTCATAAATATATTGATTTAAATTTTTAAAAAATCGTTTCTTTCGTTCATGTATTGATAAACTTCTCGTTATTAATTTCAATTTACATATAATTCCTTTATATAAAAGTAATTATATGGTCTTATTAACTTGAAAATAGTATTTTACTGATTTTTAGTATTTCAAATAGTGTTTTCCAGGCAACAAAAAATCTGTTCAGGGAAATATTTTTTTAATTTCATCAAGAATGGTTCCCCATAAGCATTCAAAACAATCTCCCATTCATAACTTTGGGGTACCTGTAAATATCATTCAACTTTTTAAAGGGCACCGTGACGTGGAAGACATTCACAGGTAAGCTTGTAACACGATTAGTAAGCTCACTCATTCTAAATAATAACTGTTGATTTTAATTCGAGATAATCGCAGATTTTCAAAAATTAAACACTGAAGAATCCCGTGCTGAATTAACAGGTATCGACCAAAATGACATCATTCAGAAACTAAACAGTATTTATTTCCCATATTTAGTCTATGCGAATTTTGTACTTTACAAGCAAATACTATAACGCCTTGATGAATTTTTTATTTTGAAGAACCAGAAAATGATTAGTTGCAAACTGAATAACAGATTTTGTAACAATTTCAATCTGAAACAATCTTAATCAAATTTATTTAAAAAATTGAATAATTTTATTGCAGTATCAGTACCTTTCTACTACAGTTATATTTTAGTAATTCAAATTTAGAGGCAAGCTTTCAGGTAGTATTAACTGCTTTAATGGAAAGAGACTTTTCAAAACACACATGCAAGCTCATAAGAAAATCTAATTAACATATTGTATGCAATTAAAGCATACTCGTTGAATTATAAAATCAGAATTGGAATTAGAGTCGGCATCAGCAGTATTCAGTTAACGAGAGAAAAGTGCAAAGTTCATTTCACTTGACGCGGAATTCAAGAAGGATCAAATTGAGATAAAAGACTTCATAACCATAACAGTAAACGTGCTTATCATGCCTGCAGTATTCATAACCGTTTACCAGACACTTAAAACTAATACGAAGGTAGCAGGTCGTGGAAACGCGTTAAAACTGGGTTAAATTTAGTTAAGTAGCTTCTGAATCCTCGCAGATAGATTTCATGCGCCGTAAGTGCATCTAGCATGAATTTACTAGATTTTTAAAAAGTTTGTTTCCACTGCGGGACCAAACTAACGAGTCCCCGCAATTAAGCTCGCAATTCATTAATAAATGTCGCGCGAGGTGTCATTTCTCTCTCGGCATTAATTACGGAATTCCAATTTGTTTTGAACGCCCGCTAAAACGTAATCTCTTGTGGACGACGCGCAATAAAGTTCTTTACCGCAATACGTAATTAAGTTACAGTTAGCCCATCCGTACCTGAAATATGACATCAGAGTAAGTTAGCTAAGCTTAATGAATGACGTACCTAATGCGCTTTGCTCACAGTCGGAAACATCGCCACAGAATTTTAGATGGAAATCTGCACACCCCTATTTCAATGTTAAGCTTGCACCGAACAGTCAGCCATTAAACGTTATGATCCTAATTAATCGGTGCACCTTTATGAAATCAAGAAGGAACTTCTCCCTCTAAGTAGCTTTAATTTTCAGAAACTCAGCCAAGATATGCTTCAACTTCTGAATAATTTGATCAGTCTTATGCGATCTCTCAAGCACAAGAGATAGCTAATAGCAACGGTTAATGTCTTCATTTTTTACAAAGATATAAAACTATTAAACAAAACGAAAATATTATGAATAATTATATTTTTAGTAGCAGTTATATATATATATATATATATATATATATATATATATATATATATATATATATATATATAAAATTAAACCATTTCCCTGTCAGGGTAGGCGTGACACTACCCGATTCGGGTAGTGTTTCTAGGTTTTTCTTGTAGTTATAAATAACTACAAGTGTGGGCTCACCACACCCACGATGTGCCAACAACACTCATGTCAGTATTCTTGAATGGTCACCCATCCAAGTACTAACCGCGTCCAACGCTGCTTAACTTCAGTGATCTGACGAGAACTGGGGTTTTCAGCGTGGTATGGCCGTTGGCCATAGTTATAATTTCCTTAAAAACGTAATACAGAGTAGTAAACTGTTATTTAGTACGCAAAATATGTTCCGAAAGAACTGTAATGCATTACCATGTATAAATTACGTAAAGGCTTCTGGGTGTTAAGGCGGGAGGACGTAGGTCAACGATTTTTCTATGCTGTTTTACATAGAGTGTGGGGGGGGGGGGCGTGGTCAAAACCATTTCTGAAGTAAGATGTTTTCGAATCAGCGAGTATACCATTACCATTAAGCCATTTCCCTTTCGGGGTAGGCGTGACACTACCCGATTCGGGTAGTGTTTCTAGGTTGATAACATGTAGTAAATAACTACAAGTGTGGGCTCACCACACCCACAATGTGCCAACAGCACTCAGTTTTCTCGAATGGTCACCCATCCAAGTGCTAACCGCGCCCAACGCTGCTTAACTTCAGTGATCTGACGAGAACTGGTTTTTTCAGCGTGGTATGGCTGTTGGCAAAAAGTACTGAAAAAAAAGAATGTTATACCTAGTGTTTTAAATGTAAAAAAATTATACTTCTTTATTAAGAATCGTAACAGAATTATTTGTCATTTCCCTAATAATATTAGTAGCGCCTAGTAATATTAGTGGTAATATTATTAATAATTTTCATAATAATGAATTCATAGAATAATAATAAATAAATAAAAAAGGGTGCCCACAAATTATGTAATGTGTTCTTCTGAAATTTTCAACCTACCAACCCGCGCTATGTAAGATACCAATCTTACTAAAATTTTATAAATTTAGAAAATGCAATGTTTTAATAACAACAAATAGTTATAGCTTCACAAAATTACAATTTTATAACTTCTTGATGACCCAAAATATATGGTTTAGTCCGACAATTTATTTTTAAAGCAAAATTTACAGGTTCCTAAGCTAATATTTCCAAAGTACTAAAAATAAACTTCAAAGTTTATTTGAATAATTGGTCATCAGTTTATTAGTTATGAAAATTCACAGCCATAATTTTTAGATAAAATTTAATTTTTTTGTTGAAAATTGTCATTTTTAAATTCAAAATTCTACTGTTTTGTAGAAAATTTGTATTTTCGACTCGAAAATTCAACAATTCAGTATGAACTCAACTATTTGGTCGAGAGTTAAACTACCTTGTTGCAAATTAATTTTTTTAGTCGAAGATGCTTCATTTTAGTTCAAAGTTCATTTCTTTGGTAGAAACTTTAACAATTTTGATGATAATTCGTTCTTTTTTTTAAATTAATTTTTAACTGAAAATTCGACATTTTTTGGTGAAAATTAATCTTCTAGGTTGAAAATTTAACTATTTGGTTGAAAATTAAAATAATGTATTTTGTTCAAAAATCGACTTATTTGGTAGAAAATTAATCCTGTGGATTGAAAAATTAACTCTTTGGTTGTAAATTCATGCATTGTATTATAAATTTTTATTTTTTGATTAAATTGAACTAATTCTGTTTTGAAATGAAAATCTTGTTTGGCTGAAATATCAGCTATTACATTTTTTGTTGACAATGCACCTTTTGAGCTTGAAAATCCGACTTATTGGTTAAACGTTGAACTGCTTTTTCGAATATTCGTTGTTTTGGTTTGAAACTAATTTTTGTAACTAACAAAATTACCTATTTGATTAAATATATAAGGCTTTGATTAAAAATGAACTTTTTGTTGAAAATTAAATTTTTGCAGAAAAATGGTCTGTTTGGCTTGAGAATTAAACAGTTTGGTAGAAAATTCATTTTTATAAGCAATTTACCTATTTCATTTTGTGTTCAAAACTGATAATTTTTAGTTTAAAAATTCATTTTTAATCAAAAACAAAGTCTAATTTAAAAATAAAAAAAACTACTTGAGAGAAGTATACAAATGTGGTTTTTGATTGACTATAATTTTTTGTAATTTAAATATTGACGAAACAATTCAAGGTATACACGATAAAAGATAAAAATACTATATCTGCATAAAACTTACTGAGTTTCATAAAAGCTAGAGAAAAAACACGCCCAAAAGACGTATTATCAGCGTTTTTATTGAGACTCTAAATTGGAGGAAATATTGTTTTCTACTATTCTACCATATTCGACTTCAGCTATTATTTATGATTCTGCTACAATACATAAGTTGTGAATCACAACACTGCAGAATAAAAGCTTTTCAAGATTTATCATTATTAGTATTATGAAGTATTACCTTTATTTAGGAGAAACCAAAAAAGCACCGATACGAGGTGGTGGCTCTCTTACAAACTATAAAAAGCACTGGGAAACGAAGGATCGTTTATCGTTTCGCCTTCCAAGGAAAGTTACATTCGCAATGAGAAAAAGAAAGTTTGAAAAAGAAGGGTAGCAACTTTGCGAGTTATTGGTTGAAAAGCAAAAGAAACTCCAAAGTTTGCTGTGTCAACTTGAAAGTCGCCAGTTTCTGTATTTGATTCAGCAACTCACACTTCTTACGTTAATACTTCTAACAACTTGTTTAATTCTTATAGTATTTTCTCAAACGGCAATTTTAATCTCTTAAGTAAGCTTTCAAGTGTCACTTCCAAACACTTCACGCACTTTCACTTCTACAAATGGAAAAGTTTGTTAAACAAAAAAATAGAAGTAGGGGAGACCACCTTACAGTAGATAATCATTAATTTAACCCTTTAAGGGCACTCTGAGTCTGAGTGACCCTAAAAAAATTGTGTCGCAATATCTTCCCTTCAAATCCCTAAATCGGAGCGCGTGGCGCGATGTAATCGGGAAAACGTAGTTTCCATTTTGTTTAAATACACCTTTAGTCGCTCAAATAATTACCTTTTTTGAAGTTTTTTCAAATTCAAAAGTTATCTAATTTTATTAAAAAGCGGCATTTTTTACTTGCACTACAAATTTCAATTTTCCAAACTACTTTAGTTTCTTTATATCTATTTCAAAACCATTCACTCTTTCAATATTTAAGGAATTCAAAAACATACATGAATTTTTGCAGTTGAGCACCCCGAAAAAATGCATTATCTGTCTGCAGTAAATCACACAAAGTGGTAATGGGTCCATCTCACTCACTTTTAAAAAAGAATTATACTGTAAAATCATAAAGTTTCGAAGAAGACTTACTATTTCCAAAAAATGTAGGTTGTGCTAGATTTTTTCACAGAAAGTTGGTCTTTTTGAACAAAATTAATTAACTAAGCATTATTAACCAGGTTTCCTATTTCAAACAATTTTAGGTTATGTTATCTAGTATTTTGTACCAGAAATTGTCATTTTCTGCTGTGTTAAGTAATAAATCCCAATTTCTAACTTATTTCTAATTACCTTACAATTAGTAAAATACCACCATTGTAAATACCACTTTTCAAGCACTTTGGGTCATTTTGGCGTATTTAATCTTAAACTTGTACTCTTAGACAATGATAATCCAACGTTTTGGGTCGAAGATAATAAAACTTTTAATCTCGAACAATTTCGAATTGTGATAGTGTCTTTCGTCAGAAATGGACATATTTATTAAAAAATAATTTTGTTTTGAGGAAGATTCACAACTTTTTAATAATTTTAGATCACATAAATATGTTAGTATTTTTTTGCCGAAAATTGGTATTTTCAATAACATCTTTTAAATAACCTCAAATATGTTCAGTCCTCTGAAATCTATTAAAATCCCTTGCAATTCTTTAAAGCTGTTGAAAATTCTTTGGAATTTTTGAAAATACAAAAAAAATTTTGTAATCCTTCAAAAACCCTTTAAATTATGTGAATCTATTGTAAATTCCTTAAATTTATTTTTAAATATCCCAAAATATATTATTACTTCGAAATGTTTAACAATTCCTTGGAATTTTTTAAAGCTTTTGAAAAATTATGGAACCTTTATAAATATCCTCAAATCCTTTGAAATCCCTTTAAATTATGAAAATCTAAAGAAAATTCCTCAGAATGGCTTAAAATGCCTTGAAATATTTCAAATTCGTTGCAATTTTTGTATTCTCTTTAAAAATCCATGAAATCTTTCAAAATGTCCTCAAACGTTTCACATCTTTTTAAAACTTTTGAAATTTTTTGAATATCCAAAATTCATTGGATTGTTTTTTAGTATCTCAAAAATTTCAAATCTTTTGAAATCCCTGAACATTTTTTAAAGCTCTTGAAAATTCCGTGGGATCATTAAAAGTAACCTTAAATATTTTAAATCCCTCGAAATCTTTCGAAAGAAGATTCACATTTTCTTAACAATTTTAAGTTATGTTAATGTTTTTCACTGAAAAATGGTTATTTTAAACAAAAATTGTTAAATTTCAAGGAAGATTTAAAATTCTGAAAAATTTTGTTGTTATGTTAAGTTAAAGATTTTCACCGGAAATTGGTATCGATTTCATAAACGATTCACAATTTTAGGTTTTGTTAACAACTTTTACCGGAAATCGGTGATCTTCAGCAAAAAAATATTCCGTTTTAAAGAAGACCTACCATTTTAAACAAATGCTATGTTGATGTTTTTCAACAAAAATTAAAGTTCCTAATAAAAAATATAATTTTGTTAAGGTTTAAAAAAAAGGAGGGGCAATAAGAGCGACATTTTCGCCAATGGCGCCAAACTTTTTTGTTTTCATATTTTTTTGGAAGCTTCCTGAAAAAAGCCTAGGAAAACCTTTTTACGTGGGAGGAAACGAAATTTATGGGACTTCTAAGTTTGAGTAATGCACAGGACGAATCAATATAGTCAATTATGAATAATTCATTTATTATCAACAATTTTATTGTTATATACAATAGCAGGAGATTTTGGCATGGTTTTCGATATTCGGTGAGTGGCTTTTATCTCTAATTTAATTTCAAGAAATATTTAAACATAAAGATATCAATAATTATTTGTATTATTGTTATTAGCAAATCGCGCAAAAAAATTAGAAACTTAGGTAATTTTTCAAAGTTTCAGGTACTCTTTCTAAAAAGGGCTTCATTTAGCTTGTTAGTGATAATTTAGTAAAGTACCTTGTCATTTCATGACAAATATGATTGTTATAAACAAATTGCATAAATAAATACGTAACACGTAATTGTAACTTTTAATTCAAAAAGGCAAGTTCCAAGAAAAACTGTCTCAAACTCTTACACATTGTTCAAATTACGAATTTGTTTATGCGATCTGTTTATGAGAATCAAATTTAACATGAAGTAACAATTTACTTTACTGCATTATCACTAGCAAACCAAACAAGTCACTTTTGAAGAAAAAAGCTGAAGCTCTTAAAAATTGCTTACGGTAAAAATTTGTTAAAGCAATTCGTTAATATCAATCAGAAATATAATTTATTTATTTTATGTTTTGAAGTTTGAATATTACTTGAAATTAAATCAAAGAAAAAAGCCGCTTGATAAATATCGAAAACCATTAAACATCTACTACTCTTTATAACAATACAATTAATAATAATATGTCATGACAAATTATTCATTTATAATTAACTATATTTATTCGTGTTGTGTATTACTAAAACTTGGAAGGCCACTATGTATTTATGCCACACTGTCCTGTCCAGGCATACCTCTTTACCCTTCTCCTTGACACATTCCTAACATTCTTCCCTCGGTTTGCCCAAACCATCTCAACAAATTTCTTTCACTCTTGTGAAAATGTGTTTCGTCTTTATCACATTCTTTAAGAATAGTCTCATTACTGACTTTGTCCGTTAGCGTTTTATTTTAAGACCGTTGTTCTTCATGCTAGTATTCTGTCTGCTCATCATTCTCTGCACCTTCATTGTTCCGAGATCCACACCTTTTTCGTCTAGGAGGACCAGTCTCAAATACTTATCCACGAATATGATAAATAACCCAGAGGACTTAACGCATCCGTCCTAAAACCTTGCCTAATATCGAGCCAGTCAGTCATTTGTACATTTACCCCCAAACTCTCTTTGCTACCTGCATATATTGTTTTTATTGCTTTTAGGAGCCATCCATTGACTCCGTAGTCTTTCACGACTTCTCAAAGCTTACCTCTATCCACCGTTCCGAACACTTTCTCTAGGTCAATAAATGCACAGAAAACTTTTTTTTGTAACGCACGCACGAAATGTTCGCTTTTCGAGGCTTGTATTGCGTGCGGGAAGTGACCAATTCCAAAGTTGTGGTAAAACGCAGTTATAAAAAGACTTTTTCTTGCTGTGGCGCTTGCGTATTTCGATTCAGATTTACTTTCCAGGACTGCCGGAATAATAACCTCACTTCATTATGACTTTACGCTTGAGAGACTGATTGTGAGTAGTGAATAGTGATTGGACAATCTCGAAGTGATAAGTTACCATAAATGACTGATAAATTACCATCAATTACCGTTAAATTTCCGAAAATTTGGGAAATTTAACAATTTTCCATAAATTTCCGGAAATTTTTTCCAACAAGCTTTGGCTACCTGAAATTTCCAGTAATTTAGCCACTTTCCACAAATTACCGGAAATTTAGCAATTTTTCCATAAATTTCTGTAATCTTTCCGTAAAGCTTTGGATACCTGAAATTTCCGATGATTTAGCAACTTTTCATAAATTTCCGGAAATTTAGCAATTTTCCATTTTTCGGATTTTTCCAAAAACCTTTGGATACCTTGAATTTCTGGAAATTTTCGGTAATATACAAATTCACTAAAAATTTCCGGAAATTTTCGGTAATTTTTGGTAATTTTACCATAATTTTCCAAAAATTATCATAAATTTCCAAAAATAGTATTCTTATTTTTTCTCAAATCGAAAATTTCCTGCATTTGTTACAAAAAATATCGTGTGTAACAGGTGCTGAAAGTAAACAGTTGCAACTCTTGTGAAGTTTACAGTACTTGCCATCGGCTCATCTTTGGGTCGTTTCCGGCTTGTCTTCGGCTCGCCTACAACCCCCCTTCGACTCGCCTCTGGCTCGTACAGCAAACTTCACACTCGTGTGGATCTGCCTACTTTCCGCACTTGTAGCACAATATACTATTTTTTAATTTCAAACTTTTTTCTGTGATCTGTCTCAAGCTAAATATATGATCCGCACATCATCTTTCTGGCATACATCCACATTGGAATTCTCATATATTTTCTTCTGTTATTTTTATAACCCTATGAATAATTATTTTTGAATATATTTTGCTTACGGTACTTAGTAAGCTGATGCCTCTGTAATTATTGCAGTAGCCTTATCTCCCATTCCTTTGTATATTGGGATGATATTCGCCTTTTCCAGTCATCCGGAACTTCCCTATCTCGATACAAAAATTTATCAACTAGCACAGTCTGTGAGATATATTTCTTGCATTATTATTTTTATATTATACCATTAAGCCATTTCCCTTTCAGGGTAGGCGTGACACTACTCGATTCGAGTAGTGTTTCTAGGTTAGTTTCTTGTAGTAAATAACTACAAGTGTGGGCTCACCACACCCACGATGTGCCAACAGCACTCAGTTTTCTCGAATGGTCACCCATCCAAGCACTAACCGCGCCCAACGCTGCTTAACTTCAGTGATCTGACGAGAACTGGTTTTTTCAGCGTGGTATGGCTGTTGGCATAATATTTTTTAACTGCATCATTACTTAAAAAACGTAAAATTATTTAAAATTATAAAAACACACTCCCAACAAATAATCTGTTCATATTTTTTTGTTTTACACCATGAAGAAACATCTTTAACTAATGTTACTCTATTAAATCTAGACGATTAAAATAGTTTTCCTATTATTCACGAGCACTGGGAACGTTAAATAGAAAAAATGGCTTTTTTTCGTCAAATTTTGCTATTTATAGTATACCATTAAGCCATTTCCCTTTCAGGGTAGGCGTGCCACTACCCGATTCTGGTAGTGTTTCTAGGTGGATAGTTTCTTTCTCTCTGGAAAATATGATTGGATTTTTTTTTATTTTCTGCGTCCAGATCTGTCTAGATTTGTTGTCTGTACATTATTTTGCAACAAAAAAGTCACTTTTCCCACTGTGCGTTAGTCTTATTTTCTTCCCAGGAGGGAAATGGAGGGGAGGGGAAGGAACAAAGGATGGAGGGGTGGAGATGAGGAGTTATGTATTTAATGGCGAAACGCGGATATGGAAAGTAGGGTGGGTGGGGAAGTAAGGTACAGGATAGGTTAGGTTAGAAAAAAAATAAATAGTGAGAAAGGGGATTTTAGCGGGAGAAGAGGAGATTTGGTATTAAGGTATTGTAAATTTTCGAAGCAAAATAAAAATATAAAGATAAAACATTTTAAATCCAGTATTTAATAGGCTACGAAACCCTTTTTTAGGCGCCTGGTGCCTACTTGGATAAATTTTTCTGAATATTCTTAAGTACGCCTGAGAAAATAACAAAATTATCAGAATTACTGATAAACAGCCTTTTCATGAAGCATTTGATATTTTAACCTAATAACTTAAGCCAAGCGCGCTCGTCCCCTTACTTACGTTCTTGGTTACTTACTGGGTTAATTACTTAAGCAACTAGGAAACCATTCCTAATCGAGCCACCCTGCACGACAGATTTCTAATCGCCTTAAGAGAGTATCTTCTCCACGCTGTGAATACAGATTCACATTACTACCTTCGTTTATCCGCACGTATAGTTATCTTCGTCAGTCTTTCAGGTATTTTCTCACCCCACTGCTTTTTACTACTTGCTTTTACGGATGAGTTACCTTCTTGAATGTGAGTCTTTGATAAAGCGATTTCTCGTCTACACGGCTCGTTTGTTAGGCGCTTCGAACAAACTGCTATCGTCGTTCATTTGACCATTATTCATTCGGTAGCAGCTGTGGTTGAGAAGGAGAGAAAATATCAGTAAGAGAGTGGATAAGAGAGTGTTCGAAAGAGGAAACGAAGAAAAAACAGCATTAAAATTTAGAAATCCTTTTTTACGCAAGATAAGGTGGAGAAAGGATCTTTAAATTACGAGTGTATTCATGGGTTAAGAAGGAAAAAAACATCGAAATTATTTTGTGGCTTGTTTTAATACTGTTTCCTTATTTTCAAGACGGCAACAATAATGCAGACGCGGCTATGCCACATTTAGTATGGTGTTTTTCACTTATTAATTCAATAAACAGCTTTTACAAAATTAGAACATTTAGTCTGCATGAAAACAACACAGCGAAACAAAAAATTCAAAATGGTTACACCTTTCTTTATCTGAGATTCAGAAGTGAAATTCAATTGAGCAAAATTTTATCTGGATTCAAGTATGGTCTATCCGAATTTCAAAAGCTTATGACTAAATTCTGAAAATCAGATATTGAAGTATTAAACTGCTACAATATTTTTGTTGAATTCATGTTCGTCTCTGAACTTCAGGTCAGAAAGAATCATAAATCTACCACCAATTTTGAGTATTCTTTGTTTACTGTGCGTCGGATTATTACAGATACTAACAGTATACGTCCATCTATCGGAAAGAATCTAAATTTTTTCCAGCTTATGTAGTTTCAACTAATAAAATTAGATCGCAACGACGTCATACGTTTGAGTTCTTCATAGGGCAGTTCTCCAGACGCTGGAATAGTAAACAAGGGGATAATGAAGGGTGCTATCACAGCAGCATAAGAGCCTAAATTAAATTTAAATAATAATTAAGTCAAAAATTTAAATCTGTTTTCAGATTGCATGAAAATATAAATGCGTATTTTTTTGTAAGAAAAATAATATTTAGATTTTCCGCAAGTTTGAGCGCGCCTAGGCCGCGCGGCTGTTTGGTTTTCGCTCTTCGCGCTCGATAATATATTTATCTACCGCTTCGCGCTCGATAATGTGTTCACCTCGCATTACGCGCTCGGTATTCGTATTTCCCGCACATTTGTGCAAAAACCCTCTTAAATTAAAGGTCAAATCATCGACAATTGCAATTTAGTGATTGTGAATTCGCTTTTGTTAAAGCTCCTTCGGCTTTAACGAACACATTCTCATCACGCATCTCGTGCTTCGCACTCGATTTTGTCGACAATGCCAACTTTTTTATATTATGTTCAACTCGCTATGTCCAATTAACTATTAATTAATTAATAATTAATTGTATGTATACCATTAAGCTATTTCCCTTTCAGGGTAGGCGTGACACTACCCGATTCGGGTAGTGTTTCTAGGTGGATAGTTTCTTGTAGTAAATAACTACAAGTGTGGGCTCACCACACCCACGATGTGCCAACAGCACTCAGTTTTCTCGAATGGTCACCCATCCAAGTACTAACCGCGCCCAACGCTGCTTAACTTCAGTGATCTGACGAGAACTGGTTTTTTCAGCGTGCTATGGCTGTTGGCCATCATTAATTATTAATTAATTAATTTTTATTTATTATTTTATTTTATTATCTATTAATTATTAATTAATCATCAATCAATTATTAATTAATTTATTATTATTATGTTCAACTGATAAATTATATGAAATGTGTATTATATTTATTTCTGTACCTCGGTCCGGGGTTGCTTATTCAGATATTGAAAAATGAAGCACAAATTCTATTTTTCATGATTACTTTAATATTTGCAAATTGTTATCAAACCTTTTATTGCAACTTGTGTCTTTTTTCCGTAAATTTAATTTGTTTATTTTCAATGTAATTTTTTACGATTTAAACTAAAAATACAACTACAAATTATTAATAACAAATTTGTACACGGAAAAAATTTATCCGTGAAGAAGTCACGAACTTGTAGCTAGGTCTCGGATACGAGATAAAAAAATGAAACATTACATCCTTATTTCTATGAGAAATGTATGGATGAATTTCGAAATTTCTTACGAACAGTTCGAATTTCCTACGAATAGTTCCTTAAAATTTCAGACTGAAATATAAAGAGGAAAAATTTTATTTGTGCGACTTAATTTTATATTCATTTATAAATTCGCAACTCAGAAGATTCGAACCCTCAAAGACTGCTGACTCACAAGTTTCTAAACATAAACCAGGAGTGCGAAAACACGCGCAGCCATCAAGGCCAAACAAAATAGGTATTATAAAATTTCTAGCCACTCATCCGACGAGCTCGAGGCACACATATGAGCGCACACACACACCGCGCGTTTCGGAGAGTGTGTGTGTGGGCCACGTACAGGCGAACTTAGTTTCGAGTTCCCAGATTTGTCGGGCAAGCTCGTGAGTGCTCTGAGAATCTTTTCCCAATCACTCGTAATATTTTTCTAATTATTCACGTAAAAAAGAAGTGATGAACCGTTTTAGAATTTTCACATCGAATTCGTCAATCTTTCTCAAAGTTCGCAGGTTATTTACGAAAATACATAAATATCCGATGAATTCTTCTCATATCCGAGACCTAGCTACTAGTTCGTGACTTTTTTACGGATAAATTTTTTCCGTGTAGTTCCTTTTTAGGTGAAGAACTTTTGTCTATTAATTTTTTTTGTACGTAATGTCTTTTTTCAAAAAATTTCATTTTTTTATTTTCAATGTTATTTTTTACGATTAAAATAAAAACTACAAAAAGTTACTGATGACAAATTCAGATGAGTTTTTACTCCTTTTTGGGATAGTAAATTTTGTCTATCCATTTCTTTCGTAGCTTGTGTGGTTTGTCCAAAAATTAAGTTTTTCTTATTTTTAATATTTTTTACGAATAAAACAAAAACTACGCGTCCTATAAAAAAGTAATCAATAACAAATTTGTAGATCTTTTCTGGGTGCACATTTCTTTCTGATTCATTTTTTTGTATCTTGCAGAGTTTGACCGCAAAATGCAATTTTTAATTTTTCATTATTTTTTGTGCGATTAAAATTTGAATTTTTGATTTTCCAGAAAAATCCAAAATGTTGTTATGATAATGGTATAGGGCTTTTAAAAAGCAACATTTTTCTTGTTCTTATTTTTTTTCATATCGTGCATTGTTTGGCTTAAAATGTTCATTTTCGTATGAATCCGTCCTGCGTAGCGCATAAAGATATCACTCATATAGTGTCAATAAACTAAAATTTTTTTTAAAGACAATTTTACCCAAAACTTTGTTCTTGGTTACGCTTCCTGATGCGTAGTCTGCATCCCCTATCACTGTTTGTAATCTTATCTGTTTTATTTACTACCTTAATAGCTCTCTAGATAAATAGGAATAGCCCTCTAAGGAACCTTAGAGGGCTATTCTGCCCTTGAGACTTTACTGCAATAAATATAACAAATACTATCTACAACCACCTACAATGGTAATTCAAAAATAGAGTGGTAGGTTATATTATTATGATACATGATTACTTTTGTGTTATAATTTTAAATTTGGCAAATAATATTGAAAATTCTCTTTTCGTGATCATGAAAATCATTTTTATTTTCATCATCTCACCAGTCTGATTAGCAGTTTTAATAACAGAATTTTCACAATAGGTGCAAGATATACGAAAATGATAGTTTAATAATAGAGCGCAAATTTCGTTTGAACTAATATGATTTACGTGCATGTCTTGCATTATCGCAGATATTACGTGTACACAGGGGATGTACACTGGAATATTGTGCGGTGTTATCAGTAAAGCACAATTTGCGTTCCATCCGAATTCAGTCCAAGTTTCGAAAAATTTAATTAGAGCTAAAAATTCAGTTTAAAACTTGGTTTTTGAAATAAAAACTTCATTAAATGGTTCAAAGTTAAATTCATAATAAAATAGATCAAACTGAAACTTCTGTATTCACTCAGAGAAATCTCCTCTTGTTTCAGAAGGATTCTTCTTGACACAAATCGAATTTCCTTTCAAATTTAAGGTTAAAGGAATTTCGTTTGTCTCAAAAAGAATCGTGTTGCAGCGAACATCTTTGTGCGACAAACTTCGCCTAATCTTGCAGCCAAATAATTCTTTTTGTGTAAAAAATATATGTAAGTGATTTGAGAGATCCTTTAAGAAGAGTTGAGACACGTTTCCCCTCCAATGGTCGCCGCTGTACCGGAACTACGATATTTTCATGGGGCCCGAAAAGTTTGAACAGTGTAATTTTTTATTAATTCTTTTGTTTATGAGAATTTAGAAGTATATGTGTTTCAGAGTAAATATTATTCTTCCCTAACCTTAATAACTAACCTTCCCAAAAATGTATAATATTCTTGTTTGAGTGCTCTCTATTCTGTATTGAATCCTCTTGAAAATAAAAATATGATTTGAAAATAGCGCCCAGTCAAGCTACTCAAAATCCACATAGTTCAACTCTAGTTCCGGTACAGCGGCATCAATCCGAATTGGAGCATGCCGTGTCTCAACCCTGCCTTGAGGATTTTTAAGTGCTTCAAATAAAATAGGCAACCCAATTCACACACATTTCGAATGTTTGAAATATAGATTGTACAATATACATAATTAGTAAAAATTGAAATGTGGATATATAGAAGCTATTATTCTTAATTTTATTATTTTTCCTCGCAAGAAAGGTGCAAATTGTTTTACTGTATGTTTGCTGTGATTCTAAGCAAGTATAGAAAAATAATTTAATATAGCATAAGTTACTCTAAAAATCAAAACAAAAATAATCAGTTACTAAATGATTATTAAATTATTATTATTGAATAATTGAAAATAAAAACATTTTACTCCTACCCAGGTCTTCAATTTTTCATTTCTTCTCTATTATACATTTTTTCTTTTTCACACGAAGAAACTATTGGTTGTAAAATTTGGCATTATAATATTTATCTTTACAAGAGTTCGATGGAAATCTAGCATATAGTTGAAAGAATAGTATTGGATTCATTGCGACAGTGATAAAGAGAAATACTTTTTTCATATTAATTATAAATATACTCCAAACTTCATAATTGCCAATTAGATTTGTAAAAACTGATATTGTGGATAGCAAATTGAAGTTAGAAAAAAGTGATATTCACAAATTATATAATGAAAATGTGTTTGCAATAAAAAGTAGTTCAAATTACTCAAGTCGCAAAATAGGTTAGAAAAATTACCATTCTCAATGGGAAATTGCAATGAGAGGAAAAACACTTGAATGTAGTGCCTTGGGAAAACTCCCATTTAAAATAGGAAATTCAGTGCCGAATGACGTCATATGCTCCGAAGTTTACGAGAACGATGAAACTTTTAAGTCTCATAATTGTTGTTTTATCACAGGAAAAAGTCTACATTCTGTTACCTGGAGACCGATGTTCGATTCCCGCGCTGCTTTCTTCTAACATGATTTTTTCTATATCAGCTTAGAATATGATATTCATATCTAGCTGAATGTTTAATGTATAAAATTCATAATAGGAACAACTGTAATATATATATATATATATATATATATATATATATATATAACAGTGAATACGAATTCATTTTTTTTTATTTTCCGACCACGGCAGTTTTTCCTATTTTCTATGGGAAAAATTAGAAATATGTAGAATGAACATAGGAAGAAAGTATTTTGTAAACTTGATTGCTATTTATTATCTTGTTGAAATATGGCGTCAGGCCTGTTGGTGGCGCGCGTATTTGCTCTATCTGTTTCCGACTGTGGTGTTTTTTTTTGCTGAAACTGTGTCTGAGTTTTTAAAGGTGAAGTGCGGGGCTAATGATCGGCTGAATTTTGTCTTGGTGGCAAATCGAGAACTGAATTTCTGGTTACTATCGGTTCATCAAACATTGACTCAGTTTGTCAAACAGCTGATCGGTCCAGGCTCGCATCGAGAATGGGTGCTCCTGGTACGACTCCTGCTGACGTAACGCGATTTGAGGCCCTGCTAACTTTCATAAAGGAGGACACTTCGATAACCAAAAATGATGTAGCTGCCTTGAAGGGTTCAGTTGCTCAGATTCAGGGCAAATTAGACCTTCTGAGAGGAGAAACAGAATCTCTAAAATTAAGGAATGATGATCTGGAGAAGAAAAACACTGATTTGGAAAACGGCATGAAACTGCTGAAAGAAGTGGTTTTGCAGCTTCCAAAGGATGCCAGTGCCAAAAATGTGATTCTGCATAAGCTCAAGGACACATAGTCATACAATAACGACATAGTCTCGTCTGTACGTGGGATGTTCTCGAAAGGTTATGTAGAATCTATTGTAGTGGAATCTGCTTTTCGTCTGGAAAAGAAGCCTGGTGCCAGACCGGTGTTGCTTAGGTTGGGGTCTCCATCTCAAAGGTTCTAGGTATTTCAAAGTAAAATTCCTTCACGGCAATGGGCCTGACAGTCTCGAGCGACAGGTCGAAGCTTGAAAGGCCGGCGAGAAGACAGCTCATGCAGAATAAGAGCAACCTAATAGATCGAGGTTTCGATGTAATAATAAAAGGTAACCACTTGGAATTCGACGGGAAAGTGTTGTCACCTGAGGAGATTAGTGCCATGTCTGCTAGTCCTCCTTCTAGTTCGCTAGAGACATCTCTTGAGGCGAAGGACACAATCAGGAGACAGACCCTCCAAAAAAACTGGGTCAAGATCGGAATCAGCTTCTTCGTCCGAGGACTCTCGTCAAAACAGGGATGTCTCCATTAGCATTTTTCTATTTGGAAACCCACTCCAGAAATCCTCGACAAAAACTCCACGGAGATTTTCGAATGTCGGAGACTTATCAATGTTCAACTTGGACTCTGATATTTTATGCTTGAGCGAAACTTGGTTCCCATCGACGCCTGCAACCCCCTCTTGGTTGTCTCAGCATGTACTCTTCATTGTAGATGCGAAGCGAGTAAGTAAATTTGGTAGAGCTAGTGGGGGTTTGGCGCTATGTGTGAGTCGGAAATGGTTTATCTCTGAGTTGTTGGAACTTCCTCAGAGTTGATTTTTGTAAAGTGCGCAGATCATTCCATAGTTTGTATTGTAGGTCTAATTTATTTCAAACCGAGTCTTGACCATGAATATTTCCGCGATGGTTTGGACACGGTCCTTAATCGATTAGAGGAGTTACATCCTTCCACGCGTATAATTTGGGGGGGGGGGGGCTTTAATGCGCGAATCGGGGATTTAAATCAGGTATGCCCTGATGTTGTGCCGGTGGGGGCGAATGCGAGCTCGAGGAGGCTGGTGTCCGATTCTGTAATTTGTAAACGTGGTACTTCCCTGATTGAGTGTTTAGATTTACGTGGTTTTGCTATACTGAACGGAAGATTTAAGGTTGATTGTTCGGCTAGCCTTACCCGCCTCTCTTCTGGAGGGGGGAGTACTATAGATTTCGCGGCATGCACATTACCTTTCATGGATGTGATAAATGACCTCAAAATTGTTCCAATCGCTACGCGCTCGGACCATCTTCCGGTCTGTCTAGAGCTATCGCTACCGGGAGGAGAGGTACTACGTGAGGCTAACATTGGAAAGCGTAAAATTAATATAAAAGCAAGGCTGGCCTAGAGGGAGTATAGAAGGGGGAATTCCTTGATTCACTGATTCTCCTGGATTCGCAGGCGGCGCACAGTGGGCTAAAGTGAAAAAGTTCGTGACAAAATCGTAGAACTTTTGACAGAGATGACCTAGAGGGATGGATTTTTTTAGATTTACAGATGAATAACTACAGAATAGAGGAAAAATACGGAGAAACTAAAAATATAAATTTCTTACCTTAACAATGTAGGTTAAATTTGGAATTTTTTGACTAAGAGTAAGTAACATATGTTACACACATACTCTAATAGATTTTGTCATGCCGAATCCAAATATGAGCTTTAAATCAGCCTAAGACTTCCTGTTTGTGAGGAAAATGCAATTGAATTTTATCTATTTTGAACCTTCATGGCATAAATGATTTCCACTAATGTAAATTTTACTATTTGTCGTATTGAAGGGGTTTTGGGGCCGTCGAATGGGAATGCAAAATAAAAATGTCAAAATTCAAAATTTCAGATCCAGTATGGCGGACCAAAGTTGTGAGACCAAGCCGATATTACTGAAAATTACTTGAGAAGGTGTGGGGGGGGGGGTCGTTTCGCTGATGTCGAATCTAAAGTCAAAATTTTAAAATTCAAAATGGAGGATCCAATATGACGGAATGTCATTTTGAGAATATAACCGATTTTATTAAAAATCGTTACTTGGGGTTCTTATTATGTCTTCGATTTCAAATATATAGTGAAAATTCAAAATTATTAAATGTCTGATGCAATATTACATCAGAAATTTAAAATTTAAATTTAAATCATACAATTTTTGAATTTTCACTATAGATTTGAAATCGACGACATAAAAAACCCCAAGTAACGATTTTTAATGAAATCGGTTATATTCTCGCAATGAAATCTCGCCATATTGGATCATTCAGAGTTTTGGAAAGCAGTTAATTTCTTTAAGCCTAGACTTGCACAGATTAGTAACATTGACATTCAATCATGGCAAGCTTTTGCGAATACGTTGTATCCTCCTAAAGTGAACCTTGATCTTCCTTGGAGTACAAATACGCATCCCCTTCTGGATGCCCAAATCTCAAAAGATGAAATAAAGGCTGCTATCCGTAAATGTAAAACGGGGAAAGCCCCTGGACATGATGCTGTGCCCGTCGAGTTTTACCGAGCTTTACCCAGGCTAGGGCTAGACTATCTTGAGTGTCTGTTCAGGAAGATCTGGGAGACTGAGGAGGTTCCCCTTCTTGGGCAACTATTCTCTCGTGCATGTTATTCAAGAAAGGTGATGAAGAGAATCCGGGCTCTTACAGAGATATTGCGCTCGTGAATGCTATTGCAAAAATATTTACACAGATCCTCCTGGATAGGCTTGTTGAGTGGACAATCTTTGCGAATTGTATACCTGAATTTCAGGCAGGATTCAGGGCTTTCAGAGGCTGTATGGACCATATGTCTTTTCTAAACTCTATTATTCAGATTCATCTCGCCACCCCTGGACGTAAGTTTTTTGCATGTTTCGTTGATTTTAAAAGAGCCTTTGCTTCAGTCAATCACGACCTTCTTTGGTCTAAACTATCGGATCTGGTCATTAGCACGACATTCATTAAGATAATGAAAAGCCTTTACGACGCAGCTAAGATGTCCATCCGTACACCTGAGGGTCTCACTGACCCAGTGGACGTGACTTGCGGGGTTCTCCAAGGGGAACATTTAAGTCCGGTCTTTTTCGTTTTGTTGATTGGAGACATGGAAGATTTTTTCGGAATTGGGGAGTAAGGGGGATCTCTATCTATCATTTTATGGAGATCATCTTGCTGGCATATGCCGATGATATCGTGATGCTTGCTGACTCTCGCATTGATCTTCAGAGGAAAATTGATGTCCTTGCAGAGTATTGTGACCTAAATCTTTTGGAGGTTAATACCTCAAAGACCAAGACCATGATCTTTCATAGAGGGAGGCCATCTAGGATTCCGGGTTTCACTTTCAATGACATGCAGCTTAAAATGGTCAGGTAATACAACTATCTGAGGAAACCATTTTCGAGCTCTGGTACCTTTGCTCTTTCTTATAATAAGAGAATAGCTGCCGAAAGGATGGCCACGGGCGCAACTTTGCAAGTTTTGCGGAACTCCAAAGCTGAGTTTTGGCGCTCAAAACTGATTCTTTTTCAAAGTCTCGTAGCCAATGTTCTGCTCTATTCCATAGGAATTTGGGGACTGAATTCCTGTGAGGAAGTCGAGGTCATTCAAACCACTTTCTTCAAGAAATTGCTTGGGCTTCCTTCTAACACTCCAGGTTATGCTCTGAGACTAGAGCTAGGCAGAGTCCCAATTGCCTATAGTATCTTAAAAACGGCATTGAACTGGTTGGAGAGAGTTCTGAGTGTGGGGGAAGAGAGATTATCTAGAATTTGTCTGTTACGGCTGCAGTCCCTGGCAGATTCGGGTATTGCTATTCTAAAATTTAACTGGGTTTTACAGGTTAAAAATCTCTTATCGTTCTGTGGACAAAATGACCTGTGGCCTGGCTTGAACTTCCTGTGCCTACAGGCACGCAAAGAGACAATTTTGGCCAAATTCGAGGTGCAGGTTGGCCCAGTCCACTTCCCTGCAAGTGCTGCCCTATCTCTGTATCCACCCAATGGGACACGAATACCTCACTAATGGCACTCCGTTCAAGTTTGCCAGAGTTCTCGCGTAGGTGCATCTCATGGGTGCCATAAGAGGGAGATTTTCGGTGGGAGAAATTAGTTTTGGCTTCAGTAAGGGGCAACTCTGTTCAATTTGTAATCTGGGAGTGAAAGAGATTCTTTTTCATTTACTAGTAGGATGCCCCATGTATGTTCGAACATCGTCTTTTGGGCCCGCGAATGGCCTTACAGCCTCTGGTGCCTTCTGGATAGCGCTGCTAAACTCTCCAGATAAAAAAGAACTATGTCATGTTGGAATGTATCTACTTGGAGTCCTAAAAGTCAGGAACCTTATAATGTCATCACCTTAGCAAATATCGCAGCAGATTATCACATATGTATTTATATATCTATATATCAAGCTTGTAGCTCATGCTGTTGTTAAATAAATAATAATAATAATACTAAAAAAATTAAGAACTACGAAGATTTCCATTTTCACGTATATTTAGTGCTCGTATCCTCTAAAAATTTGTCTGAAAAACTAAAGAAGAAAAAAGGATAGTATTTTCTCACCCAGAGAAGCAAACTGTCGCGATACAGTCGTCGAAACATAAAAATAAGCTTTTTGTGAAGCACCCTACTGAATGGTATCCAACTCGTTAAAATCCTCAACAATTGTATGGAATACAATTTTTCTGTAATATAAGTAAATTTCTCAAGAAGATTCTAGAATCTTCCAAAATCTTCTGGATAATTAAAAAATTTTCTTCAAAAATTATGCATGTTTTAGTGTTATTAATTTAACATTATTTTTTAATTCTGTGAATACTCTCTAGCAGTTCTGTATGTTCCAGAATATTCAAAAATCTTAAACCTTTTTCTAGAGCATTCTAGAAAGTTAAGCTATATTTAAGATAATCTAGCATTTTCTAGAACATTTTGAACAATTTTACAACAATTTCAAATATTTGAAAATTTCTAAACCTGAAGTTCTGTCGTCTTTTGGACAAGTGATATTTCTAGATCAAGGGTTCATTAAATTTTATTTGTTGCCTATTTCGCGTTATTTCATTCAAACTTCTTATAACTAGGTTTCACGGACAAGTAAAGATGCTTACAGAAATTAAAAGATGTTTATAATTTAAAATCGAATTAATAAATATTTTTAATTAGCTGTATAAATCTTTGTTTGTTTTGATATGAATGTATATGGCTAGGTACTCGCCTACAAATATTAAACGACCGTCTCCAATTCCAACAATAGATGCGAAAAGTGGTTGGATAAGGTTCGTAGGGTAGGTGGTGGAACGAAAGAGATAAAAAAGAACAATAGACAGACAGAGCTCAGCTCCCTTTTGTCACTGCAAATGGATATTCATCCCAAACCACCCCCTCGCTTTGCTAACGCTTGAGTTCAAGTGCATGGCGACAGCAGCATAGAGAATATGGAGAAACACCCACTAAATAAGTGGGTGAGAAAAGGATGTCAAAAAGAGATGGTAGCTGAGAGGAAAATTAGTAGTAAGAGTGCTAGAGGGCGAAGCACGAAAGTTTACTAAGTACCCACACGCAATTCATAATTCTTTTACAACTTGTTGATATCAGTTTCAGAATCTTGAGAATTCGATGGAATATGATTGAAGGAAAGGCTTTTATACGATGAAGAAGTAAAAAAACCGGGCGAACCACGACTCGTCCTCATACCTGTTTCAGGACGAGATCGTATGTACAGTCTGATAGGTGTGCACCCCCCTTGTGCACCACTCTTGTGGGCAGTCGGTGGTGATAGCAGATAGTCTTTCACCACCAGCACACTGTTACCTTCTAGCCTTTCCTAACTCGGGAAAATCTATATCCATGAAGTAATTCATGCCATGAATTAATAATAACCGTGTTTTGAAGAGACCATCTCATTTACGAATGATGAATAATATCTTTGAACTCCTTAACCCGAAATATACACAGAAACTCACAGACGTTTGAAATACTTTTAAAACAGTTTTTTCATAAGAAAATATTAAAATTGTACAAATTTGCAGGTTTCACGTTCACTAGGAAAATAGGTTTGCTCCATTATTTTCTTTTGAATTTCAAAATCAAGTAATAAAATTCAAAATTTACTTTACAGTTTACTCACTCATTAAATTGTTGCCAGGTTCAATTTAAATATAAGTTTTGTCTGTTTGAAGCTATTTGAATGCACCTTTGAATATTATTTAAAACCAAAAAAAAAAAACAATCATTTATCGCGCTGGTGGTGAGGGACTGCCTGTCCTCACCGCGGGGAGGCCACAAGGGCCAGACCATGGGTACGATCTCGTTTTGAAACAGGTGTGAGGAGAAGTCGTGGACTCCTGAAAAAAAAGTTGCAAAGTACTTTGGGCGTGTTCATTATAGGGGAAGCTATGTGACAGCAGGTCAGTTTTGGAATTAGGTAATTTGAATTTATCAGACTATACAAAAAGCTTTTTTTCTTAAAGCGTCAAAAATAATGTTTATCACAATATTTAATACAACCGGAAGAAATTACATCAAAATATAAAAAGGAATAAATTTGAGAGATAAGAAAAACTGATTCTGAACATTGAAACTAACGACATGACTTTCATATTAAAATGTTAGAATGGTTTAATTTGGAAGTCAGTATGTGATATTTTTCAATTATGCATGAATGAGCGTGCTTTCGTGATTAATTTTTATACCATGAGCGACGACCTATTCGGAAATCAAGATAGGTCACGAAAATTCCGTCGAGATAGTTTCTTAAAAAACATTTAAAGCAACTAAATAATTGCTTCAACAGAAATAGTTAAAGGAATTCCCGCAACGTCAATGACAAATTATAAAACTTTTGTGAGCTACTCTAACCATGTTGTATCTTTAATTGTCATTATTTCATGAACACTGTCATTCCTCCTGAAAACGCAATATCTGAAAATGATAATCCACCCAATACTTAAAATATTAGGGTTTCTTAATACATCAATCGATTCATGGTATTATGATTAACTAATTTTGTACTTATGTTGATATATTCCTAATATTTAAAAAAAGGCTGTGGCTAGCCGTCCCGAACAATTGGGGGAGTTGAAAAAGGGGACGGACTATTCGTCCCGAAAATTCGGGACGACTAGCCAAGCTTATGAAAAATACTTCACTACTCATCCCGAATTTCGGGACGAGACACTCCGTTAAAAAAATTCTACTTATGAATAAAAAGTTACAAATTTCAAAAATGTTTCAAGTTGGAAGTTTGTGTATGGAGATAGCAACAAAGATTCTATAGAATCAAAAACAACTAAATACCAACTACTATTTGCAAAAATGCGGTGTACAGAGGATGGCATCACTGCCAGTACTGTGATAAGAATTTTGAACATTTTCAAATTTTTCAATTTATTGTTTGTCATCCCCATAAAATTAAATGAACCAATCTCAACCTTATTTGTTAAAATGGGATTTATTTCATTGAAATCTTCGTATACGATTTTTTCTAAATATAATCAAAATGGCATAAAAATACAAACTGAAACAATTTTTAATTAAAATATAAAATTAAAAAAAAAATTCGTATGTGATCCTGCTCTAAACACAATAAATAATGAGAAATATTTAGCACTATAATTGCTGTAAATCTCATAACCATAGCACACTCAGAAAAGTATGTCTATTATGCACATTGTACATGTTTCCAGAATTTCGGGGAAGGGGGTCAAGAGACAACATAAGAGACTACGGCCTTGACCGTAGCTCAACTTGTTTTTCAGTTATCATGAACAGATGATTGTTGAAACACAAACACACATACCCACTCATGCGAGCGAAAATCATTTATAAGCTTCATTTATAGACTCCTAAGGTTGAATTATCTCAATATACAGGGTGTTTTTTTTAACTTGAGACAACGAAATATCTCAAAAAATACGCATCCTACGGAAAAAATGTCTGGAATAAAAACTTTTTATTTTTGAGGGGAAAAAAGATTTGCTGAAATTTACCCCACCCCCACCCCCACAGGAGGCAGGGGTGGGGGTAACTTTGTAATTTCAAATGGCAATCCCAATTTTTTATCACAGATTCAGATTCTCCTTTACGAAATACGTAAGTTTTATTCGGAAAATTGGTTTCGCTTCGCGATAGATGGCGCTGCAATCGCGAAAAATGAAATTGTTGACACTACTTTTAGCTCTACCCAGGAATA
>CAKNYM010052256.1:6868-52081 GCA_932195095.1 Andricus curvator
ACTTTAAATATGTGACATGGAACGAAGAACACTGTTATTCCTTCTCGTTGACTTCACATATGTGACGTGGAAGGAAGAACACTGTTATTCCTTCCTGTTGACTTTACATATGTGACGTGGAACGAAGAACACTGTTATTCCTTCTCGTTGACTTCACATATGTGACGTGGAACGAAGAAACTAGCCTTAGGGCTGAAAATGAGTTCACGAGAAGAAGGGAATCACAGAGAAACACTGTTATTCTTTCTCATTGATTTCACATGTGTGACGTGGAACGAAGAAAACAATTATTACTTCTCGTTGACTTCACATATGTGACGTGGAACGAAGAAACCAGCCGTAGGGCTGAAAATCAGTTCACGGCGAAAAGGGGATCAAAGAGAAACGCTGTTTTTTTTTCTCATTGATTCCCCATGTGTGACGTGGAACGAAGAAAACAATTATCACTTCTCGTTGACTTCACATATGTGACGTGGAACGAAGAAACCAGCCTTAGGGCTGAAAATGAGTTCACGAGAAAAAGGGGATCGAAGAGAAAGGAATACGAACAGGAAGCTCCCAGAAATCTCAACGACATCTTGGAAATCTCTATAAGAATTCAATACAGATTGCCGCATTTCAGTTTTAAGATTTCCAGATTTCCAACTTTGAGCTCCAGAAAATTCAATTTTGATCGATGAGCCATGCGAATTTTTCTATACAATAGGGGAAATCTTCATTATTCAGAATCAACGAAAACCGGAAAATCGATTTTTGAGTCCTAAGGCTGGTTTCTTCGTTCCACGTCACATATAATAAACAATATTTTTTAATATCAATATCAATGCAGGGTGTCTGCCTGTTTGATCAATCACGAAGCGAACAATAAAAAAAATTTGTTGTCTATAATGACGATAATATAAGTGATGATGTTTTGATTTTTTTTTATCTTTTGAAAATTTTGAAGTCTTCGAAATCTTGAAATTCGACGAATACTCAAACTCGTAAATTATTATTTTTCTGAAATTGTAAATATAGGTATATATTTTTTAAACAAAGAGAGATGGAACAGATATCTCTAATCCGGAATTTCCAAAAGAATTATAATTCTGATTCGGATGAATAAATTTTCTTTCAGAATTATAGTTCTGACTTACATAGAACAGTGAATTTTTCAAAAGAATTACAATTTTGATTTGGAACGGGGAATGATCGAAAGCAATTGTGATTTTGATTAGGAACTGAGAATTTTTGAAAAGAAATCTTTAGCCGGTGCAGGGAATTTTCGAAAAGAATTTTAATTCTTACTTGAAAAAATTAATTTTTAGAAGAATTATAATTCTGACTTGAAATAGTGAAAAGAAAAAAATGATAACTTTGAGTGGGTGCAGGGAATTTTCCATCAGAATTACAATGTTGACTCAGAATGGGGAATTTTCGAAGGGAATTAAGATTCTGATTTGGAACAGGGAATTTTTTTAAAGAATGATAATTTTGAGTTGGAACAGGAAATTTTATGAAAAAATTATATGTGATTCTAAATTGGATCAAAAATTGTAATTCAGATCAGGAACCAAGATTTTTCCGAAAGAATTACAATTTTGATTTTAAATAGAAAATTTTCGGAAATTAATTATGATTCTGATTTGGAATAGGGAATTTTTCAAAAGAATGACAATTTTTACTTGGAATAGGGAATGTTTGAAAGGAATTACTATTCTGACTTCGAATAGGGAATTTTTTAAAGGAATGATCATTTTTAGTTGCAACAGGTACGAAGCAATTATATGTAATTCTGAATTAGATCAAAAATTGTGACTCAGATCAGGTACAAGGAATTTTCCAAAAGAATTACAATTTTGACTTGGAATAGGAAATTTTCGAAAACAAATTATGATTTTAATTTGGAACTGGCAATTTTTAAATGAAAGTTATAATTCAGTTCTGGAACAAGGAATTTGGACTTGGAATAGAGAATTTTCGAGAAAAATTATAATTTTGAAAAGTATGATAATTTTTCGTCGGTTCAAGGAATTTTCTATAAAGAATTATAATTTTGACTTGGAAGAGGACATTTTCGAGAAAAATTATAATTCTCACATAGAACGGGGAATGTTCGAAAGGAATTATGATTTTGATTTGGAACAGGGATCAGGGAATTTTTCGAAAGAATGATAATTTTTGTCTGTGCAGAGAATTTTCCAAGAGAATTGTAATCTTTACTTGAAATAGGAAATTTCCGAGAAGAATTAAAATTCTGACTTGGAAAAATGAATTTTCCAAAGAAATTACAGTTCTGACTTGTTTCGAAAAAAAATTTTGATTCTGATTTGGATCAGGGAATTTGTGAATGAAAGTTATAATTCAGTTCTAGAACAAGGAATTTTCCAAAAGAGTTATAATTCTGACTTGGAATGCGGAATTTTCAACAACAATTATGATTTAGCTTTGTAACTGGGAATTATTGGAAAAAGTGATGATTATTAGTTGATTAAGGGTATTTTCAAAACTAATTATGATTCTGAGTTATTTCTGCAATCAAGAAAAGAATTAGAATTTGGACTTGGAACAGGGAATTTTCGAGAAAAATGATAATTTTGAGTTGGCTCAGAGAATTTTTCAAAAGAATTCAAATTCTTTAAAAAAATGCACTGTTCCAAGTCCAAATTATACTTTCTTTTGAATTCCCTGTTCCATATCAAAATCATAATTCTTGTCGAAAATTCCGCATTCTAAGTTAAAATTATAATTATTTTGGAAAATTCCTTGTTCCTGATCGGAATTATCATTTTCATTCAAAAATTCCCTGTTTCAAATCAGAATGATAATTTCTTTTTGAAAATTCCCTATTGCGAGTCAAAATTATAATTCTTTTCGAAAATTCCTCGTTCCTGATCTGAATTACAATTGTTTTTAGAAAATTCTCTAATTCAATTCACAATTACATATAACTGCTTCTGAAATTTTCTGTTTCAACTCAAAATTATCATTATTTTTTAAAATTCCCTGTTCGAAATCAGAATCAGAATTCTTTTCGAAAATCTTCCGTTCCAAGTCAAAATTAAAAGTTTTTTTACAAATCGCCAGAATTAACTCAAAATTATCTTTCAGAAATTCAAAAATTCTCTGTTCCAAATCAAAATCGTAATTTTTCAAGATTATAATTCTTTTCAAAAATGCCTCGTTCCAAATCAGAATCGAAATACCTTTCAAAAATTCCCCGTTCCAAGTTAAAATTATCATTCTTGTCGAAAATTCATTGTTCCAAATCAAATTTCAACAGGGAATTTTGGAAAAGAATGATAATTTTGAGTTGGGACAGGAAATTCAAGAATAAATTATATGTAATGTGTGCAGAGAATTAAAAAAAAAAAATTATAATTCAGCTGTGGAACAAGGATTTTTCAAAAAGAATTATATTCTTCACAAATTATGATTTTGATTTGGAACTGAGAATTTTTGAAAAGATTGATAAATAATTTTTATTTGATTTAGGTGATTTGCGAAAAGAATGATAATTTTGTCTAGGAATAAGGAATTTTCGAAAATAATTATGATTTTGATTCAGGAGAGGGAATTTTTTAATAGAGTGAAAATTTGGATTTAGTTCAGGGAATTTCCCAAAGCAATTATATATACTTTTGAATGTGATCCTAGAATTTTTGGAAAAAATCGTAATTCATATTTGGAAATGTGCATTTTTCAAAAGAATTATAATTTGGACTTGGAACCGGGAAATTTTGAAAAAATTATGATTCTTATTTGGAACAGGGGATTTTTCGAAAGGATTAATATTTTGAGTTAGCACATAGAAATTTAAAAAAGAATTCTTGTAATTTTTCAAGATTAAAAAAAATGTTAGGTAAGATCAATTTTGCAGGACGTCAAGAGAATGAAAAAAATATTCTTAAGATTCATAGGAAAATTCCAAATGATTTTTTTCGTAATGAATTCCAAGAGAAAATTAAAAAAGATTACCAAACATTTAAAAAAATTTTTTTTGTCAATTTTGGAAAAGTGTGTAAAAGATTTTAAAGCAAAATTTTAACATAATACATCATTTTAGAACAAATTTGAGTAGGTTTAAGAGATACTTAGAAGTTTTGAAATTATTCAAAAATAATAAATACTTATAAGATATTTTCGGAATTTTGTAAGGTTTCAAGAAAATGAAAAAAATTCTTAGGTTCCTAAGAAAAACTAAAACCGTTTTTTACTTTGAAACATTGATTTTAAGAGAAGATTTAAAAAGATTTTAAAATATTCCAAGGGATTTGTAAAATTGTCAAAGAAGAATCTGAAAGATTTTAAGAAATTTTTTTTAATTTTGCAGAATTTGAAAATAATGCATTGAAAATTCAAATAATTTAAAAATATTAGAAGGTTCGAAATTTTGCTAGGATTAAATAAAGAATTTTCAAGGTTTATGGGAAAAATTGAAAGAAATTTTAAAACATTTCAAAAGATTTCCATAAATTTTGAAAAAGGGTATACGATTTCAAACCAAAACTTTAGAAGCCCATAAAGAATTTTGGAAGGTTTCAAGTGAATAAACAAATTTTCATAAAATTCATAGGAAAATATAATATTGAATTTAAGTTATGTTGGTGTGTTTCATCCTAACTTTTTATTCCATTGATTTTTTTTTCAAAAAATAAAATTCACAAGTTTGAACAACTTTGGATTATGTTAGTATTTTTGATTGGATATTGAAATTTTTATTAAAATGTCATCAGATTTTGAAGAAAATGTCTAATTTTAAACAATTTTAGGTTGATTTGACGTTTTAAATCGTAAATTGGTAGTTTCAAACAAAAAGCACTATGAGTTAAAGAAGATTTAGAATCCTTCAACAATTTTTCGTTCACCATGTGAAATTTTTTTTTATAATAAAAGTGGGCCCTGAATTGATGAAAGACTTTTAAAAAAAGTGTCGGCTTGGCCCCACTCTTCCCTTATTATCAGACCGGGAAAACAAAAAATTTACCTGGGGAAAACGGAAAAGTGACAAAAAATGTAAAATCATCTATTGATCAATATTTCAGTATTTAAAATCAAGCTATAGAAAAAATATATACATTTAAATTTTTAAAAAAACCTTTCCCAGGGTTGAAAGAATATCGGAATGTGAGAAGAAAATTGCGTGAATAATCGTAAAATTGTATAGTCCTCTCTTTAAAAACCTACAAAATATACACATTGATTTTTTATGAATTTTGGTATAGCACTTTTGCACATAAATAGAGCTTCCAACCTGAGTTACGAGCTTTTATCCCATATTTTGGAAAGATTGCATTTTTATTGGATTTCGGAAATGAGAGTATTTATAGAGCCAGTCGAGTTAAAAATGCTTTTACGAGCCATTGAGATCGTTTTGTACGCTTTTAGGATCATATTTTTCGACGAGTGTTTTCATTTCATTTTTGTTCGCGCTATTCGCGCGTGTTATAAACACCGGGACGGTAAATCACTTTTTGATCTTTTGTGCCGGGTAGTAACGGCTCAGGGCGAAATAAGGACACTTTCTTTGCGGTGCAGTGGGAAAGGACGTTCATGATTCAATTTTAGAAAGAAACTTAATTCGCACTCCACGTTCCACGTTCTCGAGAGTTAAAGCCCTTTCAAGAAGCGAGTAGAAACTCAGAGGTGGAAAAGTTACTTCTTGGAATTAAGTTTTCAAAATACCCGGTATCGCTGGAGATTCGGGGAATGCATTAGGGACTGTACTTAAATTATGTAACACATCAAGGGGGAGGGAGGGCTCGAGAAATTTTTTCAGGACCGAATGTCCGTGAAGTTAGCAGACCAACAATTAAATATCCAACTTTTGTTTAATGGAATCGTTTGGATGCCGTTAGGATGAAACATGTTTATTTCGAAGGAATTACACTGAACAACAAAATTTTGGGCCCGGGATGTCTTATTGAAGTGAATATGATTTTTATATATATTTCGAGCCGTTGAATACGAAAATGACCTCAGTTTTTGCCCTACACATCAGGATTTTTTTTAAATCGCAAAATATCGATTTTTTTGAAAAACCCCTATTGACGCATTTTTTGTTTATTTGCATATCACGATTTTCCTAAGAACTAAACTGTAATTAGTTTTATTTATACTGAATCTCACTTTTTCTTGTGTTTTGGTCTCAATTTAACACGATCCTACTTTCTTTGTTTAGTTTGAATAAACTAATAAGGTCACAGGCTAGAGGTATATTACTAAATTTAAGTTTTTTTTTAATTTTCAGAAGAATTTTTATTCCTCGTGTACATTGTAAATTAAAATTTTTTTTCTAGTTACAACAACAATCTGCTAAAATAGTTGCACTTGTTTTTAGAATTATACATTTTCTCTAACTCAGCTATATCCTGGTTTTTCTTTCAAAAATAAGTATGCCTCAGGAAATTTGCTTGATCAGTTCCTTGACAAAACTTTTAGCCAAACCTAATTTGATGTGCAATGGCGGTAAGAAAGCATTTTGAGAATCAACAAGGGGTTGTGCAATAACATTTTTTTTTGTCCGGGTATCATTTCTATCCGCGGTGGCCATATTTTTTGTGTATAGTGTGCTGCTTTATTACGGCTATCCGATTGATATAGAAAGCACATATACTTACCCGGGGGGTTAGGTTGGTGTCCGACGCCGATTTTTTTGTAACTTTGCAGATGAAAAGAGGATCCCAGACTACAAAAAAAAATTAATTTTTTGGGCAAACGTTCATATTTAGGGGTGGAAATCATCCCTTCTGTCTTTTTGATACTTTTACTGTTTTAAGAGGTATCATTGTTTTTTCTTTCTTGTTTTTGCACAAAATTGTTCTAATTGATCCTATATTATAATATTATCTTGAGTTTTAAAAATACTTACCCCCTAGAGTACCATAATTCAAAAAATCTACCCCTATAGGATGCTTCGCCATATGACACATAGTTTAAGATTTTGGACTTTGTTGCTGCAAACATCTAGTTTTGATAATTAATTCTATTAAGAATTATCAGTCTTATTCGAAATAACCCCTAAATTAAGTGCCATCCACCCCTTTAGTATTATCAATAAATAAAAAATTAAGTTATTAATATGACATTTTTGTGAATAATGAATTAAAATATTTAGTTTGGACAATCAATAATAATATAACTAATTATTTGCTAACGATGGAACATGTTCTTATATTGATAAACCCTTGTTATATGAAAACTACCCCTCAAAACCTTTTTATGTTTTGTTTAGCAGGCGATTTTAATGACAATACATATATAACAGAACTGTTTAAAGAATTTTTATTTAGGTTCAGGCACGTACATATTTCCATTGAAAATTGTACACACATACACGTACCCTTTCGCATATCGTCCCTCTAACCCTTATTGCTCAAGGCTTTCGACTTACAATATATCTTTACGAAATAAAAAATAAATGGAAAAAACAAACAAAATATTGCCTTCAGAATTTGTGTGAGACACAACTTATTATTTAGACCGTCAAATGAATAATTGTCAATTAGTCTGTTTTTACGTATGTCATACGGTCTCATTCAGATAATAATAACGAAAATATTAAAATTGGATCATTTTTCAATAATAAGATAAATTTTCGTTATTATTATCTAAATGAGGCCGTATGACATAGGTACGTAAAAACAACCTAATTGAAAAAATATTGACTGTTTACAGGTTGGGTGTCTCATATGATAAAAATATTATCATTTTGGCATTTCAAATAAAACTGTACAAATATAAAATTATGAGGAATGTATATAACCCATTATCAGGGATGTATATAAAGCGAAAGAAAAGAACATTTGTTCAGTCACATTTGCTTCTTTTTCTATTGTGCGAAGTATTACTAATAAAATGAGAATCAATCCATTAAGTATAATATCGTTATTGACAATAACGTTCAATATGGAAAAACTTGGCATTCAGCCTTCAGAAGTAACACCTGAGCAGGTACATCTACACGATGTAATAGAGGATATTATAATGGAAAATGTGTTTGATTCCTCATTTATTATTGAAAATTCAGTTGACTTACAATTTGCTCATGCGGATAGTCAAATTAACATACAACCGATTGAAGATGAAGAACAAGAAGAAGAAAAGGCTTATGGTGAAGGTCCTAGTTGTTTATATCAAGAGGAGAGAGTTAATTTCGACTATAAAAAATTAGCTGTTGACTTTTGGAATTCTGGAAAGAAAAAACGGTTATCTTTTACAACCGTTCATCCAAGATTCAAGAAGCTTCGTTCAGAGCGACAATTAAGAAGATGGCAAGAACAAGTCAACAGTGCTGGTGACCGAGAAGATAAGCTATACAACGTTGCAAAATACACTTTCGACAATTTGAAGGAGGCTATTGATTCAAAGATGACAGTTCACGATATAGATCTTCGAAGATAGGCTTTACAAAAGAAGCATGAATTGGACATGCCATGATTTAAAGCATCACGTTGGTGGGTATGGAAATTCAAGAAAATGCATAACGTTGTTTCGCGAAAAATCACAAAATTTATATCTATATCATCTTTTCATGACACTAGAGATAAAAACAAGAAGGTGATGTTTTTAAAAACAATGTAAAATCAGAAATTCTGAGGTATGGGGAAAGCAAAATTTTCAATTCCGATAAAAGTGGCTTTAATTTAGAATTACACAGTGGAAAAACTTTGAGCTTTAAAGGAACAAAAACTGTGGAAAATGTTGTTCAATCCGTTTTCTCCACCACTCATAGCTATACGATTCAGCCAATCATATCTGCCGATGGAAGATTGTTTTTACCCCTTTTTCTAGTTTTAAAGGAACCATTCGGAGAATTTGGACCAAGAGTAAGCGAAGGGCTTTTTCAGGCAAACAATATTTATTTGCAAGCCTCTAAATCCGGTAAACTTTCTTCAGAATTACTGCAAATGTGGCTTCAAGATGTATTTTTCCCTAACGTAGGAGAAAATTCTGTGTTATTGTTAGATTCGTGGAGTGGCCAGTGTGAACAAACCGTGCAAACTGCTATACCGGAAGGTAAAACCCTTTTACTGAAAACTATTCCAAAAGGCACAACTGGGAAAATTCAGCCCTTGGATGTGTTTGGGTTTAGGATCTGGAAGAATTTTGTACGAAAAATCTCTGACACTTCTATTCTTTTGAGGTCTGATATTAACTTGCAAATTAGAAGTAACATTATAAAATTACAGTCCCTTACACATAATCAATTGTCTTCACCTAGATTTATTAACGTATTCAAATATTCTTGGTATAAAAGCGGATATATAGGAAATAGACCTCCACATTTTGATAACCCTGTAGACTTTTGTTTCAAGGAAGATATTGAACCTTTTTGTGATATTTGCGGCGATGTTGCAGTAATAAAATGTGCATGGTGCAAGAAGAGGTTGTGCCTAAAACACTTCTTCGAAGAATATCATTACTGTGAAAACTTCGTGCCTTAAAAATCGAATGATATTGTTTCTTTTTAACTAATCTTTCGTTATTTAAAACAATTTTAGATTAAAATTAGAATTAGATTAGAATTTTCTGCGCAATCTTGCAAATGGTCAAATTAACACACACTCATCATATCAAACATTTATTTTTTATTTTGTAGAAGATATATTGTAAGTCGAAAGCCTTGAGCAATAAGGGTTAGAGGGACGATATGCGAAAGGGCACGTGTATGTGTGTACAATTTTCAATGGAAATATGTACGTGCCTGAACCTAAATAAAAATTCTTTAAACAGTTATGTTATATATGAATTGTCATTAAAATCGCCTGCTAAACAAAACATAAAAAGTTTTTGAGGGGTAGTTTTCACGTAACAAGGGTTTATTAATATAAGAACATGTGCCATCGTTAACAAATAATTAGTTATATTATTATTGATTGTTCAAACTAAATATTTTAATTCATTACTTAAAAAATGTCATATTAATAACTAAATTTTTTATTTATTGATAATACTAAAGGGATGAATGGCACATAATTTAGGGGTTATTTCGAATAAGACTGATAATTCTTAATAGAATTAATTATCAAAACTAGATGTTTGCAGCAACAAAGTCCAAAATCTTAAACTATGTGTCATATGGCGAAGCAACCTATAGGGGTAGATTTTTTGAATTATGATACTCTAGGGGGTAAGTATTTTCAAAACTCAAGATAATATTATAATATAGAATCAATTAGAATAATTTTGTGCAAAAACAAGAAAGAAAAAACAATAATACCTCTTAAAACAGTGAAAGTATCAAAAATATAGAAGGGGTGATTTTCACCCCTAAATATGAACGATTGCCCAAAAAATTAATTTTTTTTTATAGTCTGGGATCCTCTTTTCACCTGCAAAGTTACAAAAAAATCGGCGTCGGACACCAACCTAACCCCCTGTTAGTGTAGCCTAACTGTAGACCCAGAAGACTACTTATTATTTTGAAGTCCCCACAAATATTCCATTTATGTTTATCATAATCAATTTTTTCTAATAAAATTTTCACATTGTCATAGTATTCTTTAGTTTGCGTACCATAAAAGACTGGTATGGATTAGAGGCAATGAAAAGACGCCATTCATCAACCACAAATTCAAGCGTAAGTTCCCAAATAGCCCTTCGATATCGTTGCAAAACAAAAAGCTATTTTATTCTGAAAAATAATCTCTGAATTTTTCTTCTCGACTTCGAAAAGTGATTTTAACGTTCGTTTCGAGTAGATTTTTTTCTTTCAGGCGAGAAGCTAATATTTCTGCTTCAGATTTAGAAAGAGTCAAATCACGGATAAGATCATTTCGTTCTTTTTCAATAAAACGGATCGGCTCAGTTTGCTCTTTTTCTCTTTGTGAATTCGATTCAAAGTTAGAAGATGAGTGCTCTAAACTGTGCGGTTGGCTATCAAAAAACTCTTGTGAATCTGCCGTTGTTACTTGCATTGGTGAAGGTGTTATTGTATGTACTGGCACTCAAAGTACAGGCCTTGTAACTGATGACCCTTGTGAATAGTTTATTCGATCTTTTGTTTTTGATGAAAATCCTTTCAATTTAGTTAGGCAAAAGTAACAGACACTCACATGATCTTTCTGTTCTCTCCATATTGTAGGCATAGAATAAGGAAGGTTTCGAGAGTCTTGGCTTGATAGTCTTATCGAACAAGTCAAACATATTACATCAGGAACCCAAGACTTACCTCAATTACTTATTTTTAAACCAAAATAGTTTCCGCATGCACTTTGCAATGAGGGAGTAAAGTTCCGTATGTTTTCCTCAAATACACACTTACTACATACATAGCAAAATTTGCTACGACTATTTATACACATTGACGATTACGTAACATTTTCAGATTACTTCATCAATGTGATTCGGAGATAAATCTGTATAGAGAATACCTACGTTAAAAGGCAAAACAACAAATGCAAATATACACAATACGCTCACTGAAAAATTTGGTATGACAGCTGTTCGTGCAGTACGACTGTCCTGCCACCTAGTGTCTCATAGCAGACGTGCTGCGAGCTCAGACGTGCTCTCCCGGCGGCGGGAAGTACAAAATTGAAAGTATACAACGGTTAGTGACATTCAAGATATTGTTATTGATTGTTTCGATCTGAATAGAAGAATAAGAGTTTGGGCTGAAAATGAAAAACATTGTCCATTTGATCACGTTTTTGTCTTGTTATGCAAACTGTGTATCGTGAAAATTAGATTGAAATCAATTTCAGCTTGGATAAAAATAGAGAAAAGTTAGTTTTAGTAGACACAAAATTAATTTTAATTTGAATGTTACGAAAATCGCGATATGCAAATAATCCCGAAAATGCGTTAAATAGGGATTTTAAAAAAAATCGATATTTTGCGATCTAAAAAAAATCCTAGGTGTAGGGCAAAAACTGAGGTCATTTTCGTATTCTAGGGCTCAAAATACATATAAAAATCATATTCACTTCAACGAGACATCCCGGGTCCAAAATTTGGTTGTTCAGTGTTATTTGCAATACTTGTATAGTAAAAAATTGTTATAATTTATGCTTACAATTTTTATTTCAATTTTATAAGATTCAAAAAAGACACTAAAATCATGTTATAGTGTCTCATCTTAAGGTTTGAGTTTTGTTGGATTTGAGGGTAAATATTCATAAAATGACATTTTCAGCCGTGGTGTTGTTGGCATGATAGTTTCACATCACCTCTGTAAAGCTTTCACAATTATTTTTAAAATTAAAGAATTTACTGAATGTTTAAGGCCTTGGAATACTTTAAGGGCTGTGCCCTGAATCTAAACATTTTTTCAATTCAAAAAAGTTATTGAAATTTGTTTCACTACATGAAACAAAAAAGGGGCGATACTTGAAAAAATCAATAAAATATTTTTTTTTGGAACAGCCCAATATCCATATATTTACTGTATATGACGATGGTCCAAAAACAAAAAATTTCAAAATTGAAAATGACTAGTACTCAAAAGCATTTTATTATGAGGAATTGTTTGTTATTATCAAACTATGAAATTGTTGACATCATTGCGTCACCGTGGAACTAGTTTTTATTACAAATTTTATATTATTATTATATAATGCAGTATGTATATGTAGAAGCAAATATAAAAGAGATTGTGAGTGAATATATAAAATAACACAGGCATGATTTCTGCTTATATGAAGGAATTTCAGAATTTTTATTTCTATTTCTATATGAATTTAGGAAATTTTGTAAAGTTCTAAAATTTGTGAAATATAGGTGAATATAAATAATAAAATTCTTTGAAAACATTAGAACTTTTAAAATTTTGAGGGTTTTATAGAAATTTGAGAAATTATGAAAATGTTAGAATTTTAAAAAATTTAGAAACTTTGAAAATTAAAAAAAAGTTGAAACCATTAGAAAATTAAATTTTGTTTCGAAATTTGGAACATTTTAGAAATTTTATCAATTTTGAAAATTGGAGAAGTTTTTATAATTTTAGAAATTTTCAACAGTTTCGAAATTTTGATCATTTTACCAATTTTAATAATTTTTGACAGATATTTTAGACATTTTCGAAATTCAGAAAATTTGAGCCGATTCTTTAATTGTAGAAATGTTGCCAATATTGTAAATTAGGAAGATTTTAGAAATTTTGATAATTTTAGAAATTCAAATAACGTTCGAAATTTAAAAATTTTGAACATTAATTTAAGAAATTTTAGAAATTTTGTAACATTTCAACAAATTCTGTAATTTTGATAAGTTTAAAAAATTTGAATATTTAAAAATATTGAATATTTTACAAAATTTAGAAAATTTTACAAATTTTAGAAAATTTGACAAATTTTAGAAAATTTGACAAATTTGAAAAAATTTGAGAAAATTTGGGAAATTTTAAAAATTGAACACAGTTTTCGCGGTGACGCATCATATTATATTTAAGGACAAGGCTGACCAAAGAAGGTGACTACCACTTGAGAAGGCGCCGCTCGCGAGTATAGTGCTAATGACTTTTTTATTCGATAACTCACACAAGTTCATCGTCCAAACGTCAAAAGTGAGCTTCCAAACGCATCCTAACGACAAATTTTTTGTATTCAAGAAAATACACGCTTTGTAGTGTGAAAACTTTATTTCCAAAATTCCCTGATCTTTCCTTGGCCATTTTTTTTTTCATTTTACCTGACCATTAACATTCAAATACCAGAATTTTAATCTTGTATTATTTTTAAAATACATAAGATCTTTTATAAACGGAATAAAACAATATTTCAGATACAAATTTTAAATTTTCAAATCTATTCATTTATTTAAAAAAAATACTTTTCTACCATAAAAAATGATTTTTAACAAAATACTTCAATTTTCAAGAAAATAATTAAATTTTCAACAAAATGATTGAATTTTCAAACTAAAATGATGAATTCTCAACAAGAAAGTGTAATAGTTGACATTTCAGCTAAAGAAGATGAAATTTAATTTAAAAAAAAATGAATTTTAAAACCAAAAAGACAAATTTTCAACACGTAAAGCAAAAAAAATTAACTTTTAACAAAAAAGCTCAATTTTCAACCAAAGAGATAAACCTTAATTGAAAAAATCAAAGTTTCAAAAAGGAGTTCAACTTTTGCCCACGCAGTTAAATTTCCAATTAAAAAAGATCAGTTTTCAACAAAATAGTTCATTTTTCAACCAAAGAGATGAATTTTCAATTAAAACTATGAATCTTCAACATGGAAATGACTTTTAGAAAAAGTGGTTCAACCAAAATTTTCAAACAAAATAGTTTAATCCTTAAGCAAATAATTATTTGGTTGAAAATGCAACTATTTCTTCAAAAAATAATCTTTTTTGTTAAAAAATAAAATAATTGGTCGAAAGTTGAAGTACTTTTGTTCAAAATTAATTTTGTTGTTGAAGATTCATCTCTTTTCTTGAAAATTGATTTTTTAAACCGAAAATTGAACTATTCTATTTCTTGTTAAAAATTGATATTTTTTGGTGAAAAATTCAACTAGTTGGTTGAAAATTTATCTTCTATAGTTGGAAATTCATGTCTTTCGTTGAAAATTAGTCTTTTTTTGTAGAAAGTTGAAATTCTTGGTTGAAAATTCATCCTATTTGATTTAACATTCAACTTTTTGATTAAAAATTAACTTTTGTGTTGAAAATTCATATTTTTGGTTGAAAATTGAATTTTTGGTTGATATTTCATATTTTTTGGTTGAAAATTCAACTGTGTTGTAGATAGTTCGACTTTTTTGCTTCAAAACTCAACAATTTTCTTGAAAATTCGTATATTTTGATGAAACTTTAATTTTTTGATAGTAGAAAATTAATGTTTTTGGATGAACATTGAACTATTTAGTTGAAAATTTAACTATTCGTGGAAAATTCATGTAATTTATTAGAAATTCTTCTTTCTGGGTGGAAAATTAATCATCTTGTTGAAAAATCATCCATTTGGTTGAGAATTCAACTATTTTGTGAAAAATTCGTATTTTTTGGTTAAATCTGACTGTTTAAAAATTATTTTTTGTTGTTTTTAATGATTACTTTTTCAACCTGAAAATTCAACGATTCTATTTTTGGTTGAAAATTTATCTCTTTCATTTGAAAATTCAAATATTTGGTTGGAAATTTATCTGTTTTTTTAAACATTCGAACTTTTAGCTTCAAAACTCAACAATTTTCTTGAAAATTCGTCTTTATTGGTAGATCATAAATTTTTTTGATAATAGAAAACTAATTTTTTTCGCTGAAAATTTAACTAATAAGTTGAAAATTCAACCACTTGTAGGAAATTCATCTAATTTATTAAAAATTTGTCTTTTTAAGTAGAAAATTAATCTCATTGTTGAAAAATAATCTTTTTGTTTGAGGATTTAACTATTTTGTAAAAAATTCTTATTTTCTGGCTAAATTTAGCTGTTTGAAAATTCTTTTTTTGTTGTTGTTGTTGAAGATTAATGTTTCAATTTTGAAATTTGAAGATTCTATTTTTCATTGAAAATTTATCTCCTACATTTGAAAATTCAAATATTTGTTAAAAATTGATCTGTTTTTTAAAACATTCGAACTTTTAGCTTGATAACTCAACAATTTTCTTGAAAATTCGTATTTTTTGTTATAAGATTAATTTTTTTATGGTAGAAAATTAATCTTTTTGGCTGATAGTTTAACTGTTTGGTTGAAAATTTAAGTATTTGTAGAAAATTCATCTATTTTTTTTTATTCGTCTTTCTGGGCAGAAAATTAATCTTTTTTTTTGGAAACTCATCTATTTGTTTGAGGATTCAACTATTTTAATAAAAACTCGTCTTTTTTAGTTAAACTTAACTAGCTGAAAATTTATTTATTTCGGTTTAGATTTAGAACAGGGAAATTTTGAAAGGAATTATGATTTTGATTTGAAATATGGAATATTCGAAAAAAACTATAATTCTAAAAAAGAAGAAAAAATTTTCCAAAATGATTAAAATTCAGAGCCAAAACATCGTGAAAATGAAAAATGGACTGGGCGAAACCCAGGAAATGACCCGTAATTTAAAATAATTCGTCTGGTAGACACTTTGTCTGAGCTTTTGAAGTAGTCTATATTTACGAGAAAACTATTTACATTGTATTTTATGTTTAGAATTTTTGATTACTTTTCATGTTACATAAGAAAATATGCTTTGCATACAGAGATGATACAACCAATATCATCGAGGGTTTGAACTGCCGTTACGTATTTATGGACACATAAAATAAGTTTATGTTTGCATTTCAATGCAGTAGGTGCTCGGTACACTTAATGTGTGAACTTTGAAAATTCGCTTCAGAAGCGAATATATATGTATATTTTTCGAGTGCTAGTTTGCCTCATTGTTAGAAATATTTGGCAAAAATTAGGGAAAAATTTGTTCAAATAGCGCACCGAGGGAAAAAATGATTTTTTTGGTTCAAAATAACGTTCAAAATAACAGATATTGACCAATTCAGAATTTTTTTTTTGAAAAACTGATAAAA
This sequence comes from Andricus curvator, assembly GCA_932195095.1. Lineage (NCBI taxonomy): Eukaryota > Metazoa > Arthropoda > Insecta > Hymenoptera > Cynipidae > Andricus > Andricus curvator. Next base: position 23,309 of record CAKNYM010052256.1, read on the forward strand.
TCTCAAAGAAAGTTTTCGAGCCTAATTTTTGTTTTAGTTTTTTCAATTTTTTTATAAATAAACAAGTATGACAAAAAATACAATTTTTCTCCATTTGACTTTCCCCGAAATACAATAAACGAAAAAAAATGAATTTTCAGCAAACAAGTTTAATTTTCAAACAAGAAATGAATTTTCAACTTCAATATAGAATTTTCAGCTAATAAAAATTAATTTTCAACCGATTTCTTAATTCTTCAGACAAAAATACGAATTTTCTACAGAACAGTTGAATTTTGAACCCAAAAATGTAAATTTTTAACAAAAAAGTTAATTTTTAACCAAAATATTTTAATTTTAAACCAGTCATTCACAGTTTTGAACAAAAAATGAAATTTATTAAAAAAGAGATGAATTTTCAAAACAAAAAGACAAATCCGGGCCGGGGTTGAATTATTGGACCAGTAAATCAAAAAATTCAACATAAATTACAAAGACAAATGTTCAACAGAATAGATGAATTTATAACCAAATAGTTAAATTTTTAGCTTCAATATTGAATTTTCAACTAAAAAAAATTTATTTTCATCAAATTTTTTAATTTTCGAGACAAAAATACAAATTTTCTACAAAACAGTTAAATTTTGAACCCGAAAATGTGAATTTTTAACAAAAAATTCAATTTTTAACCAAAATATTTTAATTTAAAACCAGACATTTGCAGTTTTTACCAAAAAGAATGAAATTTATTCAAAAAGAGATGAATTTTCAAAACAATAATAACGAAAGAATGAAAAATGTTGAATTTTCAACCAAAAGATGAATTTTCATCCGAAATTATGAATCTTAAAAAAAGGGAATTTTTAAGAATATAGTTCAAACTCAAAACAAGAAGTTATTTTCAAGCCGAAAGAATATTTTTTAACAAAAAAATGTAATAGTTGATATTTCAACCGAAAAAAGTTCATTTTAAATCAAAAACAGTTGAAGTTAACAAAAAAGGATGACTTTTTAACCTGAAATGTAATAGTATATATTTTCAACTAAAAAAAGATGAATTTTCAACAAACTAGTTAAATTTTCAAACAAGGAATGAATTTTTAAATTCAATATTAAATTTTCAATTAAAAAAACATAATTCTTAACAAATTTTTATCTTCCCAGACAAAAATACGAATTTTCTACAAAACAGTTGAATTTTGAACCCAAAAATGTAAATTTTTAATAAAAAAGTTAATTTTGAACAAAAATATTTTAATTTTGAACCAGAAAGTTGCAGTTTTGACCAAAAAAGATGAAATTTATTCAAGAAGAGATCAATTTTCAAAACAAAAAGTCAAATTTTCAAGAAAAGTTAAAATTTTAAACCAGAAAGTTTCTGCAGTCCAAAAAAGATTATTTCTCAACCAAAAAATAGTTGCATAAATCAAAAACAAAAATTTGTCTTAAAGGAAACTTGATAGTTTCCTCTAGCATTGCAAAGTGGTTGAAATCAGGAATTTTGCTGTTAAAATAACTCTACAGCTTTAGATTTACACTTTTTTTTTTAAATTGAAGTGAATTGAAATTTAAGAGATCTGTGAAGCGCAATTTTTAATTCAGCTTTCTTAATATATTTTTTATACACTTTTTTATCTTTTATTTTCATTAATATAATAAGGAAATAATGCACTTAAACATGAAATAATTCAATTTTCAAATTGTGTTTAAAGTACGCTTCCTAATCAGATTTAGTTATCCGTCTGACAAATATGGTCCGTAACTACTGAATATAGTTTACTGTTTGAAAATCGATGTACAATTTTTTTCAAATTGACAATCATTAAATTTTCAAGAGATCTATGGAGCGCGTTTTTTCAAATTTAGAATTGTTTATATATTTAATCATTCTTTTTTATTTTTTTCCATCTTTTACTTTCATAATTGTAATAAAAAACTGATGACTTAAAATGGGGGTTGGGTGTTTGTAGTTTTGACGGCACCCTGGAGGATCCAAATTGCGCGAGACAAAAAATTTTTTTTTTATAGTTTCTGTATTGAGGAATTACGAATTTTACTATATATCTTATAAATGAATAAATTGTTGTGATGAGTAGCATAAGGTTTCTTATTTCAAAGTTGTGATAGCATATTAACAATAATGAAGCAGTGCCTTAGGGCATCGGATTTCAGTGGTGAGACTCTGGTTAAAGGATAGGGTAAGGGAGGGGATAATTAAGGTGAAGTAGAGTATAGCTGCAACGATGAAAAGCACTTTGGTCACGTGGTCTGATTTCCGCGAGCAGTCTAGGAGGCCCTTAATCGACTAACGAATTTCCTCATAAAAGCTTTCAAAGCTTTTTCGCGTAATAGTTCATTCCTTAGAAAAGGAGAAATGCAGTTCTTATTCTGGTACCTATATGCTTGTCTTTAATTTAAAATGGACTGGACGAAAGTAGATAAAGTACTATTTCTCACAACCAAGTGGTTGAAATCAGGAGTTTGCTGTCCAAAAAGTCTACAAACCTTATTTTTGAGCCGATTTACTTTTTTTTAATGAGGATAATTGAATTTTTAAGAGATCTTTGAAGCGCGAGTTTTTATTTAGCTTTATTTTTACACTCAACATTTCCTTTTTAATTTGTTTCCATCTCTTATTTTCATTATCAGTAATACGGAATTAATTACCTGTAACTTATGATTAGTTAATTTTAAATTGTCTTAAACTACGCTACCTAGGTAGGTTTAGTGATTTGTCTGACAAAGCTGGTACGTGACTACTGAAAATAGTTTCCTCTACCGTTGCAAAGTAGTTAAAATCAGGAATTTACTCTTGAAATAACTTTGCAGAAATTTACACTTTTTTTTTAAATCAAAGATAATTAAATTCTCAAGAGACCTGTAAAGCGCGATTTTATAATTGAGCGTTGTTTATATAACTAATATTTTCTTTCTAATTTCTTTCCATCTCTTATTTTCAATAATATAATCAGGAATTGATGCCCTCAAACATAAAATTATTTGATTTCAAATTGTCTTATTGTAGGCTTCCTAAGTAGGTTTAGTGATTTGTCCGACAAATCTGGTCCGTAACTACTGAAAATAGTTTCATGTACCGTTGCAAAGTAATTAAAATCGGGAATTTACTCTTAAAATAACTTTACAGACTTTAGGTTTACACTTTTTTTTAATTGAAAATAATTGAATTCTCAAGAGACCTGTAAAGCGCGATTTTTTAGTTAAGCTTTGTTTATATAATTATTATTTCCTCTTTGATTTGTTTCCATCTCTCATTTTCAATAATATAATGAGGAATTGATGCCCTCAAACATAAAATTATTTGATTTCAAATTGTCTTAATGTAGGCTTCCCAAGTAGGTTTAGTGATTCGTCCGACAAATCTGGTCCGTAACTACTGGAGATAGTTTATTTATTTATTAAATATTCCTTTTTTAATTGTTTTTTATCTCTTATTTTCAAAAATATAATAATAAATAGATGCCCTCAAACTAAAAATTATTCAACTTTTAAATAGTCTTAAAGTACGCTACCTAAGTAGGTTTAGTGATTTGTCCGACAAATCTGGTCCGTGACTACTGGAAATAGTTTATTTATTTATATATTTTTCCCTTTTTAATTGGTTTCATCTCTTATTTTCAAATATATAACAATAAATAGATGCCCTCAAACTAAAAATTATTCAACTTTTAAATAGTCTTAAAGTACGCTACCTAAGTAGGTTTAGTGATTTGTCTGACAAATCTGTCCGTAACTACTGAAAATAGTTTCCTCTACCGTTGCAAAGTAGTAAAAATTAGGAATTAAATCTTAAAATGACTTTACAGACTTTAGGTTTACAATTTGTTTTTAATTGAAGATAATTGAATTCTCAAGAGACTTGTACAGCGCGATTTTTTAATTAAGCTTTGTTTATATAATTAATATTTTCTTTCTAATTTATTTCCATCTCTTATTTTTAATATTATAATCAGGAACTGATGCCCTTAAACATAAAACTATTTAATTTTAAATTGTCTTAATGTAGGCTTCTTAAGTAGGTTTAGTGATTAGTCTGAAAAATCTGGTCCGTAACTACTGGAGATAGTTTATTTATTTATAAGATGTTCCTTTTTTTTCTGGTTTTCATCTTTTATTTTCAAAAATATAATAATAAATTGGTGCCCTCAAACTAAAACTTATTCAACTTCTAAATTGTCTTAAAGTACGCTACATAAGTAGGTTTAGTGATTCGTCTGGCAAAGCTGGTACGTGACTACTGAAAATAGTTTCCTGCACCGTTGCAAGGTAGGTAAAATCAGGAATTTACTCTTAAAATAACTTTACAGACTTTAGGTTTACACTTTTTTTCTTTATATTGAAGATAATTGAATTCTCAAGAGACCTGTAAAGCGCCATTTTTTAATGAATCTTTGTTTATATAATTATTATTTCCGTTTTAATTTGTTTTCAACTCTTATTTTTGATTATACAATCAGGAATTGATGCTCTCAAACATAAAACTATTCAATTTTATATTCTCATAATGTAGGCTTTCTAAGTAGGTTTAATGATACGTCCGACAACTCTGGTCCGTAACTACTGGAAATAGTTTATTTATTTAATTCTCCCTATTTAATTCGTCTTTATCTCTTATTTTCAAAAATATAATGATAAATTGATGCCCTCAAACTAAAACTTATTCAACTTTTAAATTGTCTTAAAGTGCGCTACCTAAGCAGGTTTAGTGATTTGTCTGACAAGTCTGGTACGTGACTACTGAAAATAGTTTACCCTTGCAAAGTAGTAAAAATCAGGAATTTACTCTTAAAATGACTTTACAGACTTTAAGTTTACACTTTTTTTCTTTAAATTGAAGATATATGAATTCTCAAGAGACCTGTGAAGCGCGATTCTTTAACTAAGCTTTGTTTATATAATTAATATTTCCTTTTTAATTTGTTTTCATCTCTTATTTTCAATAATATAATCAGGAATTGATTCCCTCAAACATAAAACTATTTCATTTCAAATTGTCTTAATGTATGCTTCTTAAGTAGGTTTAGTGGTTCGTCCGACAAATCATGTCCGTAACTACTGGAGATAGTTTATTTATTTATTAGATATTCCTTTTTCTTTTGTTTTTCATCTCTTATTTTCAAAAACATAATAATAAATTGATTCCCTCAAACTCAAAATCATTCAACTTTTAAATTGTCTCAAAGTACGCTACCTAAGTAGGTTTAGTGATTTGTCTGGCAAAGCTGGTACGTGACTACTGAAAATAGTTGACCGTTGCAAAGTAGTTCAAATCAGGAATCTACTCTTAAAATAACTTAAGAGACTTTATGTTTACACTTTTTTTTTAAATTGTAGATAATTTAATTCTCAAGAGGCCAGTAAAGCGCGAATTTTTTATGAAGCTTAGTTTATATAATTGATGTTCCTTTTTAATTTATTTTCCACTCTTATTTTTGATAATACAATCAGGAACTGATGCCCTCAAACATGAAACTATTTAATTTTATATTTTCTTAATGTAGGCTTCCTAAGTAGGTTTAATGATACGTCCGACAACCATGGTCCGTAACTACTGGAAATAGTTTATTTATTCATTTAATTTTCCCTTTTTAATTGATTTTCATCTCTTATTTTCAAAAATATAATAATAAATCGATACCTTCAAACTAAACATTATGTAACTTTTAAACTGTCTTAAAGTACGCTACCTAAGTAGGTTTAGTGATTCGTCTGACAAAGCTGGTACGTAACTACTGAAAATAGTTTTCTGTACCGTTGCAAAGTACTTAAAATTAGAAATTTACTATTAAAATAACTTTACAACCTTTAGATTTACACTTTTTCTTAACCCTCTGCGTACACCGTTCATTTTTCTCCCGTTGAGTACACCGTGGGTAACGTACTTTTTTTCAAACGGAAGAAAATACAGTCAGGATCATGATGATGCTGATTAAAATAATAATAAAAAAAAATGCTAACAATACAATGGAGAAAATGAATTTTTCAAAGTTTTTTTTTCAAATGCTTGTATTTTGAAGAAAAAAAAAAGTTGAAACAATTTTACAGGTGGTTTGATAGAAAACTGTATATTTGAACTTCAAGAAGCTATGGTCCGTTTTTTCTTCTTCTTAAAAAATAATTTTTCTTGGCGACATGCAAATGTGAATTAAACTTTCAATTTCACAAAAATGAAGCTTCTACCGGTAAAAATACATCAGAGAAAAACTCAAAAAGATCAAAGATTAAAAAATAAATGAACTACAGAATTGAAAATGCTCATGTTTGAATTTTTGAATGCATTTTGATTAGTAGATAAATTTTGATTCCTCATTCTCATGAATTTTTTTCTAGTATATTCTTTTCAGTACATACACTTTTTGTTGGATATTATATTTACTGGCTGAAAATTCGATTATTTTATAGAAAATTCAACTATTTAGTTGAAAATGAACTTTTTTTGTTGAAAATTCATATTTTTTGATTAAAAATTCAAATGTTTTGTGAAAAATTCGTCTCTTTGGCTTAAAAATTCAACAATTTACTTGCAATTTTTTTTCTTTCTTGACTGAAGAATCTTATTTGGCTGAAATATCAGCCATTACATTTTTTGCTGTTATTTGATTGAAAATTCAACTAGATGGTTGAAAATTGAACTAATTTCCAAGAAATTAATTTTTTGTTGTCGAAGATTCATAATATTAGTTGAAAATTCATTTCTCTGGTTGAAAATTCACCTTTTTGGTTCAACTATCTGAGTCGAAAATTCAATTATTTGGTTGGAAATTAACTTTTTTCTTGAATACTCATATTTTTCTTTTGAAAATTCAAGTGTTTTGTAGAAAATTCGTATTTTTTGCTTGAAAATTAAATTTGATTGATTTCCAACATGTTTTCACTTGATATTAAATTTTCTACTTTATACGTATTTTGTAACGTTCAGTACACTTGACACTGTGAAATAGAGCGCAATACATAATCGGCCTGGGTTACCGTATCCCGCGGTGTACTCAGAGAGTTAAATTGGAGGTAACTGCATTTTTAAGAAATCTGTAAAGCATGAATTTTTAATTTAGCATTTAGATTCACACTTTTTTTAATTGAAGATGATTGAATTTTTAAGAGATCAGTGGAGCGCAATTTTTTAATTTAACTTTTTTTATATATTATTTATTCTCTTTATCATCCTTTTCATCTCTTATTTTCATTAATATGATATGGAAATGATGCCCTAAAACATAAAATTATTCAATTTTAAAAATGTATTTAAAGTACGCTTTCTGAGTAGGTTTAGTTATTCGTCTGACCAATCATGTCCGTAACTACTGAAAATAGTTTCCCCTGACGTTGCAACAGCAATATGCAATTTTTTTTCAAATTGAAGATAATTAAATTTTTAAGAGATCCATGTCTTATTTTCAATAATATAATAAGGAACTGATCCCCTAGAACTTTAATTTAATATACTTAAATATACTTTTTAATTTTTTTAAAAATTCAATTGGGATTTAATTGGTCTTTTTATTTGGCAATTTCATGTTTTTTTAAACAAATTGAAGAAACAAATGCATTATTTGGGCATCTGTCAATGGAAAAATTGTTTTTTTTTTTCGATGTCAGTCTTTTTAATTGGGTACAAATAATGTATATGTTTATTATATTTGTTTAAAATATCATAGAATTTATCAACTAATTATGAGTGTTAATGAAATTATCATGAAGTTCCCAATTAAAAAGACTGACTTAAAAAAAAACAATTTTTCCATCAACAGATGCCCGAGTAATGCATTTGTTTTCCCAATTAAAAAGACTGACATCGAGAAAAAAGAATTTTTCTGTCGAAAAATGCCTGATTAATGCATTTTTTAATTAAATTTGTTTTAAAAAATTTCAATAAATTATGAATTTTGCTAAAATCATCATAAAAGTCCTAATCAAACCCAAAATTACATAAAATAAAACACGAATTTTTCTGTCGGAAAATGCCTGATTGATGCATTTATTTATTAGATTTGTTTATAATATTAGCAATAATAATAATCTCAATAATTAATAATTTGTTCATAACAATTTTTCGTTCATTATATAATATTGAAATATCTTTAACTAATGTTACTCTATGAAACTTAGGCGATTTTAACTGTTATTTTCTGTTATTTTCTGATTTTCCTGTTATTGACGAGCAGCCTACTTTTCGATGAAAATGAATCACTGAATATCTAATCAATATGAATTTTTATCAGGATATCAAATCCAATTGTTATAAACAAGTTATATTAACAAAATGTCAACATCGTGGAAATTTTGCTTGAAAATTATATTTGTGAGTTGAAATTGTAGAAAGTAATTGTTTTTTTCTAATCGTCTTCAAAATACATAAGTCGTATTCATTTTTATCGAGAGTGGGATTAAATAAGTTATTTATTCAAGGATAAAAAAAAATAATTAAAAAATGTCTCATTTTCGCGCTCAACCAGTTCTTGGATCCGTCACCTCATTTAATGTACACTTCGTAAGTAGGGTTAGTGGTTCGTCTGACCAATCTGGGCCGTACCTACTGGAAATACTTTACCGTTGCAAAGTGGTTGAAGTCAGGAATTTAATATTCAAAAAACTCTAAACCTTTTAGATTTACACATTTTTTAATAACTGACGATAATTACATTTCTAAGATATCTCTGAAGCATAATTTTTTAACTGAGCTTTGTTCATATATTTTTCATTCACTTTTTTATTTTGTCCATCTGTTATTTTCATTAATATAATAAAGAATTGATGCCCTGGAAATTAAAATTATTAAATTTCAAAATTGTATTTAGAGTAGGTTTCCTAAGTAGTGTTAATTATTCGTCTGGCAAATCTTGTCCGTAACTACTGAAAATAGTTTTCTCCACCGTAGCAAAGCCGATGTACAATTTTTCTTTAGATTGAAGATAATTAACTTTTTAGGCGCTCTGTCTGACTAATATTGTCCGTAACTACTAAAACCCCTCTACCGTTGACGTTAAACAATGATAGAAATCAGGACTTCACTATTCAAAAAAGTATACATCCTTTAGTTATCATCCGATTAAAAAAAATTTTATTTAAGAAAACATCTTAAATCACAGAATACAAATAATTAGCATAATAATCAATTTAATAGTTATAGATAAATTAATTAAACAAATCAACAGAATCCTTGGTTTTTCACGCAAATCTGTTTCAGAATGCGTTACCTGAGCGCGTTAACTACAAAAATTTTTTTTATTTCAGAAATTGTCATTGTTGTAAATAAATTTTATGGAAAATAGAAAATTTGTTGCATTTTTTGACAGAATTTTTCTCTCTCACCTACTTCACATCGAATGCCTTAATGAGAATAGACAACTATAAATATTTGTTCACTCTCTTGACTGTCCAATTTGTTCATAAAATATTACAATTGTTAATACTTATCAATGTTTTGTAGTTGAGTCTCATCAGCAACGTATTTTGAGGTATGAAAAACCAACGATTTTAGGCAAAAATGACAACATTTTCCTTTTTTTTATCCTATTTGTTTGTAAAAAAATGTTTATAATATTTTGACAAATACTTATAGGAATTTACAACTTTAAGGAGTATATCAAACAATTAAACTAAAAATGAAGGGTCCGATTCACAGAAAATTGCGAATCTATCAATTATTTTATAAAAATTGTTTATAACAATAATAATTTTCCACATTTTATACATATTCAAAATTCACTGTTGCGCTAAAGATGAACTATATCTTTTTAAGTGAAACTTTTTGTTTTCTATCAATAAACCACTCCGTTGTTGATTTGTTCATCTAATTTGTTTATAATAAATCATTTGATTATTAGCTAAATTATTTGTATTTTATGAATGCCCATGCAGGGATTTGATACGTGTTTTAATATTTGGCAGTCTCTTTCGAAGAGCAACAAAACTGCAAAACTGACCATTTTTCCACGCTTTGTTTTAAATAAATAAATATAAACAAAGCTAAAATATAAGAATTGCGCTGAACGGATCTCTTGAGAATTTAATTATTTTCTATAAAATAATGGTAATCGAATTAACACTAAAGGCTGTAGACTTTTTTCAAGAGTAAATTCCTGACTTCAACCACAACTTAAAATATGTTCAGTAGTTACGGACAATATTAATCAGACAACGCGCTAAACCTACTTAAGGAAGCGTACTTTAAGAACAAGTTAAATTTTGAAGAGTCTTAAGTTTACGAGCATTAATTCCTTATAATGTTAATGAAAACAAGAGTTGGAAAAAATTAAAAAGAAAATAATAAATATATAAACAAAGCTGAATTAAAAAATTGCGCTCCGCAAATCTCTTAAAAAGTTGTCTTGAATTAATTCAGAAAATTTGTGTATCGGATGAAGACTAAAGGCTTTCAACATTTTTGAATAGTAAATTACTGATTTCGACCATTGTGCAACGGCAGAGGTAACTTTTTCAGTAGTAACTGACAATATTAGTCAGACATAGCGCTAAGTCTACTTTAGGAAGTGTACTTGAAAAACAAATTGAAATTCATAGAGTTTTAAGTTTGACAGTTTAAATTTTTTACTATATTAATTAAAATGAGATTAAATCAAAAAATTTGTATGTCTCATAAAAACTAAGGGCTTTCTACTTTTTTGAATAGTAAATTCCTTATTTTCACCATTGTGCAACGGCAGAGGAAAATTGTTTAAGTAGTTACGGATAATATTAGTCAGACAAAGCGACAAAACCGCCTTAGGAAGCGTATTTTAAAAGTAAGTTGAAAATTGAAGAATTTGAAATTTGAGAGCATTAATTCCTCATTATGTTGATGAAAATAAGAGTTAGAAAACATGAAAAAGAAAATGATTATTATATAAACAAATAAATAAATATATAAATGATTTCAACCATTGTGCAATGGCGGAGGAAACTATTTTCAGTAGTCACAGACAGCATTAGTCAGTCAGCGCGCTAAGCCTGCTTTAGGAAGTGCACTTCAAAAACAAGTTGAAATTTGAAGAATTTTAAGTTCAAGGGAATCAATTCCTTATAATATTAATGAAAATAAGAGGCAGAATAAATCAAAAGGAGAATAATAAACATATAGACAAAGCTAAATTAAAATTAACGCTCCCCAGATCTCTCAAAAAGTTAATTATCTTCCATCAAATCAAAAAATTTGTAAATCGGATGAAGACTAAATGCTTTTGACTTTTTTGAATAGTAAATTCCGGATTTTAACCATTTGGTATTCGGTGGAGGCAACTATTTTTAGTAGTTACGGACAGTATGATCCAGACAAAGCGCTAAACCTACCTTAGGAAGCTTACTTTAAAAGTAAGTTGAAAATGAATGTATTTGAAGTTTGAGGGCATCAATTCCTTTTATATTAATGAAAATAAGAGTTAGAAAAAAATTTGAAAGGAAATAAGTAATTTGTAAATAAAGCTGAATTAAAAATTGCGCTAGGCAGATCTCGTGAAAAAGTTAATTATTTTTAATTAAATCTGAAAATGTGTACTCGTATATCGGATGAAAAATTAAGCCTTTCGACTTTTTTGAATTGTAATTTCCTTATTTCAAGCATTGTGCAACGGTGGATAGAACTATTTTCAGTAGTTACGGACAATATTAGTCAGACAACGCGTAAAATCTATTTTAGGAAGCGTACTTCAAAAGTAATTAAAAGATTGAAGAATTTCAAGTTTCAGGGCATCAATTCCTTATTATATTAATGATAATAAGAGTTGGAAAAAATTAAAAAGGAAATAATAAATATATAAACAAATCTGAATTAAAAAATTGTGCTCCGTAGATCTCTCAAAAAGTAAACAATCTTCATCTAAATAAAAAAATGTCGTAATCGGATAGAGACTAAAGGCTTTTGATTTTTTTGAACAGTAAATTCCTGATTTCAACCATTTGGTATCCGTAGAGGCAACTATTTTCAGTAGTCAATGGCAGAATTAGTCAGACGAAGCGCTAAACCTACTTTAGGAAGCGTACTTTAAAAGTAAGTTGAAAATGAAAGAATTTTAAGTTTGAGTACATAAATTCCTTATTATATTAATACAAATATGAGAAGATAATGAAACTGAAAAGAAAATAATAAATATTCAAAATGACATAAGTGTTTGAAATTCATTGAGGTGAAGATGACGTATGTAGGAGTTACGAAAAGATCTGTCGAAGAAACTTTATAGCATTATCATGGTTCACCATAAAACTGGATTCTCATCTTGTTCGGAAACAACTTAACAACTTTAAAGACTATTTTATAGGCCAGCCTCCGGCACAGCAACAAGATTGGAAGTACGAGTACGCTTTCATCGTATATTGCGTATAGTGCTTTCGTGCATTATGAATCTTACGTTCCACGGAACTGTTGTTGTTTTTTTTAAACTCTCTAAAAAGGGAAATTTTTTTTTTAACATTTAGAAATAATAATATTATTATTATTTTATTCCATATATTTGTAACAGACTTCAAACTCTATAATCACCTTTTCCCATCTTTTCCCCCTTTTTAGAGAATGTCTCTATTTTCCACTGTTTTCAAGAAACTTCCTCCTTCTCACCCTTTTCTTGTTTTTTCTTTCGCTTGGTTACGAACTGAATTGAAAAAAAACCCAATAAGGAAATCAAACTATTTTTAGTTGAAAGTTAATCATTTTTGGTTGAAAAGTCTTCTACTATATTTCTGGTTTAGGGTTCATCTCTCTGGGTTAAAAATTAAGTTACTTTGTTGAAAAGTCATTTTTTTGTCAAAAATGCATATATTTTGTTAAACGTTAATTTTTTTAGATAGAAAAATCATCCTTTATGATTAAACATTCTTTTTTTTACAAAAGTTATACTTTTTGGTTAAAAATGAACTTTTTTGTTAAATATTCAACTTTTCGGGTTAAAAATCAATTCCTCTTCTGAAAAATGCATCGTTTTGGCTTGATCATTTTTCAAATAGTGTTATTGTACTGTTAGTCTCCTTTTTCGTTTGAAAAGTCTATTATTTGGTTGAAAAACTTATTTTTTTTTCTTTTTGAAACTTTGATTATTATTTGGTCAGAAAGTTATTTTTTTGGTCAAAAATTCAACGGTTTTGTTGAACATTCAAATGTTTTCCGAAAAATTCAAATTTTAAAACTGTTTTCTAAAACATTCGACTTTTTACCTTGAAAACTAATTTTTTTTTGCTAAAAATGTATTTCTTTTGGTAGAAAATATGTTTTGAGTGAAAATTAATTTTTTAAACTGAAAATTCATCTATTTTGTTGAAGATTCGTCGTTTTCGGTTGAATTCTACTACTACTACTGGGTTAAAGATTGAACTTTTTTGTTGAATAAATATTTCTTTAACTGAAAGTCCGACTATTAGGCTCAAAATTTATATACTTTTTGAAAATTTGCCTTCGTTGGTTGAAATGTCAGCTATTTTATTTTTTTTTGCTGAAAATTCATCGCTCTTTGTTGAAAATGAACTTTTCTGTTAAAAATTCAACTGAATTCTGAATTTCTTTTTTGTTTAAAAATTCGACCATGTGGTAGAAAATTTATCCTTCTTGGTTGAAAATGATATTTTTTGTTGATAATTAACCTTTTCTGGGTTAAAAGCCGAGTGTTTTCTAAACCATCTCTTGGGTGAAAATTCATCCTTCTTGGTTGAAAATGAACTTTTTTGTTGAAAATTATTATTTTATTTGTTTGAAAATTCATCTTTTTTTTGTTTGAAAATAAACTTTTTTGTTAAAAATTCATCTAAATTCTAAATTCATTTTTCGGTTAAAAATTCAATCATGTGGTTGAAAATTCATCTTGGTAGGTTAAAAGCTCAAGCATTTAGTTTAAAATGTATCATTTTGGACAAAAATTTATTTGGTTTTGATTAAAAATTCTTCTTTCTTGGTTAAAAATGAACTGATTTGTTAAAAACTTATCTTTTTGGGTTGAAAATTCATCGTCCTTGGTTGAAAATCATTTCGAGTTTAAAAGTCAACTATTTTCTAAAAATTTTACTTTCTAGCTTGAAAACTCAACTTTTTTCTTAAAAATTCATCTTGTTTTGAAAGAAAATTTATTTTTCTCGGTTGAAAAGGAATTTTTTAATTAAAAATTGATCTGAAATCTAATTTTATTTTTATTCAAAATTCAACTATGTGGTTGAAAATTAATTTTTGTACTTTAAAAACTGAACTCGTTGATTAAAAAAGCAACTATTTTGTTAAGAATTTATTTTTTCGGGTTTAAAATTCAACTGCTTTCTAAAACATTTTACTGTGCAAATTGAAAACTCAACTGTTTTTATAACAATCACCTCTTTTGTTAGATAATCTTTTTTGCGTGAAAATTCAACAATTTTGTATAAAGATGTATTTTTTTTTGTATTTTTTTGTAAATTGTTGTATTTTATTGTAGTTTAATTTTCTATAAGAATATACAGGAATTTACAGGTTTTGCAGCCAAAAAAATTTTCTTTTTTGACCTAGGATGATAGATATTTAGAATATTGCAATGAGATAATTTTAAAATAGGATGTCTACATGATCGCTATCACAAAAAAGCTTCTATATTTAACTTTAAAGGAATGGTATTAAAAGACAATAATGAATAATCGTTATTAAAAAACAAAAAACCTTACGTTTGAAGCTTTTTTTTCAAATATATAGCAATCGATTGGACACCAATTTGTCATTTAAAATTATGTCATTGCAATGTTCTCCATTTTTTTGTCATCCTAGGTCAAAAAAGAACAAATTTTTGACTGCAAATGAAAATTGAACAATAGAGAAAGAATTGATCACGGTCATTAAAATCAAAAGATTCTAACTCTTGAATATGAAAATTTTTTAATTAAAGTTATAAAAACTGAACCGAAAATTACAACACTCAAAGTGGAACACTTTTGAATTTTAAACTTGTAAAATTGACGCTTAAAAAAAGTTAATTCGAACGCTCAATGATTTTCGCGTATAAAATGAAAGCTTTTAAAACTTTTCAAGTTAAAATTTCTCAATTAAAAGCCATTGCAAGCAATTTAGAGCTAGAAACATTGACTCATACATAAAAATTTGTTTTGAAATCTTTTCAAAAATTTCTTTAAAACAAAAAATCATTTAAAAATCTTCTAGGGATCTAATAATAATTTTATCATCTCTGAAGTCGATTTTTTTTTTATACAATTCTTCGAAAATCCTGCAAAAGTAGTGATAAAGTTCTTTTAAAACTAATTTTTCAACAAAGAATGATTGTTAGTTTTTTTATGAATTTTTATACAAATTTTTTATCAATTTAAAACCATTGTGTTTTGAATGTTTTGAAATTTTTTCATTTTCAAATTATTTTTGAATCTTTTCAAAACTTTGAAATATATTTTAAAATTATTTGATTGTTTTCCAAATCAATAATTGTTCAATTGTCATTTGTCATTCAAAAAAATTTTTTTATTTTTTTAAATATTCTCTTAAAATTAAATTTTCGAAATGAAAAATAATTTTAAATTTTCCCAGAAAACTTAAGAAACTTTTTTTATTTTCTTAAAACCTTTAAAGACCCTTAAAAAGCTTCAAAATTTTATGTCGAAATCTTCAAAAATATAAATTTAGTTTTTCATTTTTCGAAAACTTGTCCAGTTTTAAATTAAGTTTGGATCTTTTCAAAACTTGTAAATATCTTTTAAACTAACTCAAATTTCTTCCCTAACTGATAATTGTTCAATTGTTATTTATGCATCAAAATTCAATAATTTCACTCACATATTAAAAATTTGTTAAATAGCAAAATTAAAATTTTAACGTTCAATGTTTTAATTTAAAACTCTAAAATATTAGGGAATCAAGACTTTCTATTCCAAATAATTCAGTTTAAAATTGTTTAGTTTTTAATATTTGAATTATAATTGTTGTTTGAATGAAAAGTAAAATATTGCTAAATATTCAAAAAATTGTCTTCCTGAATTAAAAAATTTCAAATTAAATTGCTGTTAAGAATGGAATATTTTAGATTGAAACAATATTTGAATAGGATATGGAATTGAATAGAAGCGTTAAGTCTTTCAAATTCAATTTGCAATTGCAATTGTTTAACTACTAAAGTCTTTCAAATTGAAAAAATTCTATTTTTAACGTTAAAATCTGTAACTTGCTTAATTTTTAACAGATTCTGAATTCCTGCAAAGTCAATTATTGTTCAATTTTCAATAATCGAACTACAGTTCAATGTGATTTATTATAATAGCAAAAGTTCTTTGTAAAAGTGATTTACGTAGTTTCCCAATATTTCGTCTTTTGTGAAATCTTGTGATTTTGTTGTAAATTTTTTTTTTCATAACGTCAAACAAACAAATTAAAAAAATGTGAAATTCTGTAGTTCTCTGTGATACTTTGTAGATTTTTATAGCAAATTGAAGAAAAATAATAATAAAAAGTTACACAAATATTTGAGTTGTAGAAACTTGTACTTCATTGCTAATTTGTTTACTTCACTACAAGCAAATACAAGAGAAAAATAGCTATTTGTATTCAACTGTATTTTTTTATTAAACATTGTAAATTTTTTTACAAGAAAGTACCTGTTTTATAAAAAAATTACAGTTGTAGAAATGTTGTACTTTCTTGTACATTTTTTTTTCACCAGGGAACATTTAGATAAAGAATGGTGGAATTTTGAAAGCTTCGTTATTAAAATTGAGTACTTTTGCTTCCTCACAGAGGAAGCTTTGTAATGGTAACATTTTCCAAAAATTTTTAATTTATTCAATTAAATCTTTCTTAATTTAAAAATGTCTAACACAATGTTCTAAGCAATTGTCAGTATGTGTGTGGATATGTGTGTGTGTGTGGATGTCACACTTTTTTTTGAAAACGATAACTTGAAAGCGGTTGCAGATAAATTGATGAAATTTGGAGGGCTTATTTTCCCCAATAATATCTTGAAACTGACAGAAGGATTTCTAAAAATATCTACTGAATTTTTTTTAGCACTCAATTATATTTTAAAAATCGTTTTTTTCATAGTAAAACTTTTTTCACTGGCATAATTCAAAGTTGATGCAAGAATATAAAAGATTCCTTGGTTCGAGACGAATCGATTGACCTACAATATTAATGCATTTTATCAAATAGCTTTTTTAGATAGAGAATTCATCCTTTAGCATTAAACATTCTTTTTTTTTTTGTACAAAAGTTATACTTTTTGGTTAAAAATCGTTTTTGTTGAAAATATATTTCTTTTGGTAGAAAATATGTTTTGAGTGAAAATTAATTTTTTAAACTGAAAATTCATCTATTTTGTTGAAGATTCGTCGTTTTAGGTTGAATTCAAATATTTTGCAATCAAAATTCAAACCTCTTGTTTGAAATATCAACTTATATATTTTTAGATACTTTTTTTTTAGCACTCAATTATATTTTAAAAATTGTTTTCTTCATAGTAAAACTTTTTTTACTGGCATAATTCAAAGTTGATGCAAGAATATAAAAGATTCCTTGGTTCGAGACGAATCGATTGACCTATAATATTAATACAATTTATTAAAGAGTAGGGAAGTTATGGTATTTTTTATATTATGAAAATCGGGGTTTTATAGTAAAACTTTTTTCATTAACATAATTCAAAGTTGATGCAAGCACAGAAAATTTGTGTTGATTCAAGACGAATCGATTAAACTATAAAATTGATGCATTTTATTGAAGAGTGAGGAAGCGATGGTAATTTTACGAATAGTATTTGAAAATACGGGTTTTTATAGTAAAACTTTTTTCTTCAACAAAACTCAAAGTTGATGCGAGAATATAAAAGATTCCTTGGTTCGAGACGAATCAATTGACCTACAATATTAATGCATTTTATCAAATAGTTTTTTTTAGATAGAGAATTCATCCTTTAGCATTAAACATTCTTTTTTTTTTGTACAAAAGTTATACTTTTTGGTTAAAAATCTTTTTTGTTGAAAATATATTTCTTTTGGTGGAAAATATGTTTTGAGTGAAAATTAATGTTTTAAACTGAAAATTCATCTATTTTGTTGAAGATTCGTCGTTTTAGGTTGAATTCAAATATTTTTCAATTAAAATTTAAATCTCTTGTTTGAAATATCAACTTATATATTTTTAGATACATTTTTTTAGCACTCAATTATATTTTAAAAATCGTTTTTTTTTCATAGTAAAACTTTTTTTACTGGCAAAATTCAAAGTTGATGCAAAAATATAAAAGATTCCTTGGTTCGAGACGAATCGATTGACCTATAATAATATTACATTTTATTAGAGAGTAGGGAAGTTATGGTAATTTATATATTTTGAAAATCGATTTTTTATAGTACAACTTTTTTCATTAACATAATTCAGAGTTAATGCAAGCACAGAAAATTTGTGTTGATTCAAGACGAATCGATTGACCTACACCATTGATACATTTCATTGAAGAGCAAGGAAGCGATGGTAAAGCATATTATTTGAAAATAAGGTTTTTTATAGTAAAATTTTTTTCTTCAACATAATTCAAAGTTGATGCAAGAATATAAAAGATTCCTTGGTTCGAGACGAATCGATTGATCTACAATATTAAAAAATTTTATTAAACAGTAGGGAATTTATGGCAATTTATATATTTTGAAAATCGGGGTCTTATAGTACAACTTTTTTCATTATCATAATTCAAAGTTGATGCAAGCAGAGAAAATTTGTGTTGATTCAAAGCGAATCGATTGACCTATAACATTGATAAATTTCAGTGAAGAGTAAGGAAGCTATGGTGATGCATAATACTTGAAAACACGGATTTTTATGGTAAAACTTTTTTCATTAGCATAATTCAAAGTTGATGCAAGAATATAAAAGATTCCTTGGTTCGAGACGAATCGATTGACCTATAATATTAATACATTTGATTAAAGAGTAGGGAAGTTATGAAAATTTATATATTTTGAAAATCGGTTTTTCATAGTAAAACTTTATTCATTAACATAATTCAAAGTTGATGCAAGCACAAAAAAGTTGTGTTGCTTCAAGACGAATTGATTGACCTATACCATTGATACATTTTAGTAAACAGTAAGGAAGCTATGTTAATTCATAATATTCAAAAATACGGTTATTTATAGTAAAACTTTTTTCTTCAACATAATTCAAAGTTGATGCAAGAATAGAAAAGATTCCTTTGTTCGAGACGAATCGATTGACCTACAATATTAATACATTTTATTGAAGAGTAGGAAAGTTATGGTAATTTATATATTTTCAAAATTGATTTTTACAATAAAAATTTTCTTATTCTCATAATTTAAAGTTGATGCGAGAATAGAAAAGTTGTGTCGATTCAAGACGAGTCGGTTAATCTATAATATTGATGCATTTTATTGAAAAGTAAGGAAGCTTTAGTAACGCATAATATTTGAAAACACCGTTTTTTATAGTAAAACTTTTTTCACTAATATAATTCAAAATTGATGCAAGAACGGAAAGCATTCCTCAATTCGAGGCAAATCGATTGATCTATAATATTATTTCACTTTATTGAAGCTTAAGGAAGTTATGCTCATTTATAATATTTGAATCATCTGTTTCAAAGAGAAAAACTTTTTTCATTGACAATAATTCAAAGTTGACGCATAAATAGAAAAGACTTTTTGATCATAAATTTTCAAAAAGAATAATTCTGACAATTTTGGTAAAGACATTATAAAGCTGGGAAAGGGATAGGAACTTTTCTCTTCCCTTTTCCAGCTCGAAAAATTATAATTTCGAATACCAAATTTGGTTTGTCTGATTTGTCTTTGTATTTAAAAAATGTTGTGTAGTATTTTGTAATTTTTTATTTTTTGTAAATTTCTATTTTTAAATTGATCAAAATGAAGACTTTGGTTTGTCTATTATTGAATTCACAGCTAGTTTATGATCATTGATTATTATCAAAGCCAGAATGAACTATTGTCATATAAATATAATGTTGAGGATAATGTGCTTTCGCCTTCCTGTGCTAACAAGCTTCATTACAGGCAGCAAAGTAAGTGCAAAAGCATGCATCATCGCTAATTACAATATCAATTAAACCTAATGACACACTTGAAAATTAGAGACTGTCAAGAGTGTTTAAAGTATGCAATTTTCTCAGTCAGGGATAGCAACTAGCAACACAAGTGCGTTGGATAACTGAGGTAGCTCGTTATCTCGTGATAGGAGCCTCAGACAAACAGCCTCATTTATCACGTGCTGACCTCCTACCGACCCCTTTTCATCCCTGTCCGGGTCCACACTGTCAACCAACCACCCTGTTCTGTCCTCAGGTGCTCACTCTTGAAACTCGCTGAAACCAACAACCACAAGCTCAAAAAAATTCCTACAAGAAATTACATTTCTCGCAATTCTAACCGTCAGACTTATTTGTTAAAGAAAACAAGTAAAAATCTTCAATTCATTCTCAATGATTAATCCTTTTATATTAGAATGCTTCAGTCTTTCTTTTCTGTAGAGAAAATTTCTGAAGAGGGTATTTTAAAAGATTGCAAGAAATTTTTTCATACATTTCAATCACTTGCAGGGATTTTGAAAGTTTTTGAAGATTTAGGGGTGTTGAAAAAAATTACAAGAAATTTTCGAGAGCTTTAAAAAGACTCCGGGGATATTTTAGGATATTTTAAAAGATTTCAGAATATTTTGAAAACTTCCAAGGATTTTCCAAAAGCTTTAAACAGTTTTAAGGGATTTCAAAAGATTTTAAAGGATTTAATATATTGCAGGGAGTTTTTGAAAATTTCAAGGAATTTTTGCAAATTTTGAAAAATGTCAAGGTATTTCAAAAAATTGTAAAGGATTTGAAATTTAAAAAGGTGTATTTTAAAAAATTCAAAGGAATTTTCAAGATCTTCAAAAAGTTTCAAGGAATTTTGAAATTTTTTCAAAGGATTTAAAATATTTTAGCATATTTTAGAAGATCTCAATGAATTTCCAATAAATTTCGCTAATTGCAAGTGATTCCAAAGCATTTGAAAGTTTTTAGCTTATTCTTAAAACTTTCAATTTTGAAAAATTTCAAGGAATTTTTAAAACACTTCAATAATTTAAAGTGGTTTTAAAGGATTTTGAAGATTTTTGCGTATTTTTCAAACTTTCCAGGAATTTCCCAGAGCTTTAAAAAGTTTCAAGGAGTCTCAAAATATTAATAGATATATTACAAGATATCAAGGAATTTATAATACATTCCAATAATTTAAAGTGATTTCAAAGGATCTTTCAAGAATTTTCACAAATTTAAAAAAATTACAAGGAATTTAAAAAAATTGTAAAGGATTTCAAAATTTAAAAGGTGTATTTCAAAAGATTCCAAGATATTTTCAAGAATTTAAAGAAGTTTCAAGGAATTTCAAAATATTTGAAAGGATTTGAAATATTTCATGATGTTTCAAAAATATTTCAGGGAATTTTCAATAAATTTTAATAATTCGAAGTGATTCCGAAGGATTATGAAGATTTGAGTGTATTTTTAAAACTTCCAAGAAATTTTCAAGAGCTTCAAAAAGTTTCAAGGAATTTCAAAATATTTCGAAGGATTTTAAATATTTTAGCATATTTTAAAAGATTTCAATGAATTTCTAATACATTTCGCTAATTTGAAGTGATTCCAAAGGATTTAGAAGACTTTGGCGTATTCTTAAAACTTCCAAGGAATTTTAAAGAGCTTTTAAATGTTTCGAAGAATTTCAAAATATTTCAAAGGATTTGAAAGATTTTATAACATTTTGGAAAATTTCAAGGAATTTTTAATACATTTCAATAATTTGAAGTTCTTTCAAAGGATTTTGATGATTTTAGCGTATTTTTAAATTTTTCAAGGAATTTCCAAGAGCTTTAAAAAGTTTCGAGAATTTCGAAATATTTAAAAGGATTTGAAATATTTTAAGATATTTTTAAATATTTCAAGAAATTTATAATACATTCCAATAATTTTGAGTGATTTCAAAGGATTTGAAACATTCGAGCATATTTTTAGAACTTCCAAGAAATTTCCAAGAGCTTTAAAAAGTTTCAAGGGATTTCAGAAGAATTTTAAAGGATTTGAAATATTTTATGAGATTTTGCCAAATGTCAAAGAATTCTCAATACATTTCAATAATTTGAAGTGCTTCTAAAGAATTTGGAATATTTTGGCGTATTCTTAAAACTTTCAAGGAATTTCCAAGAGCTTTAAAAAGTTTTAAGAAATTTCAAAATATTAATAGATATATTACAAGATATCGAGGAATTTATAATACAATCAAATAATTTGAAGTGATTCCAAAGGATTTTAAACATTTTAGCGTATTCTTAAAACTCTCAAGAATTTTCACAAATTTAAAAAAATTACAAGGAATTAAAAAAAAAATTTTAAGGATTTGAAAATTTAAAAGGTGTATTTGAAAAG
Organism: Andricus curvator; assembly: GCA_932195095.1. Taxonomy (NCBI): domain Eukaryota; kingdom Metazoa; phylum Arthropoda; class Insecta; order Hymenoptera; family Cynipidae; genus Andricus; species Andricus curvator. The sequence continues at coordinate 45,670 of CAKNYM010052256.1, forward strand.
ATTCGAAGATATTTTCAAGAACTTAAAAAAGTTTCAAGGAATTTCAAAATATTTCAAAGGATTTGAAATATTTTATGATATTTTAGAACATTTCAACGAATTTTCAATAAATTCTAATAATTTGAAGTGATTCCAAAGGATTATGAAGATTTGAGCGTATTTTTAAAACTTCTAAGGAACTTTCAAGAGCTTTGAAAAGTCTCAAGGAATTTCAAAAGATTCCAAAGGATTTGAAATATTTGATAATATTTTAAAAGACTTCAAGGAATTTATAATACATACCAATAATTTTAAGTGATTCCAAAAGATTTTAACGTATTTTCAAAACTTTCAAGAAATTTTCAAGAGTTTTAAAAAGTTTCAAGGAATTTCAAACGATTTCAAAGGATTTGATATATTTCAGGGTGTTTTTGAAATTCCAAGGAATTTTTACAAATTAAAAAAAAATCGCAAGGGATTTAAGAAAATTGTAAAAGATTTGGAAGCTTAAAGGGTGTATTTCAAAACATTCCAAGTTTTTTTCACGAACTTTAAAAAGTTTTGAGGAATTTCAAAATATTTCAAAGAATTTGAAACATTTTATGATATTTTATGATATTTTAAAATATTTCAAGAATTTTCAATAAATGCTAATAATTCGAAGTGATTATAAATGATTATAAAGATTTTAGCGTATCTTCAAAAATTTCAAGAAATTTTCAAGAGCTCTAAAAGGTTTCAAATGAATTTAGAAAAGATGTCATATATCGTAGGGTATTTTTTGAAAATTTCAAAGAATTTTGAAAGAATTTTTGAAAATCCCAAAGAATTTTCAAAAGTTTTTTGAAATTGCAAGGGATTTCAAAAAATTGTAAAGGATTCAAAATTTTAAAAGGTATTTTAAAAGATTACAAGACATTTTCGAAAGCTGTAAAAAGTCTTAGGGCATTCAAAAAGATTTAAATGAATTACAAATATTTCTGGGAATTTCAAAAGATTTGATAAAATTTGTAATTGATTTCAATAATTTTATGAGATTTTAAAGGATTTAAAATATTTTATGGTATTTTAAAAGACTTCAAGGGATTTTATAAGATTTCCAAGGATTTCAAAGATTTTGAAGGATTTTAAAAGCTCTCCGGGAAAAGACAGGGATTTTGAAAAAAAATCTGACAAAACTCAGGGAATTTCTGGGAATAACTTACGAAGATAAAAAATTTTAAATTTTCAAATTTTCATTTAAAATTATTGTATTCCGTTTATATAAAATTGGTTTAAAATTCAAGTCGTTCAGTAGAAAATTAACTTTTTGTTAAAAATTCAACTGAAATCTTTCTTGGTAGAAAATTGAACTATTTTTTTGGAAATTCGTCTCCTTGGTTTGAAAATTAATTTGTTCTAGAAGAAATTTTATCTTTTCGGGATAAAAAGAAAATTGGTTGAAAATTTATATTCATTGGTTGAGGATTCCACTATTTTCTTAAAAATTCTTCTTTTTCGGATGGATTGAACTACTTGGTTGACAGATTCATCATTTTAGTTAAAAATCGATTTACTTGGTTACAAATTTGGCTATTTCGTTGAAAATTTGTTTGTTTTTTTTGTAGAAAATTATTTTTTTATTGAAAATTTAACTTTATTATTTTCAGTTACGAAACAGAAATTTTTATTAAAAAAGTTAATTGTCAACTGAATAGTTGAACTTTCTACCAAATTTCTTGAATTTTTTACCCAAAAAGACGAATTTTCAACAAAACGTTAAAATTTTTTATCAAAGAGATGAATTTCCAACTAAAATGGGGATTCTTCAACTAAAATAATTTAATATTCAATTAAAAAATAATTTTTTGACGAAAAAACAACGGATTTTCAACAAAGTAGTTAAATTTTCAACCAAAGAAATGAACTTCAGAGAAGAAAAGTAAATGTCACAAAATAATTGAATTGTTTTGCCAAAGTTGTTGGATTTTCAAAAAAAAAATGATTTTCACAAAATTGTCGAATTTTGGTGCGGAGTAGATTAATTTTTTTGAAATAATTGAATTATCAACGAAAAACCTCAAAGATTCCAAGGGATTTTATAAAGTTTCTGAGGATTTCAATGGTTTTAAAGAATTTTGAAAAACTCTTAAAGTATTTTAATCAATTTTCCAGAATTTCAGGAAAGATCATCAGATTCCATGTAATTTCACAGAATTTTGTAATATTTTAATAGAATACAAAGAATGCATTCACAAGAATTAAGGGATTTTAAATATTTGGAGGTATTTTTAGAAAATCTAAATAATGTACAAGAACTTAAAATTCATTTTTTTCAATTGAGTTTTTAAATTATTTTTTAAATTGATTTTTCGTTGTTTTTTTTTTAATTTTATGAAAATTAAAAACTAGTCAGGGAATTTTTTAAATGAAGTTTTTCGACAACCTTGGAAATATGCTTTGATATTCTATATTCGTATTCGTCCAAGAATTTTTTTGGACAAATGTATCTCGCTTCAATTTATTCTCACTGATTAATCCTTTCATACTGAAATACTTCGACCCTTCTTTGCTATAGAGAAAATTCCTCTAAAGGGGAAAATATGCTTTCATATTGAAATATTCGTATTCGCTCGAGAACTTCTTTGAGACCGCACATAATTTTATTTTCATTTTTGAGTTCAATTGTTAACTTTTTCAATTATAAAATCATTCAGTTTGCGATCCGTAATACAAACATCTTTTACTTTTCAAATCATACTCGCGAGCGTCGCCTTCTTAAGTAGTAGTGCCCTTATTTGTTCAGCCATCCCTTAAATAGAATATGATGAGTCAAACATCATCCTGACAAGAAAATTTTTCAAAAAATCAAATTTTTAGTAAAAAGTGACTTCATTCGCAAATGATAAAACATTTACATCTGAGCACACATTTTGCGTTAATCGACCCCCTCATGGCAAAAACTGTGGTACCGAAAATTTCAAAAAATTAAAAAAAAATTTGGATCATCTAAATTTCTGTGTATTTTTAAAATTTAAAAAATTTTCAAGATGTTTAAAATTTCTAAAATTTCCAAAATTTTTAAACTCATCAAAATTTCTAATATTTCTGAATTTTATAAAATGTTCGAAATTTCTAAAATTATTCAAACTTCTAAAATTATCATAATATATAAAATCTTTAAAAAATTTAAATTATCAAAATTTCTAAAATATGTAAAATTTCTAAAATATGTAAAATTTCTAAAATATGTAAAATTTCGAAAATTATTAAAATTTGTAAAATTATTAAAATTTCTAAATGGTTCAAACTTTTTGAAGTAGATTTATTCAGAAAAAAGATCTTCAAAACTATTCAAACTTTCTGAAATTATCACAATTTCTACAATTATTAAATTGTGCAAACTTATAAAATTATTGAAATTTCGAAAATTTTCAACATTTTCAAAAATAAATAAATTCCTAAAATTATTCAAATTTCTAAAATTATCAAAATTTCTAAAATGTTCCCAATTTCTGAAATTTCAAAAATTTGTGAAATGTCTAAAAATTTCAAAAATTATAAAAATTTCAAAAATGATGAAAATGTCTAAAACTATGAAAATTTCTAAAATCATGAAAATTTCTAAATTAATAAAAATTTATAAAATTTCTAAACTTTTCAAACATTCTAAAATTATCACAATTTCTGAAACTATAAAGACGTCTCGAATTTTCAAAATTGATAAATTTACAAAAATTTCTGAAATTTGAATAATTTTAGAAATTCTTAACATTTGATGAAATTCAGAAACTTTAGAAATTTTGATAAGTTCTAGAAAATTTGAACATTTCATGAAATTCAGAAATGTCTATAATTTGTAAAAAAATCAAATTTTTAGTAAAAAGTGACTTCATTCGCAAATGATAAAACATTTACATCTGTGAACACACATTTTGCGTTAATCGACCCCCTCACCGCAAAAACTGGGGTACATAAAATTTCCAAAAAAAAATTTTGGATTATCTAAATTCCAGTGTATTTTTAAAATTTCAAAAATTTCTAAGATGTTTAAAATTTCCAAAATTGTTAAACTCTTCGAAATTTCTAATATTTCTGAATTTTATAAAATGTTCAAAATTTCTAAAATTATTCAAGCTTCTAAAATTATCCTAATTTCTAAAATGTTCAAAAAATTTAAATTATCAAAATTTCTAAAATATCTAAAATTTCTAAAATATCTAAATTTCTAAAATATCTAAAATGTCGAAAATTATTAAAATTTGTGAAATTATGAAAATTTCTAAACGATTCAAACTTTCTGAAATTATCACAGTTTCTAAAATTATAAAATTGTTCAAACTTATAAAATTATTAAAATTTCTGAAAGGTTCAAAATGTTCAAAAATGTATATATTCCTAAAATTATTCAAATTTCATAAATTATCAAAATTTATAAAATGTTCCAAATTTCTTAAATTTCTTAAATTTGTGGAATATCTATAATTTTCGAAATATAAAATATTATAAAAATTTCTAAAATTATGTAAAATTTCTAAAATTATGTAAAATTTCTAAAAAAATTCTATGGCCAACGGCCATACCACGCTGAAAAAACCAGTTCTCGTCAGATCACTGAAGTTAAGCAGCGTTGGGCGCGGTTAGTACTTGGATGGGTGACCATTAAAGAATACTGCGTGCTGTTGGCACATAGCGGGTGTGGTGAGCCCACACTTGTAGTTATTTACTACAAGAAACTATCCACCTAGAAACACTACCCAAATCGGCTAGTGTCACGCCTACCCTGAAAGGGAAATGGCTTAATGGTATACAAAAACTTCTAAAATTAAGAAAATTTGTAAAATTATAAAAATTTCCAAAAATATTAAAATTGGTAAAATTATGAAAATTTCTAAGCTGTTCAAAATTTCGAAAATTATACAAACGTCTCAAAATTTACAAATTTACCAAAATTTCTAAAATTTTCAAAATTTATGAAATTTATAAAAATTTATAAAATTTTAAAAATGTTTAATAATCTTAAAAAATTGTTTGAATTATAAAATTTCGGAAATTTCTCCAATGTTTAACATTTGCAAAAATATCAAAATTTGTCAACATTTCTCATATTTTAAAACAAATTTTAATTTTCAAAGTTTCTAAATTTTCTAAAATTATCAGTTTTTATTTCATTTTATAAGTTTGCAACATTTTCGAAACTTTTATAATTCAAAATTTTTTGAACATTTTAGAAATTACGATAATTTTAGAAATTCTTAACATTTGATGAAATTCAGAAACATTAGAAATTTTGATAATTTTATAAAACTTTGAACATTTTAGAAAATTCTAGAAAATTGGAACATTTCGTGAAATTGAGGAAATGTTGATAAATTTTTTAAATTTTTGGAAATTTTCGGTAACACATTTTTTGCGGTGAGGAAGTCGATCAACGCAAAATACGTGCTCACTGGTGTATAATGTCTTATCATTTGCGTATGAAGTCACTTTTTACTCTTGAAAGGTAGAACTTTAGCCCTGCTTCACAGGAATGAAAAAGGGCTTAAATCATGCATGTTTTATAAAAATTTATTTTTTGAAAAATTTTCTTGTCAGGATTTCTAAGTCATCATACTCTATTTAAGATCATGGCTGACCAAAGACGGTCACTACCACTTGAGAAGGCGCCGCTCACGAGTATGTTCTTAAAGACTTTCTTATTCGATAACTCACACAATTTCGACGTCCACACGTCGAAAGTGATTTTCCGAACGCGGCCAAACGACATCCAAACGATTCGTAACAGAATCTTTGAACAAAACATAAAAATTTGTTGTGCAGCGTGAAGTGAGCACTCCAATTTTGAAAACTCAATACCTTTTTGATTTTTTCCATCCAAACGACAAAATTTGGTTTCCAAACATGACCAAACGATCACCAAACGTGAACCTTACCCACTAAGTGATACGAAACTGCAAATTTTCGATTGACTAGTGCATGTAGTCGCGTAAATGTCTAAACACGTACTCGTCGCATTTCAGGATGATGAAATACACCGAACAGCTGGCAATAAATTTTGCCAGAAACTTGGCCATTCATGTTTGGAAACCATCGTTATGACTCGCGACTGGGTCCTTTAACATGATAACGCATTTATTCATTCATCGCAGCTTATTCAGCAATTTCTGGTAAAACAGGCCGTACACAACTTCGGCAGCCAAAATATAGTTTTGACCTGGCTTTCTCTGATTTCGGGCTGCTTCCCAAATTGAAGTATCCTATACAAGAAAAAACGATTTTTAAACGTAGAGTATATACAACAGAAAGCGATGATGTAGCTATAAGATATTCCGAAATTGAAAGAAGAAAATGGCCTGATTTGTGAAAAAGTGACGATTGGTTCCTTCAGAATAACAACGCACCTGCCTTGTTGCCAATGTTATTAAACCTAATGGGGTGAAGTAGAATTTAGAGT
>CAKNYM010052256.1:52091-63723 GCA_932195095.1 Andricus curvator
CTCGGCCTGGCGGATCCGGACTCTATATTCGGATTGGTCGAGAATATGCCTGTTCATCGCAGCGTATTGAGAAATTTCTGGCGAAGCACGGTCTTACGCAACTTCTGCAGCCTGCATACAATCCTGATCGGGCACGCTGTAATTTCTGGCTGTTTCGCACTTCGAAGTGTCCTCTAAAAGGAAAAATATTTCAAGATGCAGAGGAAATTAAACAGAATGTGACGGAGCAGCTGTTAGCTATTCCGAAAGGTGACTTTGAGGAGTGCTTTCGAAAGTGGGAGGATCGCTGGAAGAAGGAAGCAACCTGATTTGTGGAAATTTGTGGATCCATCAGAATGACAAAGCACCTGCTCATTCATCGCAGCTTATTCAGCAATTTCTGGTGAAACACAGTCTTACACAACTTCGGCAGCCCCTATACAGTCCTGAACTGACTTTCTGTGATTTATAGCTGTTTTCCAAACTGAAGTGTCTTCTAAAAGAAAAACGATTTTAGGACATATAGGGAACAAAACAGAATGCGATAAAGTAGCTGTTAGATATTCTGAAATGTGACTTTAAGAGGTCCTTCCGAAAGTAGGAAGATCGCTGGAAGAAGGAAGCAACCTGATTTGTGGAAAAGTGACGACTGGATCCATCAGAATGACAACGCACCTGCCCATTCATCGCAGCTTATTCAGAAATTTCTGGCGAAAGCCGGTTGTACACCACTTTCCGGACAGGCCTCGCATATGTTTTTCATAAAAGAGTAAATTGAAATATGGTATGACTACAAAAGGGTAACTCATCTGAAAAGTTCATTCAAAAATGACCACGATATCGGAAGCCTCTTCTGTTTGCCAATATCAGTGACTAATTAGCACTGACCCGAACGGTGGTTTGTGTAATGATACAATTATGAGGCAACTCTGATGGAACACAGTCGCGGTGTGAAATTTTACTCGCCGTTCGTATTGCTTACGGATGAACGAGTAATAATTAACCATTCGTAATTACGGAAGGACTGCTTCAATCGATATATGTTCATTGTAGAATGCCCTTGCGCATCGTTAAATCGGGTATCGATACCACGAACCAATGGGAAAAAATGAGGCTGAAAGCAAAATAATGATGAATATACATTTCATCTCGTGACAGTAAACCGCTTTTCAAAAATTGACAAGTCAAAATTGACTTCTCATTTCGTTTTGCATTTGAAATGGTCGTTTGAATGCAAAACTTTTTTTTAAATGTGAAGATTTGAAAAAAAAAATGGAAACAAGACTTCACAGTCTTTTTCCTATTCCCCTCTTTTTCTTTTTTACCCCGTTTTCAAGAAACTTCGCCTTTCTTTTTTTTCCCTCTTTTTTCGTCTGAGTATTTAAAATGAATTAAGTAAACCTAATAAGAAAATCCAACTATTTTTCATTGGAAGTTGATTATTTTCAATTAAGAAGTCTACTATGATATTTTTGGTTGAGGATTCATTTTTTTAGTCAAAAATGTCAATATTTGGTTAAAAACTCAATTATTCTGTTAAAAATTCAACAGTTTTGTTAAAAAATAATCCTTTTTGGTTGAAAATTTGACTATTTTATTGAAAATTCGTCTTTTAGGGATGAAAATACAACTATTTGGTTGAAAATTAATCTTATTGTTAAAAAAATATATTTTCAAGTTGATATTTTTTCCTTTCAGAATTAAAATAGCTTTCTTCGTTGAAAATACAAATCTTTTGTTCAAATTCGTCTTTTTAGTTTGAAACTGCATCTCCTGGTAGAAACTTAGTTTTTTTTTGGTAAAAAATTAATCTGGTTTTGTCAAGGTTTTGATAATTTTTGCGACAATTCGTCTTCTTGGTGCAATTCCACTGTTTTCCATTTACAATAAAAATATTTTTTTGCTGAAAATTCAACTGTATTCTTGAATATACATCTTTCTTAATAGAAAATCATTCCTTTTTCCATATTTTTTGGTTAAAAGTTAAACTAGTTAGTTGAAAGTTGAACTTCTTGTAAAAATAATTTTTTGGTTGAATATTCATCTCCTTGGTGGAAAATTCAACTATTTAAAAAAAAATTAATATTTTGTTATGCATTCATATTTTCCGGATAAAAATTCAACTGTTTTGCATCTGGTTGAAAGTGAAACTGGCTGCTTCAAAGTTGGACAACTTTGTAAAATATTAATTTTTTTGATTTACAATTCATCTCTTTGATTGGAAATTCGTTTTTTTTGTTTGAAAGTTAATTTCCTTAACTAAAAATTTAACTATTCTATTTTTAGTTTATGTTGATCTTTTGTAGTTGAATGTTTAACTATTTGGTGAAAATGTATGCATTTTGTTGAAAATTCGTCTTTTTTGTTATAAAATTAATCTTTTTGGTTAAAAATTATTCTTTTCGGATTAAAAATTAGACTATTTAATTGAAAATTAACTTTTTGTTGAAAATTCAACTTTCTTGTAGAAAATTCTTCTTTTTGGGTAAAAAATTCATCTCGTTCGTTAAAAAAATACATTCTTTTTTGGTTGAAAAGTGTTAAAAACTGTTTGATTCAAAATGAATCTGTTTTGGTTGAGAATACAACTATTTTGTTGAAAATTATATTTGTGTTTGGAAATTCAACTGTTTTGTAGAAAATTATTCTTTTTGGGTGGACAATGTAAATTACCTTTTTTGTTAACTGTTTCCTTTCTTTTTAGTTGAAAATTTGGCTATTTTGTCAGAAATGCAATAAATTTCGACCTGAAATCTTAGAAATATAATTTTTTATATTTTATTTTTTTTTATATTTTGATTTTTCCATTTTTCTATTTTTTTTAGAAAAAAAAATCTATCCAATCACTCATTTTTAGGCGTACATTTAAAATTTAAGGAACAGTTAAAAGTTAAAAGCGTTTGAATTTGTAAATTTTGGAAAAAAAACGTTTCAAGTTGTTTAATTATAAAAATAAATAAATAAATTATTTTTAAAACTGAACTGTAGTTTGAGTGTTAAAAATTCAACAATAATTTATTTTAGAACACGATTCTGAATTGGTTAAGAATTAATCATTTTACTGATGTTAAACTTGAAAATTGAATTGTTTTAATTCCAAATCCTTAGTAGTAAATTATGGTAAATATCCCAGTAATCGTGACGGTCCCAATAATCGTGAAACTCGGTTAAAATTTGAATATATTGTTAAATAATAAGTTATAAGTAATATTTAATAATAAAAGCCAGTTTTTGGCATTTTATAGTGTCAAATAGAATTTCAAATAATTAAAATTAGACAAAAGGAAAAAAAATTGGCGTTACGATTATTGGGACTATGATCACAATTACTGGGATGTTTACCTTAAAACTTCATAAGCTATTTTTAATTTATAAATTATGTAAATCTAACAGATACATAATTAAATACTTTAATTCAATATGAACTCCTATTAAAATATGGTCTTAGTCTAAAATGTTACATTATTAACCAATTAATTTTTAAATTTTGTAATTGAAAAAAAAACAATTTTTCAATATTCAGCAATATTTGTCTGCTCATCCAAAATGAGAAATTATAAATCAAACATTTAAAAGCAAACAATTTAAACGTTAAATTTCAACGATTGAGTTTTGAAAAAACGAAATCTGTGTTCTTAATTTTTCGTTCTTAATAAATTGGCAGAGAGACATTTTATATTTTTGAGATTATTTTCGAGTTGATAACAGGGAATTTTTATTTTCAATATTTTTTAAATTGGAAGATTACTTTTTTAAAATTTTTATTGAGTTGGAAGAGATGGAATTTTGATTTTTTTCCTAAATTAGAAGAGGCCATTTTTTATTTATAACATTTTCATTGAGTTTAAGTGAAGAATTTTTTATTTTCATTTTTCTCTAAATTGGAAGATGGAAATTTCTTCTTTTCATCATTTTCCTTTAGTTGACAGGGAGGAAATTTTGGTTTACATTTTTTTCGAATTGGAAAAAACGGCTTTTCTAACACTTTTAAAGATTTAATTTTTAATAAATTTAATTTTTAATAGTTTGATTTGAAAAGAAGGATTAGTTTTTATTTAGATTATTAATTTTAAATGCTTACAATTTTAAAGGATTCAATTTTGAGTGTTTTAAATAGCAGTTCAGTTTTGATTACGTTAAATGAATTTTTTTTTTTATTTGTAAAAGTTCAAATTTTTCAATTTCTATGCCCGGGAATTTTCGTCCTCGATTGAAACGAACACCCTCTTCAAAAAATATAAAAACTTTCTTTTTAATGTAAACGAGTTTTGTTATCAAGTGTCAGACGACACGTGTATTGGTTTTGCTGTAATCTTTGTTAAATTGAATTCGTTTGAAACTATGCTAACCCCTTGAAAATCGAATTTTTTTACTGCCCCCTGGAGGATTTTAATATACGTAGCTCGTGAGGGTGGTATGTTGTAGTAGTAGGGATGAAGGGGTGGGGGTGGGGGTGTTAGCTGGAGGCAGCGTGGAACCTTGCGATAATCCACGAATAAATTCAGCTGCTGTGCGATCTTTCTGACGGGTACATAATTTATGGTAGTAGAGCTAGGCAAAGTCTTTCCGAAGCTCTGAGTTTGACACCTCACGTCACTCTGAGGTCTGGAAAATTTTTTCCTATGCATACATTGAAAAGTTATACTTGCACTAACTTCAAAATGTATAATGTGTAGCCCCACAGAAGCGCGGAATATTCCAAATATTTATTTATGTTTTATCTCTTGCTTGTGGAAGACAAATTATTTCTGAGTGTGTCCTATTGATATACGCTACACGTAACCATACTTCCCTTCTTCTCCCTAAATTCTTCCTTTACTACTTCCCCCTCTCCTGACTTTTCCATCCAACACTCCCCTTCCCCTACGTCCCTTATCAAGCCACCACTTTCCCTCCTCTACTCACTCACACTACCCTACTAACCTTCTCCTCACTTCCCTCCCTATACCCTCTCTCACTCTCAATTATTTTCCATACTTTCCCTCTCTCCTACTTTCTTTCCTTACTTCTCATTCTTTTACTTCCCCTGACTTACCCTTCGCTTATTTTTCCTGAATTCCCCTACTTCGTCACTCCTTGCTTCCCCTACTTCCTCTCTGTTCATTTCCTTTACTTCCTCTTCCCTAATTTTCCCTCAGATACCCTACTTCTCCACCCCTCATTTTTCCTCACTTCTCCTACTTCTCATCGCCTCATCTCCCTTCATTTCACCCACTTTTTCTCGCCTCATTTCTCCTCTCTGCTCCTACCTACCCTCCTCTTATTTCTCCGCATTTCCCGTCACTAAGGCTAGTTCTCCTTCCATAATTACCCATCACTTTTCCTACTTAGAAAAAAGTACGACTGGCGGACGGACAACTGACCGAAACTATAAGAGGATTTGCCCAGGGCGACAAAATCCCAAAAACGCAATGTCAAAAACGACGACAAAAATTACGTCAAAAAATACTTCTAATCCTGGGATATGAAACTATGTCATTTATGACTATCATAATACATTCAGGGTGGCAGAAAGTCAGGGAAAACATGAAAATCAGGGAAAAGTCAGGTAAATTCAGGGAAAATTCAGGGATTTTGAAAAAAATCTGTGAGGGGAAATAATGGCAGGGATAGTAGTTGCAGTATAGGAGAATGAGGAGGGCGAGAAGAGGTTAGTGAAGGGAAATGAACGGAGGGGAAGCAAAAGAAGTGAGGGAAAATTATAGAAGGAGAAGTAGCTAAATTGAGGGGAAATTATATGAGGGGAAGTAGACGAAATAGGAGGAAATAAGAATAAATAATGGGAGGGGATGTAGGGGAAATGATGGTACAGGACGTAAGGAGGAGAAAAGTGAATGGAAGTAAGGAAACTGAGGGAAAATCACGGTAGGGGAGTGAAGTTGATAACGGTAGGGGGACTAGGGGATGTGAGAGAAAACTAGGGGAAACGAGGGGAGTAGGAGTAACCAAAATTGCGGAAATTGAATGAAGCGATGTAAGAGATATGATAGGTGAGAAAGTATGAGAGTGAGGGAAAATGGGGGGACGGGGAGTAAGGGAAAAGAAGGAAATTAGGGGGGAAGTAGGGGAAGAAAGAAAAATTAAGGGAAGGGAAGTAGTTGAAATGAGGGGAGAGATAGTAGGTGAAGAAAGGGGAAATTAGGATGGGGGAAGTAGAAGAAGTGGGGGAAATGAGGAGAGGGAAAGTATGGAATGAGAAGGAAAGCGAAGGTTGAAGTGTAGGGAGCGGAGTTAGGGAAATATATTGCAATACATTTTCAAGAGATTTAAAAAATATCAAGGGATTTATAATAATTTGAAAAGATTTCACGAAACATCATCAAGTGTCATAGAATTTTTCATAGTAATTTTAATTTCATAGCAATTGAATTTTCAACCGAAAAGATTAATTTTATACCAAAAAAGGCAAATTTTTTAAAAATTAAATAAATTTGAAACCAAATAGTTAAATTTTTCAAATAAAAAAGATTTCAAATAAGATGAAATAGTTCAATTTTCATTGAAAAAACTAAAAAAAAACTAATTTTTAAACAAAGGAAACGAGCTTTCATCAAACTTGTTCAATTTTTAACCAAAGAGATCAATTTTTAACTAAAATTATGAATCTTCAACCAAATAAATGACATTTTTGAAAAGGTATTTGAACTTTTAGCTAGAATTGAATTTTCAACCAAAAAATACGAATTTTCAACCAAACACATAAATTTTAAAAACCAAATAGTTAAATTTTTAACTAAAAAAAGAAGAGTTGAAGTTCCAGTTAAAAATTAGTTATAAACCAAAAAGAAAACAAATTTACAATAAAATAGTTAAATTTTCTACCAATAAATATTTCAATTTTGAATAAAAGACAGTCGAATTCAACCAAAAAAGAAGAATTTTCAACAAAATAATTTAATCTTTAACCAAGACATTTCAATTTTGACCCAAACAGTTGCAGATTTGATAAAAAAGGAATAAATATCTACAAAAAAGGATGAATTATTAAACCAAAATGACAAATTTGCAACACAACAGTTGAATTCTCAATCAAAAATGTCATAGTAGCCTTTTCAACCGAAAGGAATGAACTTTCAACCAAAAATAGTTGGAGTATCTTATTGTTTTCTATTAATTCAGTTTGCATTTGAGTGGAAAGCAAAAAAAAGGTATGGCCCAAATTGACTCTCCTGACGCGTTTAATTAAGATAAAAAAAATAAAAATTGCTATGTCACAGTTTTCTTTATTATCAGCGGTTAAAATAAGTAAAATAAGAAAAAATGAGAAAATTTTGGTTATCTTGGACTCCTAAACTGGAATTTTGTGGCTTAGTCCGATTTTTTTCTGAAATGGTTGAAATTGAAACCCGTACTTGAGGTTGCTTGCTGGGGTACGTGACGTTTAGGCGCCGCCGTTTAGGCGCCGGACGTTTAGGCGCGGGACGTTTAGGCGCTGGACGTTTAGGCGCCAGGACGTTTTGGCGCCAGGACATTTAGGCGCCAGATCGTTTAGGCGCCGGGATGTTTAGGCGCCGAGCGGTCTAATCACAGTAAACCCTGAGGTACCAAAAGTTGGAAATTAAAAGACAATAATGAATAATCGTTATTAAAAAAATAAAAAAACCTTACGTTTGAAGTTTTTTTCAAATATATAGCGACCGATTGGACACCATATATGTCATTGCAATGTTCTCAATATTTGTCGTCCCAGGTAAAAAAAAAAAAATTTTTGACTGCAAATAAAAATTGAACAATTTGGAAAGAATTGATCACGGTCATTGAAATTAAAACATTCGAACTCTTGAAAATACCAATTTTTTCATTTGAAGTTAAAAAACTGAACCGCAAATTAAAACACTCAAAGTGTAATACTTTTTGATCTTAAACTTTTAAAATTAAAGCTTTAAAAAATGTTAATTCAAACGCTTAATAACTTTAGCGTGTAAAATGAAAGCTTTTAAAACTTTTAAATTGAAATTTTTTAAATTAAAAGCAGTTAAACTGCAAAATTTTAACTTTTGTACATTTTACAGTTAAAATATTTTAAAAAGTAGAAATCCACGCTATCATTTTCAATGCTATGAATTGAAGAGTGATTCGAAAAATTTATAAACTTTCAGAATGATATCATTTCAAGCAATTTTAAGCTAGAAACATTAATTTGTACATTAAAATTTGTTTTTAAATCTTTTCAAAAATATTCTTTCAAAAATTTGTTTGAAAAAAATCATTCACAATTTTCCAGAAATCTAGTAATAATTTTATTATCTTGAAAATCGAATGTTTTCTACAATTTTTTGAAAATCCTGCAAAAGTAAAAAAATTACCTAAAAATTATCCCGATTCTTTTTTCAAAATTTTGGAAATATAATTTAGATTTTTGAAAATTTTGAAATGAAAATTTGAAGCTTTTCAAGGATCTTTAAACGTAGATTTTTAAAGACGTCGAACACAAAATTTATAAGCTTTTTAAGCATTTTGAAAAGGTTCTAATGAATACAAAATTTGTATCAAAATTCCTAGAAAAACTAATAATCTTTTTTTTTTCTAAAAAATTAATTTCTTCTTTATTCATAATGTGTCCCCTAAGGGTTTACATGACCTCCGTTTCTTACAAGACCATCTACAAACTTTATATTATCTTATCGTTACTATTTACAATTATTTACAAAAATTTACATCAACTCTTATATCTATCTCCTTACTTCTATATTAATCTAGCGCCAATTTACTGTCGGAAGAGTGAGCGAGCGAGCGAAAGCGAGAGAGCGAGCGAGTGAGAACGAGCGCATCCGCATCTTAATCTACTTATACTATTACATAATATCTACATGTAACTACTTACAGACCTTTACGCTTCTAATCTATGCGACTTCCGTTTCCTTGGTCCTTCACTTGCACTTCTCTTCTATCTCATTCTCATTTTGTCATTTTTCCATATCCATTCTTTCATTCTTTCTCATTCGCCCCTCTAGCCCCCTCCAACTCCTTCATCCACTCCTCACCCATTCCATCCTCACCTAGAATATTTACCACATTCTCTTGCCAGCTTCCTTTATCTTCCATTCCTCTCCTACATCCGTCCCATACATGCTCCCATGTTTCCTCCTCCCATTCACATATTCTGCACTTTCTGTTCTCTTCCTTTTCCCAATACATCCCCTCCCTTACCTCGTTTCCCAATCTAAATCTTGCTATTCTGGTCCATCGTCTCTCTCCCCATCCCTTTTCTAAATACTTTGGTACTCCTTCCTTTTTTATCAACTTATACCATTTATTATATTTTGATTCCTCAATCATTCCCCATCTTTCCATTAATTGTCTTTCCCTGTCCCTTCTCTCCAATTCTTCATAGCTTACTCCACTTCCCTCTCCTATATCTCTAGCACTAAAAAACTCCCTCCTTTCTTCTTCCCATCTTGTTAGTTCTACTGCCCTCCCGCTCCTTTCTTCTACCTCCTTCAAGCACTTTTTCGCTAACTCCCCTCCCTTCCCCTCCCTTAACTTCATCTCAAATTGCCATGCTCTCTTACCCGCTCTAGTACTTAATTTATCTCTCTGTGCTTCTTCTCTCACCATATATCCAGGCGTCCTCCAGTCTACTCCTAGCGTCCACCTGACATACCTTTCATGTAAACTTTCAATCTCTTTCCTTTCCTTCCATCCCCATATCTCCGCTCCGTAACCTATTACCGGCCATACCAGCGTATCAAATAACCACATTCTCCTTCTCCAGTCTTTCTTGAACCTTCTTTTTCCTATTGCTCATATCTGTTTCATTATCCCTGCCGCTTTTTTTATCCTTTCTCTTATATGAACTCTATGATCTCCATTCATTTGCAAGGTATATCCCAAATATTTAAACTCCTTTACTTCTTCTAACTTTACTCCCTTCCATCTCCCAGTCCATTCTTTCTTTCTTCCCCCTCCTTTCCTAAACCTCATTATCTTTGTCTTTTCTACATTTAAATTCAATTTTTTCCCATCTAAATATTTCTCCAATCCTGTAATTAAGCCTGCCATCCCTTCTTCATCCTCTGCCATCAACACTATATCGTCCGCGTATGCCAGTGTATATATCTTTTCTTCTCCCATCCTAACTCCTCCCCATCCCTTTCTCTTCATTTCTTCTTCTAGGTCTGAGATTAATATATTGAATAAAAGTGGACTCAGGGGACATCCTTGCCTTACTCCTCTAACTAACCAGAAACTTTCTCCTACTTGCTCTCCTACCTTTACCCTGCTTTTTGTCTCTCTGAAGATTTCCGATACTCTCTTTATTAAGCCCTGTCGTATCCCCCTTTTCACCATAACTTTTTCTAGCTCGACTCTGTCCAATGAGTCGAATGCCGCCTTTAAGTCCACGAATATTGCTATCATTGTCCCTTTCTCCCTTTTAATCCTTTTATTTATTAGATAATTCAGAACATATATGTTGTCCATAACCCCCATTCCTTTTCTAAACCCTGTCTGATTCGGTGGCTGTATCTTTTTTTCCTCAACTTCTTTCTTCAATCTCTCCGACAAAACAGTTACATATACTTTATACAATGTTGGCATTAGCGTTACACCCCTATAATCTTTAACCTCCTCCCCTTTGCCTTTCTTCACTATGGGTACCACTACTCCTTCTTTCCATAACTCTGGCCACCCTTCTCCTCTCCATACTCTATTACACATTATCCATGCCCATTCCTTTAGTTCTGTCCCCCCATATTTCCAGACTTCATTTGGAATCTCATCTATGCCAGGTGCCTTTCCATCTTTCATTATTCCTATCACCTTGCCTACTTCTTCCCTTGTTATATCCTCTTCCTCATCTCTTTCTCTACCATGTTTCGCTCCTTTCCTAACTTTTCTCTCTACCCCTCCTAGCAAATCCATAAAATATTTTTTCCATTCTACCATTTCAATATCCTGATTTACTCTTTTTCTTCTTTTTCTCTCTTTATTTACTACCTTCCAAACCTCTTCTTCCGTCCTAGCCTTCTCCGCCTCTGCCTCAAACCTTTTATTCTCCTCCTCTTTCTTTTGATGACACAACTCCGTATACTCCTTCTTTTTTCTCCTATATTCTTCTCCACTACTTTTTTCTTTTCTCCATTTTCTTAGTTCCTTTCTGACCTCCTTCTTTTTTTCTTTACATTCCTCATCCCATCCACTTATATTTCCCCCTTTATTTATTTCTTTTTTGTTTGTGCACTCTAATCCTCTTTTTATTTCTCCTATCATTATTTCCATCTCCTCGTCCACATTTCCCTCTCCCATTTTGATATTTCTGACCTTTTCTTTAAACTGTTCTTTTCCTTCCCTTGACCAATCCCCTTTTCCTGCTTTTTTTACCTTTGCTTCCTTTTTATCCATATTATTACTTTTTTCCCCCTCTAAAGTCACTATTATGGGAAAGTGATCCGAATCTATATAATCCCCTACCTCTAGTTTCTTGACCATCTCTCTTACCTCATCATCTACTATCACATAATCAATTACCGTTCCCCTTTCACCTCCTGAGCGTGTATATTCCCCTTCCTCATCTCCCTCTATATTTCCGTTTAAGATAAACCATCCCAACTCCTCCAAGCTCTTTAACAATTTCTTTCCCTCCCCATTTAGTATCTTGTCTTTGAATTTTCTTCCTCTCTCTCCTCCCCATTCCCTTCCTCCACTATCTCCT
>CAKNYM010052256.1:78689-100557 GCA_932195095.1 Andricus curvator
AGCTCGAACTTCGCAAACTTTGTATTTATAGAAGATCTCTAATGGCCACATAAACAACCTTCTCGTCATTTTGACTTTGTATTGAATCAGCAGGGGAGCTTGCTCTGGAACCACAATAAACAACAAACGCCCCGTTCCGAAGTTTTTTCAAACTTTTCGCACATGATGTGTGATAGGCCGCTTGACAACCAGCACATTTAGTAACATCCACAATGGGATTAGTTTCACTGCACTTTTTATACGCACAATTTAATGACTGTGCCTAATTCACTGAAAGTGCACTATTATCCTGTTTAGAGCACATTTTGTAAAGATGTATAATACACCAGAATTAATCGCAGGAAATCAAAACAAGTTATTCTCCAGATAACAATGCATGCGGATGCACATGGGCGCATGGCGTGCAAGTACGATGTGTCGGCAACAATGCAATCACAGTGACAGCACGTTCTGAGGGTAATAAGTAATCCCGCATAGTGCCCGCACACGGTCTGCATGATATGCAGCACAGCGTGCGTCTATCATGCTCGTCAGGTACTTAGGGCAAAATGTCGGCATATAGCGTGCGGTGAAGAGATTTTAAAGAGCACAAAAAGCGCATTATTACTAAAAACATAATATAGCAGTTGTGTAAAAATAAAACTCTGATCAAATTCGCTTCATGCTCTAAATTTTTGTTATTTTCCAAGTTTATTTTACAGACAAAAAGTCGAAGTAAAAGTGAATAATTATTTTTGTTCAAATTAAATAAACATTTTTTCTTGGGGTTTGGTTCGGAAAATTGTTCACTATTTTTTACTATATTTACTATATTCAGATTTAAAATGATCGAAAACAAGTTTTTCATGTGCACATTTTTAATCGTTCTACTTCTGAGATTTAAGTTCTTAAATCTCAGTAGTAGAACGATTAAAAATATGCAACTTGAAAAGCAATTGGAAGTAATTAACTGGATGATTCAAAAGTATATTGTTCTTTAAAATCTCTTTGTTTTTTGACAAAAGTGATGAATAAACGTTCTGTGTTGAATAATTTAAATTGTTCGAAATAAAAAAATATTTTCAGATAAATATATATTTCTCGCTAATACATTATTCAAGAGGTAGCAGGAATAATTTTGTGTATGTCGCTTTTGGAAGAAATACCTGTTGCATCATCAGTTGTGAAAGAACAACTTTCAACACAGGAGTCTCTTCTTAAAAACGGCATGCAATGTTTCCTGTTACTTATGTTATTTTTAACATCTTGTTTTCAATAATTATAAGTCAAAACACGTGCATGCTAGCACGACGCTGGCACGCGCGTGCCGACACGCGTGCGGCGCATATGCGACGCATATGAGGACACATATGTCTGCACTCTTGCCCTCACATCGTGCTGATCGGTCGACACGCGTGCAAACACCATGCGGGCAAGGTGTGAGTAAATTGTTATCTGGGTCATAATACACAGTGTCACACGTACTGCGAATGTTTATTGTTATCTCCCTTCTCTCTCTCTCTCATTCCAATTTCGTTCTGTCTCGTCGTCCACCAGAGTAGATCGGAAGCGAAATCACTTGTTTAGTCCGATGTTTTCATGCACGGTATCACCTATTCAGGTTACTTTTCATGCCAAACTTTTCAGCATATCATTACCTAAAGTGTTCCTTCTAGATTTTAGAACCTGTTATCTTAAAACGCACTTAAACACGGCCAGAATAATTTGAGCCACAACACAACTTCCCAGATCAGGGATTATAACAATAATGAGCAAATTGATGCCGAGCACGCCGCAACGAATCTATCCATTTCCGTCATTTTTTCAGAGAATACAAATTATGCAACAATTTACGTTTTTCGGTTTTCTGAGCGCTTTGACGGAAATGGGGGTTTTTGAAGAAAAGTAATTAGATTTTAAAGGTTCATAATCTTTGAAAAATTTTAGGTTACGTTAGAATTTAAAAAGAAAAAAATTGACATTTCAAAAGAATGATGATTTAAGTACAATGACTTTTGTTTAAACTAATACAGTTTACAAGTTTGGAGAATTTTGATGGTGTTAGTATTTTTCGTCAAAAAATTAAAATTTTTATTAAATAATCTTTAGATTTAAGGGAAGATCCACAAATTTTTAACAATTTTAGGTTATGTTGGCGTCTGACATCGGAAATCGGTATTTTTAGTCGAAAATAATTATATTTCTGAGAAGATTTAAAATTTGGAATAATCTTTTGTTATGTAAGCGTTTTCTTTAAAAATAGGTATTTTCAATAAAAAATCGTATGATTTTTCACATTATCATTCAGCCATTAAATTTACAATTTTATTTTTTGTGTTTGTTTTCATTCTATACTAGAAATCGGTCCATTTAATGAAAAATCATTGTATTTCAAAGAAGGTCATAAATTTTTGAACAATTTTAGGTTATGCGTGCGTTTTAAAAGATGATTTTCAATGTTAAACAATTCCTTATTATGTTAATATTTTTCGTCTAAAATTGCTATGGTTAATAAACAATCATGAGATTCCAAAGATTGTTCATAATATTTGAACCATCATAGGGTATTAGCGTTTTTTTTTTTACCGGAAATTGGTTATTTTAAACAAAAATCATTTCAATTCAAAAACTGAACATATAGTTTTTAAGAACCTCAGGTTTTGTTCGTGTTTTCCGTTTGAAATTGGTATTTTAAAACAAAAATTATTATAATTTTAAAAACATTTAAAATATTTCAGATTTAGATTTAGAAATTGAAATTTTGAATTTAAAAAAATTATATTTGAAACATTTCAAAGATTCACAACTTTCAAACAATTTTAGGTTATGTTGTTGTTTTACATTGCAAATCGCTATATTTACTGACAGCAAATTAAATTTTAAAAAAGATTTAGAAAGTACAATTTCGGGACATTTTAAGGTTATGTTAACGTTTTTGACCGCCAATCGGTTATTTCGAACAGAAATAAATACATTCAAAGAAGATTCATAATTAAAAAAAATTTGTTGTTATGTTATATTAGTGTATTTGGTCAAAAATTTGTATTTTTCATAAAAAAATCATAAGATTTTGCCGATTATCATTTTGCGATTAAATTCGCAATATTCGTACAATTTTATTTGTTGGTTCTGGTAGAATTTCAAACAGAAATCGGTATTTTTATTAAAAAATAATTTAATTTCATAGTTGATAATAAATTTTTGAACAATTTTGGGTTATGCTTGCGTTTTAAAACAAGGGTAAATCATTTTGAACATTTTTTTGTTATGTTACTTTCGTGTTTTTTGTCTAAAATTGCTATTTTGAATAAAAAATTATTAAATTTCAAAAAATATACACAATTTTTTTACAATAGTTGGGTATGTTAGCATTTTTCATTGGAAATCGGTTATTCGAAACAAAAATAATTTGACTTCGAAAATTATATTCACAGTCTTGAAAAATCTCGGTTATTTTAGATAATTGATACTACGAAATAAAAAAATTTTGTATCAATATTAATTTTATATATTAATTGAGAAAATGCGTTTTTTATTTTCCACTTTGATGAAATTTGTGATTTCTCATAAAAGTCATGAATCTATTAATTGTTGTTCATTACGCTATTATTTTTGAAAAAAAATTTTTTATTTTAATCGTGAAAAATAGAATTAAAAATAAAAAATTAAATTCTTTGAAAATGACGCAAGGTACGAAGAAAAATTGAAAGATAAAAGTTGCACACTTGAAAAAGATCTATACATTTTTCATTGATCATTTTTTGATGAAACGCGTAGTTTTTGTTTTAATTGCAAAAAATAATATTAAAAATTAAAAATTAAATTTTTTGAAAAACGACACAAGGTACAAAAGAAAAATTAATATACACAAGTTTTTCTCTTAAAAAGTATCTACAAAATTGTAATTAATTATTCTTAGATAGGACAAGTAGCTTTTCTTTGATTCGATCAAAATAAGATTAAAATTAAAAAAATTAAATTTTCGGAAAAATGACACAAGAGATGAAAAAAAAAAATGAAAAGAGAAAAGTTGTTCAATCAAAAAAGATCCGCAAATTCGCTATTAACTTTTGTTATGAAATTACATTAAAAATAGAAAAATTAACTTTATGGGAAAACGACACAAACTGCAATAAAATGTTTAAGAACAAAATTGGTTTTTTTTCGAATGCCCAATTTTTTTCAATTATAAAAATACGACAATGAAGTTTCAGGGTAGCTGAGAATAAAATTTAATGCAAAATAAAGAAGAAAGATTAGAGTAATCATGATAAATACATTTTGTACAACGTACAGAAATGAATGTAATATACATTTAATATAATAGTGTTAAAAATAATGTAGAAAAGTTCACATTTTGATGAAAATCGAGTGCGAAGCACGAGATACGTGATGAAAATGTGTTCGTTAAAGCCAAAAGAGCTTTAACAAAAGAGAATTCACAATCACCAAATTACAGTTGTCGATGCTTTGACGTTTAATTTGAAAAAGTCTGTGCAAAATGTGGGGGAAGTACAAAGACCGAGCGCGTAGCGCGAGGTAAATACGTTATCGAGCGCGAAGCGTGAGAACAAACAGATGAGAATGTGCCCGTGCGGTGAAAAGATTTTTTTAGTAGAAAATACATGAAGGTTCGTCTAGAGTTTTTTTTTTCTTTTGGAAATTTGCTTTTCCAATTTAAAACTGTGCGATTCTTGTATCCTCACTCTTTATTGAATTTCGTTCCTACTGCAATTAAAACGCAGAATCAATCCGACACGTTTTAGGGAAAAACTAAACGGCAGACCAGACTAGAGAGAAAATTGAGTTAGATTAAAACGATTCGTTGACCTCGGACGTTGGAACCAGTCCGATTTTTATTTTTTTTTTTGAAAATTACAAACGATTGATGTAATCAAATACGCGATATAGACCCGGTTCGATTTCCCACTTGATCTTTTTTATTCACATCGTTCCTGTTCTCTTTGTATTGAATTCTCATTCCATCTGAAGAGAAAATTTGATTAGACGGCGAATCATTCGTTAGAAAATTAACCTTACGAAAAAATATTTCAGAAAATTTCAGATTTTACGAGATTTCAAAATATTTTAAGGTGTTTAAACAGATTCCAAAGAATTTCAAGCTATTTAAAGAATTAGGAGGGATTTCAAAAAATTTTGTATGATTTTGAAAGATTTTAAGGGATTTTAAGGAATTTCAAGAAATTTCTCAACATTTAAAGGATTTTATTGAATCTCCAAAGACTTCACGGGACTTCAAAGATTTCTAGGAATTGCAGAGAATTTTCACGGATTTTAAGCAATATCACCAGATTTCATACAAATTTCACGGGTTTTCAAATGATTTTGAATATTTTGATACATTTCAAGGGATTTTAGAAGATTTTGAAGACTTTAGGGAATTTTAAGGAAGAACAAAGGATTTCAAGGAATTTAAAAAGATTCAGAAGGACTTTCATGGATTTCAAGGGTTTTCAAAGGATTCTACTGGATTTCAAAGGATTTTAAGATATATTCTTTATGTTATGGTTTTTCAGCAGATAAGTTATATTAAATAATTTGATGTTGATTGTTTTTTGTCTACTGGTCTAAAATCGATATTTTGAATACTGATTTTTATTTCTAAATTGTGAAAAAATCGCTCTCAAGCTCAGCTGGGATCCGAACCCAGGTCCTCCAGATTGCCGGTCTGGTGCTCTTACCCACTGAGCTACGGAGAGACGACATAAATTTCATCACAATTATGACAAGTGGTTAACACATTCCAAAAAATTGCAAAATATTCCAAAAAATTGGAGGGAATTCAAAGAAGTTTTCACAATTTCCAAAGATCTTAAGGAATTAAAAAATAAATAAATTACAGGGAATGAGATACAAAGTAATTCCAAAGTCATTTCTTACGAAAAAAGGCAGTATTTTTAATGAAAAAGTTTAAAACTTTCGAATAATAATTATTTAAACAATATTGTTCGTAACAGTATTTGTTGGTAATGTCACTTCTTACCAATTTTTTGAAAAATCGTTGAATTTTAATATATCATGGCTTTTTTTCAGGGAAAAAATTTCCTACATTTCTACTGTTCCCATTTTTAAAAATAAGTGAGTAATCTCAAAATACCATTACTTGTTTGAAAAATGTGTTTGATCAAAAAAACCACATTATTTATTAAACTTCAACCATTTAAAAAAATTGGTAAGTAGCGATAGTAAGAAAAAATTAAATTTATTATAATATTTTTTTGATCCTTAAAGTTTTTCGTACGACAACTTACCTTAAAAAAATTTTATTGAATCTTCAAGGATTTCAAAGATTTCTAGAGATTCCAACGTTTTTATCTACAGAACTTAAAGATGGTAACGATCGATTCGAAGAGGAATCCTTTCACACACACTGTGAAAATGGAAATCTACGATACCGATCGAAGTTATATCCTCTAATACAGAAAATATTTAACGTCCTCAGACTACATGGAGCTATAAATTAAAAATTGTGAAATTGAATTTATTCAGAAAAAAAGATCTTCTCCTTTCACTCCGCTGGGATTCGAACACCAGGCCAACTCATTTTCGATCAGGTGCTCTTACCACTGAGCTACTAGAGAGATCAGAGGAAGAATCCTTTTTCTGGAGTGAATAGAGATCTTTTTTTCTGAATAAATGTAATTAATTTTTTTTAAATTTATAGCTCCATCTAGTCTAAGGACGTTAAATATTTTCTGTATTAGAGAATATAATTTTGATCGATATTGTGGATTTCCATTTTCACAGTGTGTGTGAAAGGATTTCTCTTCGGATCGATCGTTACTATCTCTGATGATGATACAGATTCCTAGTAAAAATTGATTTGTATATAACATCTTGCATAAGGAAGCGTATTTCAGAAAAAGGATTCTTTCTCTGATCTCTCTAGTAGCTCAGTGGTTAGAGCACCTGACCGGAAATCAGTTGACCTGGTGTTCGAATCCCAGCGAAGTGAAAGAAGATCTTTTTTCTGAATAAATTTAATTCAAAATTTTTTAATTTATAGCTCCATATAGTCTGAGGACGTTAAATATTTTCTGTATTAGAGAATATAACTTTGATCGATATTTTAGTTTTCCATTTTCACAGTGTGTGTGAAAGGATTTCTCTTTGGATCGATCGCTACTATCTCTGATGATGATACAGATTCCTAGTAACAATTTATTTGTATATAACATCTTGCATAAGAAAGCTTATTTCAGAAAAAGGATTCTTCCTCTCATCTCTCTAGTAGCTCAGTCGTTAGAGCACCTGACCTAATCAGTTGACCTGGTGTTCGAATCCCAGCGAAGTGAAAGAAGATCTTTTTTCTGAATAAATTTAATTCAAAATTTTTTAATTTATAGCTCCATATAGTCTGAGGACGTTAAATATTTTCTGTATTAGAGAATATAACTTTGATCGATATTTTAGTTTTCCATTTTCACATTGTGTGTGAAAGGATTTCTCTTCGTATCGATCGTTACTATCTCTGATGATGATACAGATTCCTAGTAAAAATTGATTTGTATATAATATGTTGCCTAATAAAGCGTATTTTAGAAAAAGGATTCTTCCTCTGATCTCTCTGGTAACACAGTGGTTAGAGCATCTGACCGGAAATCAGTTGACCTGGTGTTCGAATCCCAGCGGAGTGAAAGGAGAAGATCTTTTTTTCTGAATAAATATAATTTGAGAACTTGAATAAGTTCAATTTGATTTACATTCATTGGTTTCAAGGGATATCAAGGAGTTTATAAAATTTATAAGGATTTTATAGATTTAGAGTTTCTTCAAAAAGATTTAAAGAATTTTAAGTGATTGCAAATTTTTTGTAGGATTTGTAAAGATTTCAAGGAATTTTAAAGAATTTCACAAAATTAAAGAATTTTATAGGACCTCTCAGTATTAAAAATATTTTAGAGGGTTTAAAAAAATTTAGGGGAAATTAAGGAAAATTTAAAAATTTTCAAAGCTATTTAAAATGGGTAAGTAAGTGCAATTTTTCAAAAACCCGTTTCATTAGCTTAAAAATTCTCTAGAATTCCATCACAAATTTTGATAAAAAAATGTAATTTTTAAATGCTTTGAACAATTTTATTGAAAAAATTTGTTTAAATATGCAAGATGCGAAAAAATTATAGCGTCATTCGATTCTGCAGAAAATTTAACAAAAAATTCCATATATTGGACAGTGTTTTCCACCTAATTTGTTGAAAATCTACTTTTTCCTTTATAGTAAATTCATCTTTCGGGTTAAAATTCAACTATTTTGTTAAAAATACATTTTTTTGGTTGAAAACTCGTCATTCTTGAGTTGAAAATCTGATCATTGTGGTAGAAAAGTAATCTTTTTGCATTAAAATGTAATTCCTTTTAATTGAAAATTCCACTATTACATTTTTCGTTGATAATTCATCTGTGTTTGTTAAAAATTCAACTATGTTGGTAAAAATTGATTTTCCCAATTCAAGATTCACGATTTTAGTAGAAAATTCACCTCTTTGCTTGAAAATTTAACTATTTTGTTCAAAAGTCCTTTTTTGACTGAATATTTTTTTTTACCTGAAAATGTATATATTCCATTTTTGATTTAAAATTGATCTTTCTTGTTTAAAAATTCAGGTATTCTGTTGAAAATTCCTTTTTTTGGTTGAATTTAAGTGTTTTCATTGATAATTCGTCATTTGTTGAAAATTCTACTACTTTGTTGAAAGTCTCATTACTTTGCTAAAAATTCATTTTTTTGAAGATCCATAATTTTAATTTCAAATTCATCTCTTGGGTTCAAGTTTCAACTATTTTTTTAAAAAGTCGTTTTTTTTCCTGGTGGAAAATTATTTTTTTAAACTAAAAATGTAACTATTTAATTTTTAGTTAGAAGTTGATCCTTTCAAGTTAAAAATGCATGTATTTTGTTGAAAATTCAAATTTTTTGGTTAAATTCAACTGTTGTCGTTGAAAATTTACTGTTACTTCTGGAAGATTATATAACTTTGTTGAAAGTTTAAATACTTTGTTAAAAGTTTTTTTTTTTGGTTAAAGATTCATGATTTGAATTTCAAATTGATCTCTTTGGTGAAAGATTTAACTATTTTGTTCAAAAGTGTTTTTTTTTGCTGAAAATTATTTTTTTTAACTAAGAAAAATGTTTACAAAAGGATTTTGTTGAAAATTCTACTACTTTGTTGGAAGCTAAATTATTTTGTTAAAAATTGATTATTTTGGTTGAAGATTCATAATTTTTATTTGAAATTCATCTCTTTGGTTAAATATTTAACTATTTTGTTCAAAGGTCGTTTTTATGGTTCAAAATTATTTTCTAGAACTAAAAATGTAACTATTTTATTTTCAGTCAGAAGTTGATCCTTTCTAGTTAATAATACATGTATTTTGTTGAAAATTTGACTTTGCGATTAAATTCATCTTTTGTCGTTGAAAATTTATTGTTATTTGTTGAAAAATCTACTACTTTGTTGAAAGTTTACCTAATTGGTTAAATTTGAAATTCATCTCTGGTTGAAAATGTAACTACTTTGTTGAAAATCAATTGATCTTTTTTTTGTGAAACTTCAACTTTTTGGTTGAAAATCGATATTTTGCATTTAAAAATTAAACTATTGGTTTGAAAATTTATGTAATTTGTGGAAAATTGGTCTTTTTTGTGAAAAATTAATCTTTATGGTTGAAAATTCGTTTTTTGGCAGTAAATTCAACTATTCAAGTTTAAAAATTCATCATTTTAGTTGAACATTCATCAGTTTGGTTGAAAATGACTTTCTTTAACTGAAAATTTAACTGTTTCATTTTTAGTTAACAATGGAGCTTTTCTAGTTCAAAAGTCAACAATTTGGGTGAAAATTTTTCTTTTTTTATTGAAAATTCAATCATTTCGTTGAAAATTCACGTATTTTGTAAAAAATAGATTTTTTTTAGAAAATTATCTTTTTCTTTGAAGATTAATTTTCTTGTTTAAAAATTCTTCTTTTCAGTTAACAATTTTTTGTTCTCTAAAATCTTCTTCGTCAAAAAAGCAATTATGCTAGTTAAAGATTCATCATTTCAGTAAAAAATTCATCTTTCTGGTTTAAAATTCCACTATTTCAATTAAATATTTACAATTTTATTTGAAAACTCTTCACTTCGTTTGTTTGGTTAAACTACAAAATTCAACTATTTGGTTGGAAATTTGTCCTCTTTAATAGAAAATTCAATTATTTCGTTAAAAATTCATGTATTTTGTTGAAAAATTGTATTTTTTGTAAAAATAATTCTTTTTATTTGAAAATTAATCTTCTGGTTTAAAAATTCATCTTTTTGGTTGAAAATTCAAGTTTTCCAGTTAAATATTCATTAAATTAGTTGAACATTTTATTTTTTGTTAAAATTTAACTACTCAGTTGAAGATCCATAATTTTATTTGAAAATTCATCACTTTGGTTGAGAATTCTACTTTTTTGTTGAAAATCCGTTTTTTTGTTGAAAATTAATTTTTTACAAGAACTGAAAGTTTAACTATTTCAGTTCTTGTAAAAAATGGATATTTTTTAGTGGAAAATTTGAGTTTTTTTTTTATTCATTTATTTTGCAATGTGTTGCTCTGTTGTGTTAGAGGATGATCAGAATCATCCGTGAAATTTGAAAAACTTGATCGGGAAAAACCGGGAAATGACCGGGGATTTGAAATCGTCCGCCGTAAATACCACAATTTTCAATGCATAAATTTAAAAATAGTCTAATCTGCAACAGTTTTTGAATAGTTAAATCTCCGAGTCCATTTCTGTCAATTATTGTTAATTTTTTTAACTTTTTAATTACATAAAGCCTTCTGAACAATCTAATACTATATAATTAAAAATTTGAAACCTTTAAAATTCAAAGCTTTCATGATCAGGCATTGCAAACCAAATTATTTGAAATGTTCAAAATTCAATATTTTAAATACTTAAAACTAAAAATTTTCGAGTATTTCAAATCAAACTTATTAATAAATTCAAAATTGTTATACTGCGAGACATTTAAAAGGATTAGAAAAATTTGTCTACTGAAAATTAAAAGAATTTAATGAGTTACCTACAATTTATTTAGTCCGAGTTTTAAAATATTGGCGCCATCCTAAGTTCTATAATGATTCCAATCAGGAAGGTGACAGTACACTGGACACTAGCGCACTCTGCCGCTTCGGGGAAGAAGCTCGGGTATATCAATGGGAAGTTTACTCTCTACAATGCGTCTTCTCTGACAGTTACAAAAGGTTTTGTATACAAGTTTCATCGTAACGGTTTTTAATAAAAATGCCACATTACTGTAGTGTTAGTGGTTGCAAAAACAGTACAATAAAAAATAAACGATGTTCGTTTTTTCGACTTCCAGCGAACCCGACAACGTAAGTACAATAATAGCGAATACATAATTGTTCTTGTAGAATCAATATGAAGGGCGTCTATATAAACTCACTAACCTGATTTGAAAATTCACAAAAAAAAAAAAAAAATTTTAACAATAAGTTGCAACAATCACAAATATTGTAATTCGCTGAAGTTGACGAAAACGTTTGTCCAGATGTTCGGATTTGTAATTACCATTTTGAAGAAAAGTGCTTCAAAACTTTCTTTCCGAGATCCTCATTACATCGAGGTGTTGTTCTTACTCTTAAAGTCGCTGGAAATGAGTGTAGGAAGAGAAAGACTTCTGAAGAAGGTAAATAATTTTGTTGATGTAATTATCGTATTTCTTTACTATTCTTTATAGCTACTTAAAATAGTTTTTTTTTCTGAATTTATAATCATTTTAGCTATAGATTCAGTGAAATATAATGTCCCAAATACTGTGACTTTTCTCCGACCGTTGTATAAATAACGATGTTATTCTATATGAATAACTAATTTAGTCATTTGGTCGAATAAAAATGCGAAAGATTCAGATGTCAGTGAACCAAATTTTAACTGCCAATTTTGACAACCAACGTAGGTTTCGACCATTTATTTCAGGTCTTCTTCAAAGGTGCAAACATAAACTTTAGTATTATTGCAAATGATGTACATTCAAAATCGTGGAAATTTCATGAAAATTATCATTTTGGAGTGAACATGTATAAAGTATGTGTTTGTGCGATGTTTTAAAGAGATTTGATATAGAAAAATGTTGAAATAATTCAAGACAAACATAAAATTTAATTTAAACCTCAAAAAAATTGAAGAGGCTTAAATATATCTTTAAAATGCAGTCAAATTCAGTTTATTGAAACCTTTTGAATTTTCTTCAGGTTTCAATAAAATTTTACAATGTTTGTCTTAACTAAGGGTACCTTTTCACGGACCATGGCTTTTGAATTAATCGTGGAATTAATAGTTTACATAGGATTCATTTCTATTTACCACGTTGGTTTATGGCAAATCTGATTGGTCAAGAACCTAGATTGGAACCCTATGTGAAATATGAATTCAAGGAATAATTCAAAATCGAGCTCCGTGAAAAGGTACCCCAATCCCAACTTCCTTTCTGTATCAGAAAGGATTGTTTTTTCTTTTAAACATCATTCATAGAATAACATCGTTAATTTCAGCTTTTATAAATATCAATTATCTTCTTGATACAAGGATGAGTTTTATAAGCAAAAGTTTGGATAATTTAATCTGAATTTAATTGTAAAATTACACATACTCGTGAAGGGAAAAGCACTGACAGTGAAGAGGGCGAAAAGGTTCCAAGTGGTGAGAGTGTAATTTTAACAGCTTGAGCAAGGAATAATTCATCGGAATCGTGTTCAGAAGTGAAATTGGAGTGCACACAAGTTCGACAGTAAATAATAAGTGGCAATAATTTTAAACGTATAACTTTATGCAATTTAGGAGATTGTTTCTCAACTTTGGATATGGAGCATGAGTCCAATTTACATCATTTTCCGATAAAAAATAAAAATATTGCTTAATAATAAGCACAAAAATAAAATTACTTGTTGATTATTATATTCTATATTGATAATTAATTAAAAACTAATATATTTGTTTGTATTGTATGTTTATTGTAAATAAGAGAAATTATAGTTATACAGTATACCCAAGGTATACTGAAATATGGACTTCTACGATTATTATACGTTTGTATTGGTTATTTTTGATAAATAAAATATGAATTGTTACAAAAAATAAATTATCTATTATCATTACATTCTTTACATAGTAATCAATCAAGTAATTTATATTTTTCAAATACTTTTTGGATTCATATTTCGCGGCCTTCAGGTTTAGTTCCTTCCCCGCAACTGTGGGAGCGCTGAAACTCATGTACGGAAAAATACATTGCGCTCTTATGGCTCTCGAACTAATGGAGTATTGAAACGCAAAGCTCTTGCAAGCACCTGACTTGATTATAAATTTTTTACAAAAATTTTTCACCACATATTTTCTTGATCTATTTCTCGTTTTTTATTAGGGCATCTTGCAATAATAAAATAATCATAAAGTTTTCGTTAATTCATTTTTTATTTGAAAAGTAAATAAAATCACGAGAATGAGTCACTGATATTCTTTTTTTTTGTCGTAGGGATGTAATTACATTTTTATGAAGTAATATTATTTAAATCGTATAAGACTCATCACACATCAATTGACAAAGACAAGATTGTACTCCACATGTTCTATAAAAATAATTAAATATGTTTATAATATTTACAAATTACATTACCAACAGCCATACCACGCTGAAAAACCCAGTTCTCGTCAGATCACTGAAGTTAAGCAGCGTTGGGCGCGGTTAGTACATGGATGGGTGACCATTCGTGTCACGCCTACCCTGAAAGGGAAATGGCTTAATGGTATACATACATACATTAATTGAATTCTATCACAATATATGCAATATAAATACAATACGTATCAAAGGTTTTCGATCAATTGCTGAAGATAAAATTACAAATTGCATTTTCGGCTAGAAATTATTCTTGGAATATCTCGGTTTTTCCCGGCGCACACAACCCAGCTAACACAGTTACTAGTCCGAATAGTCACATAATTGTAACAAGATTAAAAAAACCAGTCACTGGTGACTTCCATGCTGGTCACCCAGTGACAATATATTTCCCACTCAAAGTAGTAACAAATTACAAGCGAAGCAGGTAACATTATCCCGCCATTGTAATCACATGCTTGTAACAAAGTGATGTTTGGAAACGCAACGTGCAATGACAGCTTAACCTCAAAATATACATCGTTTCGGAATTACAATTATGAATATTTTTGCAAAAATGTTGGAAAGGAATATAATTAAACGATAAATAAGTTCCAGAAAAGGGAGATAATATGTGAACAAAACTTTTATAAAAAAAAACAGATATTTATCAGCTGAACCCTTACTAAAAAGAAATTACATTATAGAGGTTAGACCCAAAATGTATATGTATAAATGAAGATCGCTGCCGGCTGTTACCGCCATGTTACTAGTCTGACAGGGAACGG
Source organism: Andricus curvator (assembly GCA_932195095.1). Lineage (NCBI taxonomy): Eukaryota > Metazoa > Arthropoda > Insecta > Hymenoptera > Cynipidae > Andricus > Andricus curvator. The sequence goes on from CAKNYM010052256.1 coordinate 93,125, forward strand.
TTGCAAACAAGCCTCCCTAGTAAACTACATCGATTATGCCGTTACCTGCTAGGAGACTGAGATACAAGTAACAATTCCTCTGATAACATGTGATCATTCAGGAACCTTTCAGGATGGTAACAGGTTAGCTGGGAAATTATTCATGCTCATTGCAAATGGAACTCTTTTGCATTTTAAACTTTTCAAATTGAAGGTTAAAATAGGTTAAAAATGTCGAAAACTTTTAATTAAACGGTTAATAATTCCACGTATGAAATAAAAGGTTTTAACGCTTTTCAATCAAATATAATTTTTAATGAAATGCCGCTGAACCTGTAACAGATTGTAACTTATTTTTTTCAAATCTTTCAGTTTAAAATTCTTTTTCAATCTCTCCAAATCTTCTAAATATTTCTCAAATTTACCCGATTTTTTTTTTATTTTTCAATCTTACCAAATTGAAACATTAAGATTTAAAATCTTCTACTTTTTTCAAAATTTAAAGAAATCTTCTGCAATTTTTTAAAATGTTTTTCAATTTTCTCTCAAAGTTCATTTTTCAAAACAAAACATTATAAAGAATTTGCCACAAATCTGAAGAAAATTCTTTTTTGAATCCTTTCGAAATTTTCAAACCTTCTAAGATTTTCAAATTTTTCGTCAATGTTTTTTTTTAATTCTGCAAAATTGAAAAAATTGGCTTGAAATCTTTCAGATTCTTTTTGACCATTTTAGAAATCCTTTAAAATGTTTTAAAATCTTTTCAAATATTGTATTAAAATTAATTTTTGAAAATAAAAAATCACTTTAATTTCTCCTAGGAACCCAAAGAATTTTTTTCATTTTCTTGAAATCTTACGAAAGTCCTACAATATCTTGTAAGTTTTTATTGTTTTTGAATTGTTTAAAAACTTTGAAGTATCTCTTAAACTCACTCTAGTTTGTTCTAAAATTATGCATTATGGCAAAATTTGGGTTTAACATTTTGTACACTCTTTTTAAAAATTTTAAGTAATAATTTCAGGTGGTTTCAGCTTGACCGTTACATTCGAAGAAACAAATTCCTGGTCATTTCCAGGTTTTTCCCGGTTCGCAAACATTTTTCACGGTAAATAAAATTAAATAATTATAACTCGAAGGCTATATTTTTTCCATTTGAAGTAATAACATCCTAACAGCAAATAAAAACACTCCAAGTGCAACTATTGAATTTTAAAATTTGATAATTGAAGTTTAAAAGTTTTTTAATTCAAAAAGTTTGTATTCAAATGCTCACTAATTTACACGTATAAAATGGAAGGTACTAACACTTTTCAAATAATAATTTTAAATGAAATGCAGTTAAACTGCATTTAGAATTCTTAACTTTTGTACATTGTACAGTTCAAAGATTCAGATTTAGTTCCACAAATATAAACTCACGTTACCATTTGCAATGCTCTAAATTGAAGAATCAATCAATAAATTTAGAAATTCTCAAAATGATATAATTTTAACCAAGTTTAAGGTAGAAACGTTAACAATTGAACGATTAATTTTTTTAAACTGAACACTTCTCACATTAGAAGTTGGATTATTTTTATTTTAAACAGTTTAAAAATCCTTACAACGCTTCAAAATTTTGGCGTGAAAATCTTAAAAAATATACGTGTTCTTTTAAATTTTCCCAAATTTTACATTATTTGTGAAATGTTGTCAGAACTTCTAAATACCTTCCAGAATCTTTTATGACAATTTTGGAAATCTTTTTAAATATTTTCTTAAAATAAGTTTTTTACATAAAAAATTTGCAAATTACGTAAAAATCTTCAAAAATGTTTTTACTCGTTTAAAACCTTTCACTATTCTTGAAAAGCTTCTAAATTTTTTGTTCGAAATCTACCAAAATCTAAAAAAAAAAATTTAATTATGTCGGGGCTATTTGCATCGAAATTCCTGTAAGAATAGCCAGATATGACCGGTACAGACACTTTGATTAAATTATTTGAAATCATTTCAATTTTTAAATTAATTTTAAATCTTTTTAAAACTACTAAATGTCTCTTCAAATCACTCAAAGTTTTTCTACAAATAATAACTCTTCAATTGTTATTTACAAAAATAAAACAATTTCACTTACAACTTAAACAATTTTTAAAAAGAACAATTAAAATTGTAACGTTCACAGTTTAAAAGCTCTTTGAAATTTTAACGATGAAGGCTTTCCATTGCAAACAATTCAGTTTCAAATTCTTTAATTTTTTAATTTTTAAATGTTTCAGTCTTTGAGACTGCATTTGATAGTTCTTTAAATTAAAGATGTATGCTTAAAAATAAACATCTGAAATGGGAATTTTTTTAAACTTAAGATTTTTCTGATTACGTATTGTAAACTGAATGATATCACAATTGGAAGACAACACATCAACTTATTATTTAAAAATCTATTGACAATGTACCAGCAAAAAATAGATTAACTGTCATTTCCCGGTTTTTCCCGGTCTCGAGAAATTCCTTGTTTCCCGGTCCAGAGGCCTGATAGAATATAATTCAATAATTCTTGTGATTTTATTTATTTTTAATGAAAAATGAATTAGGTACAAGTTTTTGATTATTTTAATGTTACGAGATGGCCGAATAAAAAACAAGAATCTAATTTAAGAAATAGATAATAAAATATGTGGTACACAATTTTTGCAAAAAAAATTGTAAACAAGTCACGTGTTTGCAAGAGCTTTAAATATAAATGTGAACTCCATTAGTTCGAGAGAGAGAAAAGCACCATAAAATAGGCTAATAGAGTAAGAGGAAAGTTAGTGAGCCTCGCCATCATTCAATAATCTGCGTTGATTCAAAGATCGTACTCACATTTGCAGAAAATCCAGGGGACCGGGGAAAGTGTCAGAAAGGAGTGAGGGTAAACTGACCTGACCAGGCCAAGTTGCCCTGACGTCACGTTCGACCAAAAAAAAACTACAAAAAAAAAGGGGGTTAACTCTGTGTGAGTAATCCGTGTAAAACGAGAGACTGACCCTTATGGCAAATGCGACTTGTCATATTTTTAGTTGGGACAGCAGAGCAGTGGTGGGGGGTTGACAATTGAACTGAATTCATTTACCACATGATGATAACGGACTCAATTCACCTGTACGAAAGCGGATAGACTATTGCAAAGATGTTGTTTATTTTTCCATTTTCTAATGGTAATTGTAGTTCTCCTCATATATGTATAGTGAGAACTATGAGAAGATTAATTATTTTCACAGTGTCGGACTGCTGCAAAGCCCTCACCTTCATTAATACAGCGCATTAACTAAATTGCGCAGCATTTCCCTACTGGCCGCGGGTTTTGCCTGTGTCATGCGCTCGTTTGTTAGCCGGAAAAGCCCTTTCGCCACAGAGGAAAATTTATGGTATTCTTGCTTGAGATCACTGGCAAACATAATCCTCTGTCGCCTAAGACGAATGTCTCTTTTCTCTTCCCGCGACTCTCCTCTCCTCCCTACTCCTCACCAAGTAACGTATGTTTTATTCCACTTTTGGTTCAGTTGGTCAATGCCGCTCGAACTCTCTGCAAGCGTAACATATGTCCACCCACATATGCATACATTCGGTGCTTTAACTCAAACTTAACGGCGTGTAAATCCAACAAAATACGAGTACAAGTGCAACACATGTAGAAAAATGCGAGCAGTTTTTCAATTTATCCCCATTTTAAATATTTGACTTTACATTTTTACACCGTCTTCACACTCAAAAAAATGGAAAATATTTGCCTCATTGATTAAAACGAATAATTTGTTTAGTACGATTTGTTTGATTTAAACAAAAAATTGGCTTTTATTAAATAATGCATTTGTTTAAAATTTGTTTATTTGAATTCACAAAAATATTTATTTGATTCAAACAAAAGATATAATGCAAAGCAGTGCTATAAACTGCCGCTGGGCGTGCTAAGGCGCTGCCGGCAGGCTTCCCTGCAGTACCAACCTAAAATCTAAATGGATTGATCCTTTCATTGATTTGATGGCATTGTTCGTTTTTTCAGTGTTGTGTGATTCTAACGGTTCTGATTCACTGAAAAAGTTAAAATTAAATGAAAAATGGACGCAATATTTCTAGTGTTGGAACTACTTGAATTTTGAAACTTTACCTTGGATATAATTGAAGATTTCGCAGGTGAGTAAGTCTTTTTCATTTCTAACCTCCTTTCTTCATAAAGATGATTTTTGAAATCGATGTTTTTTATCAATTGTAATTATCGCAGTAAACTTAAAAGCAGGAACACTTATATATCTGTTCAATTCAAATGTCTAACTCTGGTTCATTTCTAATTATTCTATTTTATCATTTTTTAATTCGGAAATGAGAAGCGAAATTGGAAATTAAACAGAAGTAAACATTCGGATTGAGTAAATGTTCATGCTTTTACGTGTATAACTATAATTATGATTAACAAAAAACATATTATTAACCTTATTCATTATTTTTATAATGAATGCTCAATTTTGAGGTTAAGTGAAAAAAAAAAGATTTACTTCACTTGAAAAAAATCTATATTTAATTTGAATATATATATATTTAATTTAAATAAGAACTTCACTCAATTTGAACAAGAGATTTATTTAAACAACCCAAAAATTTGTTTGAAGCAAATAAATAATTCATTTAAATCCAACAAACATTTCTTTGATCCTATATCAAAGAAAGAATTTTTTCCATTTAAACAAACATTTTTCTCAGTGCAAATTTCAGTTTCATTAGGACATTTCATTGAATTATTTATTATTAATAATAATAGATGATTTTATTTTTTATTTATGTTTTTTATTTTATTATTTGAAGTTTAGAAGCGCATAAGTCTGCGAAGAAAATAATAATGTTTAACTAATCGTATATAAAATTTATTGGGATCATTTAACAAAAAGCCTTCAAAATTGATCACTTTTAATATTAGTTTCAGTAAAACTAATTAACTCTATTGTAACATTTTTGCAAAATTATCAATACAATTTTTCAATTTCGAGCAGGTGAAGTCTTTCACCTTCTTGGTTTATTCTGAATTTCCTAAATTATTTTAATGTTCTGAATTCCCGTAATTCTTCGAATTTTCGGAATTCTTTGAATTGCCTTAATGCTCTGAAATCTCGGAAATTCAAAAATTCCCTGAAATCCTTGAATTCCTTGAATTTTCTCAATTCTCTAAATTCCTGATAATCTCTTAAACCCAAGAATTCTTTAAATAACTTGAATTCTTTGACTATTTGGAATTTTCTGTATTCCTTGACTTCTCTGAAATCCTGAAATATTCTAAATTCCTAAAATTTTCTAAAAACGGCCATACCACGCTGAAAAACCCAGTTCTCGTCAGATCACTGAAGTTAAGCAGCGTTGGACGCGGTTAGTGCTTGGATGGGTAACCATTCAAGAATACTGACATGAGTGCTGTTGGCACATCGTGGGTGTGGTGAGCCCACACTTGTAGTTATTTATAACTACAAGAAAAACCTAGAAACACTACCCGAATCGGGTAGTGTCACGCCTACCCTGAAAGGGAAATGGTTTAATGGTATAACTCTGAAGACCCAGAATTCCTTGAATTACCACATTTCTCATTTGTGAAATTTCTTTTCGATTTATTGTCAATAAATCGACTACTACATTGACTATCCTGAAATTTTTTAATATTTAGAGTTCTCTGACCTGGTTGACTTCTTTGAAATCCTTCAATATTTGGAATTGCTGAAATTCTTTGAGTCCTATGAATGCCCAGAATCCTTTGAATATTCGAAAAAAAATTCCTACAAATCTTTGAATTCCGTGAATTTCTTGAATTCTCTGAAATTCTTGAATTCTCTGAATTTTCTGAATTCCCTGAATTCCGTAAATTCCTTGAGACCTCTGAATTTCTTGACTTCCATGAAATCCTTTTTTTTTTGAATAACCTGAATACCTTGATTAGTCGGAATTCTCGTAATTTCTTGACTTCTCTGAAATCCTTGAACATATTGAAATCCTTGAATATTTATGAATTCCTGCAATTCTTTGAATTCCATCAATTCTATGAATCTTCAGAAGTATCTGAATTCCCTAAATTCTATGAATTCTCTAAATTCTACGCATTCCCTAAATTCAATGCATTCGATGAATTCTATGAATTCCCGAAATTCTATAAATTCCCTAAATTCTACGAATTCCCTAAATTCAATGCATTCGCTGAATTCTATGAATTCCCGAAATTCTATAAATTCCCTGAATTCTACAGCTTTCCTAAATTCTACGAACTCCATAAATTAGATTACAATCCAAACTATAAGATACGGAAAAATGTTTGAAATGAAAATAATTTACCTTGAAAAAATCTACAAGTTTTCTTCAGACCATTTTTTAATAGGAGGCATATTTTCTTTAATTGTAAAAAATAACATTCAAATTAAAAAATTATGAGAATGTGCCCACACAGTGTGTACAATTGTTTATAACAAGAAAATGTCCCAAGAAAAGCTACAGAAATATTTTCAATTCACAGAAATTGATTTCATTGATCAATATACACTTCAATTGAATAGGGCTTCATATTCATCACTTTCATTTAGCAAGTGTAACATAAGTTCAAATAAGTTTTTTTTAATAGTGCCTAGGTACAAAAAATCCATTATTTCGATTGCATCTCCCCCTAAAAAAATTTCCCAGGGTGCCAACAATATTTTTAAAATGCCTCCGTTTCTGATACGAAATGCTCTACACGGAAAAAAAGTGCTGGAAATTTTCATTGACCGAGTCTGTGACTTTAGGATAGGTTTAAAAGCATTTGGAAATTGGAAAATATCGTATTGGAAAATCATGCAAATAGTGCTTGAAGAAATATGAAACTTTTTAGATTGCGTCCAGCATAGTCAGTGAAGCACTCCTAGATTCCATCAACAAAATATCACAGACAAATTTGTAAGTCGTTCAACATTCCAATATTAAATTCTCGAAGACAGTCAAGGAAGGGTTCATAGACTGTCAAGCTGGCCATTTATGCTAATAAAAAATAAAAAATTCTTTTTCAAATTTATAATATTATTATTTTTAACTTTTTTATTTATTTAAACATAATGTAACACACGCAATTACTACTTATATTAATCGCACGCTTTTTACGCTCTGAAAAATCGGACGAACGCTGCGGGGATTAGAACTACCTATACTCTAGACACGAGACTGACGCAACTCATTCCTAACCGCTCAAGCCCCTCGGCTAATCATTCGCGCTGAAAACATGGTTAAAAATCTTGGCGTTGAGCTACAGCTGAAAACTGCATGGCCGCGTAAAAAGAATTTGAGTATTTCCGTGAAGTTAGCACACCAACAATTAAATATCCAACTTTTGTTTAATGGAATCGTTTGAATGTCGTTAGGATGCGTTTGGAAGCCAATTTTTTTCGTTTGGACGGCAAAACTCAAAAAGATATTGAGTTTTCAAAATTGGA
>CAKNYM010052256.1:100567-123650 GCA_932195095.1 Andricus curvator
CAAAATTGGAGTGCTGCGGAACAAGTTTTAATTTTTTTCAACAATTTATTTACCAATCGTTTGGATGTCGTTACGATGCGTTTGGAAGCTCACTTTTGACGTTTGGACGATGAAACTGTGTGAGTTATCGAATAAAAAAGTCATTAGCAACATACTCGCGATCGGCGCCTTCTCAAGTGATAGTGACCTGCTTTCGTGAGCCGTGTCCTTGGATAAAATATGATGTGTCACCGCAAAAACTGTGGTACCGAAACTTTCCAAAAATTTTGAAAATTTTTGGATTATCTAAATTTCCGTATATTTTCAAAATTTTCCAAATTTCTAAGATGTTCCAAATTTCTAAAATGTTCAAAATATCTGAAATTATAAACATTATCAAAATTTCTGAATTTTACAAAATATTCAATTGTCTCAAATTTCCCAAATTTTCTAAAATTTGTAAAATATTCAATATTTTCAAACTTACCAAACTTTCTAATATTTCTGAATTTTATGAAATGTTAAAAATTTCTAAAATCATTCAAATTGAGGGTTTTATAGAAATTTTAGAAATTATGAAAATGTTAGAATTTTTTAAAATTTAGAAACTTTGAAAATTAAAAAAAAATTCAAACCATCAGAAATTTTTATTTTTTATAAATTTCGAACATTTGATACATTTTTATAATTTTATAAATTGTGAAAATTTTGGAAATTTTGAAAATTTGAGAAGTTTTTATAATTTTAGAACTTTGAAACAGTTTCGAAATTTTGATCATTTTACCAATTTTAATATTTTTTGAAAATTTCAGATATTTTGGACATTTTGGAAATTTGGAAATTTCAGAAATATTGGAAATTTTGAAACTCTGAGATGATTCTATAATTTTAGAAATGTTGACAATATTGTAAATTTGGAACATTGTAAAAATTTCAAAAATTTCGATAATTCAAAAAATTTGGAACATTATAGAAATTTTGATAATTTTATACATTTTTAACATTTTAGAAATTTTCATAATTTCAAAAATGTTTGGAAATTTTAGATATTTTAGAAATTTTGGAAAATTTGAGAAGTTTTTATAATTTTATAAATTTTTAGCATTTTCGAAGTTTTTATAATTTTACCAATTTTAATAATTTTGGAAAATTTTATATATTTCAGACATTTTGGAAATTTCAGAAATTTTGAAAAGTTTAGGAAAAATTTGAGACAATTCTATAATTTTAAAAATGTTGACAATATTGTATATTTGGAACATTTTAGAAATTTGAGAAATCATGAAAATGTTAGAATTTAAAAAAATTTAGAAGCTTTGAAAATTAAAAAAAAATTGAAACCATTATGAATTAAAATTTTTAACAAAAAATAGAATAATTACATTTTCAGTTGCAAAAATTAATGTTCAATCAAAAACGATGAATTTTTAAACCAGGAAAACAAATTTGCAACCAAGGACGATTTTTTAGTCAAGAAGTGAAAAAAATTTCAACCAAATTGTGCAATTTTCAAGCCGAAAGGTGAATTTTCTACAAAACAGTTGAATTTTCAAACCAAAAATATCAATTTTCAATCAAATGAATTTTTAAATAAAGTGCTTCAACTTTCAACCAAGTAATTGAATTTTCCACTAAAAATGATGACTTTTTGACAAAATAATTGAATTTCTAACAGAATAGTAGAATTTTAACAAAAATAGATGAATTTTGAACCAAAAATATTATTGAAGACATTTCAATTGAAAAAAGTTAACTTTTAAACCAAAAAGATGACTTTTCTACCAAAGGATGAATTTTCAATAAAAAAGAACGAATTTTCTATCCGAAAAGACGAGTGTTCAAGATAACAGTTAAATTTTCGATAAAAAATGATAATCTTGTAACGAAATTGTTGAATTTTCAACAAAAGAATTAAATTTTCAATCAAAAGAGATAAATTCTGAACCAAAAATATGATAGTAGACTTTTGTATCAAAAGGACTGAACTTTTAACGACAAATAGTACGATTTTCTTGTTGGGATTTTTTTCTTCAGTTCGTATTTAGGCAAAAAATCTTGAAAAAGGGGAAAAAAGAGAACTTTCTCTATGGATCTGAAAATTAAGTTTTTTTTCTTTTTAAAAGTATTTCTTCATTTTGTACTAAAATTATGAATTCAACCAAAAAGATTAATTTTTAATCAATAAAATTAATTTTATACCAAAAAAGAAGAATTGAAAAAAAGACAAATTTTCAAATAAAAAGTTAAATTTTCTAACAAAAATGGAATAGTTCAATGATTAGTTAAAAAAATTAATGTTTGTTCAGAAAAAACGAATATCCAACAAAATAGTTAAATTTTCAACCCGAAAGGTGAATTTTCAACTAAAATGATGAATCTTAAATAAGAAAATCGAATTTTTACCGAAAGAGCTCGATGTTTTACATTTTCAATCTTGGCTCATTAGAGGCAAATAAATAACGGCGGAAAAAAGAGAAATAATTGAATCACTTCAAATTACTGAAATGTTTTTGAAATACCCTAAGATTTTAACAACTTTAAAATCTTTTGGAATGCCTTAAAATTTTTAAATCTCTTGAAAGTGCTTCAAATCTTCTGAAGTACCCTGAAATATTTTTAATCATTTCAAATCCTATCAGATTACCGAAATGGATTGAAAATTCCTTGGAATCTTTTAATATACCCTAAACCTGAAATCAATTAAATATTCATCATAATATTTTGAAATACTCTTAAAGTTTTAAAATACTTTGAAATCTTTTCAAATCGATTGAAACATTTTAGAGCTCTTGAAAATGCCTTAGAATCTTTTAAAATACCATAAAATAATTCAAATCCTATGAGTGACATTAAATTACTGAAATAAATTCTTAGGATCTTTCAAAATACCCTAAGATATTTGAAATCCTTCAAAGTATTTTGGAATAGCTTGCATTTTTTCAAGCTCTTCAAAATCCCTTGAAATTTTTAAAAACACCCTGAAATATTTCCAATCTTTTGATATTCTTTAAAATTATTGAAATGAAAAAAAATCCTTCGATTCTTTAAAAATCACTTGAAACTTTTTTAAACTTTCGAAAATGTCTTGGTATCTTTTAAAATACTCTAGAAGTTCTCAAATCCTTTGAAATTTTTTGAAATTCCTTTAAATTATTGAAATCTCTTGGAAATTCCTTGGAGTCTTTTTAAATTCCTTAAATATTTATTTTAAATATTTTAAAATTACTTGAAAGTTGAAACTTTTTGAAGCGTTCGAAAATGCCTTGGAGTCTTCTAAAATACTCAAAAATATTTCAAATCCTCTGAAATCAATTGAATTACTGAAGTTCATTGAAAACTCCTTGAAATCTTTTAGAATAATCTAAAGATTTTCAAATCCTTGAAACTTTTTTTAAATTCCTTGAAACTTGACATTTTTTCCGAAAATGCCTTGGAATCTTTTAAATTACTCTAGAATATTTCAAATCATCTGAAATCAATTAAATTACTGAAATCAAATGAAAAATCCTTGGAATATTAAAGAAAACTCTAAGAGTTTTCAAATCGTCTGATTTTGTCAAAATTCCATCAAATTGTTGAAATCTCTTAAAAATACCTTGTATTCTTTTGAAATGCCCTAAAATATTTCTAATGTTTAAAAATTCCTTGAAATTATTAGAATAAATACAAAATTCTTTGAAGTCCTTCAAAATTCCCTTAAATATTTTAAGCCCTTTAAAATCTTTTAAAATTTCTTGAAATTAGTAACATCTCTTTAAAATGCTTTGGTTTCTTTTAAAATACACTATATATAATCTGAAATATTTTCCTAAAATATATATTCAGTTGAAATCTTTTAAAATCACTTGATATTTTTTTAATCCACTGAAATCAATTGAAAATTCCTTAGAATCTGTTAAAATACCCTAAAACATTTCAAAACCTTCAAAATCTTTCGAAATCCATTGAAATTACTTCTTCAAATTCAAATTATTGAAATAAATACAAAAATCCTTCAAATCTTCAAACATTTCCTAAAATATTTCAAGTTCTTTGAAATCTTTAAAATCACTTGAAATTTTCTAAAGCTTCCGAAAATGACTCAGAATCTTTTATAATCATCTGATATAAGTTAAATTACTGAAACCAACTGAAAATTTCTTAGAATCTTTTAAAATACTCTAAAAGTTTTCATACCCTTAAATTTTTTTATAAATTCGTTAAAATGTTGTAGAGCTTTCGAAAATGCCGTGAAATTTTTTTAAATACTCTAAAATATCTCAAATTTTCTGAGGTGAATTAAATTACTGAAGTAAATTTAAAATTCCTTGGAATATTTTGAAATACTCTAAAAGTTTTCAAATCCTCTAAAAAATGTTTAATCACCTTTAAATTATGTAAATGTTTTGAAAATGCCTTGCATTCTTTTGAAATTATCTAAAAATCTCCTAATCCGTTAAATTCCTTCGAAAGTTTTGAAACAAATACCTGCAAAATTCCCTACAATATTTCCAGTTCTTTTAAATCACTTTAAACTTTTTAGAACTTTTGAAAATTCCTTGCAATCTTTTAAAATTTCCTGAAGATTTAGTTTGAATATTTTAAAATTACTCGAAACATTTTAAAGCTTCCGAAAATACATTGTAATATACCTTGTACTCTAAAATATTTCAAATCCTTTTGAATCAACTAAATTACTAAAATCAGTTGAAAATTCCTTGAAATCTGTTAAAATATTCTCAAATATTTTAAAATCTTTTGGCATTTCAAGTGCCTTGGATTCTTTTCAAATGCCCTAAAATATGCACATTCCTTTAAAGTTCCATCAAATTATTACAATAAATAACAAATTCCTTGGAATCTTCTAAAATTCTTTCAAATATTTTCCTACAATACATATAAATTTGAAATCTTTTGAAATTAATTGAAAACTCCTTAAAATCTTTCATAATATCTCAAAATATTTCAAATTATTCGAAATCTTTTGAAATTGTTTAAAATTCTTGAATATTCCATGGATTATAAAAAAATACCCTATAGTCTTTAAACTTCTTTGAAATCCCTTCAGATTGTCAAAATTAATTCCTTAAAGTATCGGTAATTTTTTAAAAAATAGGAGTGCCCCTTAAGAGGGTAAAAATGCTTAATTTGAACATCTTTTTAAATTATAAAAAAAATGTATAAAATGTAATAGGTTTTCTTTAATTATTAAAGAAAACCTATTACAGAAATAATGCCATTAAATCAAAAAATACAAACAACGTCATTTTTTAAGATCAAATAAATGTTTTTTTTGGTTTCAAATGTATTTTTGTGTTGGATGAAAAAAACAATGTTAAAGAAACGATTTCATTAGTTCAAGAAAATTTTTTTCTGAGTGAATGGTTTAAGAGAGCGAGAGACAGAGGCCGAAAACGTCCGCAAACGTTTAAAGTAAGCCGGAAAAACATTTTTTTTACGTGTAACGGAATGCCGACATGGTAGTTTTTCTTAGAGAAAAAAATTATTATATGAATTAGAGGACAAGGCGTAGGCTACCCGACACACTGTTCTTAAACCGGGGGTTCGGTGTAAATAAAGAGCCTACATATTCGCCAGATGGAAAGAGTGGAACGCGGAATCGAATATTTATTGTTTGAAATCACAAATAGATGTGTGAATTCCTCGAATATGTAGGAGAGCCTTTATAAATTAGAGAGGTGGCTATACGATATGGAATTATAGAAGCGGAATGTTCCACATTTGATATATGAACGAAATCCCAGATTTTTAGAGAATTATCACGTCTCACCAAAAATGTCTGCAATATAAAGATTTGAAAAACCAAATCAGACCAATTTTCCGAGATTAAAACCATAAATTCCAAAAGGTCTATGCACAAATGTGGGGGAAGTACAAAAACCGAGCGCGTAGCGCAAGATAAATATATTACAGAGCGCGAAGCGCGAGATCCAACAGACGCGTGGCATATTTTTTATGGATATTTTTCTTTAAGAAAAATAATTTAATATTTTTCATCCACAGAAAGTATAGATTATATTCTTTAATCATTGAAAAATACATCGTGAAGAAAAAATAGTGGACGGAAAATAATAACAAAATATTCCTGGAGAAAATATTTCATTAAAAAAAAATATTGAGGTAAAAATCGTTTTATTTTCAATAGTCGGCTGAGGTTTGCCAAGTGATTCTAAGAGATATCTAAATTTGAAAAAAAGTTTAGATTACTGAAATTACTAAAAAGATAAAAAATCTCGTCAAGTCTTAATGTTTTCCCTTCTAATACATTTTTTTAATTTCTTGAATTTTGTTAACTTAAAAAAAAAATAATATTCAGATATCTTTTAGAATTAATTGCAGAGTTTGACACGTTACTTTTCAAAAGTAACGCGTTACCTTGGCGTTACTTATTTCTTATAAAATTTTTGATACGTCATTTTAAGTTCCGAAAAGCTTTAGATATTTTATTTTTTTACATTTATGTGTTTTCAATCTCAAAAATTGAATTTTGATTCATGTAATTTAATAAAGGATCTTACATGATTAATATAATCTGTGAACTGTTTTTATTTTACACTAGTTTAATTCTGAATCACAACATTTGTATATAATTTCTTTTTCTTTTGATAGAATTATTTCTCCAAAAAGTTTATCATTCAAACTAAATATATTAACAATAATTCTAGTTCTACACTATAAGTCGCATAATTATTTTTTTTCTGCATAATTGTCTTATTACTTCATCGCGATATAGTTCAAGTTAAAATACAAGATGTTCTTGAAGTTTAGTTTATCAAATATTAAAATTTTCCAAATTATAAAATTTTACACATTTTGATGAAACTTGTGACAAATATAACTTTAAATTCGGAGACAAAACGATATGCACTCCGCCATTTTGAGTTTTGAAGAATAAATATCACGTATGAAGTTAGTGACTCAGAATACCGTAATAAAATTAATTTAAAAAAAAAACGAAAATTTAAAAATCATCATATTGAATCCGCCACTTTGAGTTTCGAAATTTTAATATTATTATTATTATAGATTAGCAGTTCGAACTCGAAAGTTCATTGCCTCATCTACCCGAGACAGCCACACATCTCTGTCTTGTGCATTCTCCATCCAGTTTAAGTAATCATGTCCTAGTTCTTTTAGATCATCCCTTACATTTTTCTCCCATCTGTTTCTCGGTCTGCCTAGGGGTCTCTTACCAGTCGGTCTCCCTCTTAAAACTTGCGCCACTGTTCTTTCATTGCCCATTCTTGCTACATGCCCCGCCCATCTTAATTTACGCGCTTTCATTACTCTATTAATATTTGCTGACCCGTAGAGAGCGTGCAGCTCATCATTATGCAGTTTTCTCCACTCGCCGGTCTCTTCGTCCCTTTTTGGACCATAGATTTTTCTAAGTACTTTATTCTCGAAAACTCTAAACCTATTCTCTTCTCGTTTCGTCAGCGCCCACGTTTCACACCCGTACATGACAACAGGCATTATTATCGTTTTGTAAATTCTTACTTTGATGTTTCTAGATAGCGATCGCGATTTTAGTAGCGTGTTTGCTGCATAATAGCACCCATTGCCAGCGTGTAGCCGCACATTGATTTCCGTTTTAATCTTATTTTCGCTAGTTATAATAGACCCGAGGTATTTAAACTCGTTAACCCTTTCGAATTTCATATTTCCGGCCATTAGATCCCCGTCTTGATTACTTTGTACGGACCTGACGACGGTCATATATTTTGTCTTCGATTCGCTAACTTCCAAGCCAATCTCTTTGGCTTTTGCGATCAAGATTTCTGCATTTTTAGCTACCGTTTCTTTATCGTCCCCTAGTACGTCGAGATCATCCGCATATCCAAGAATTTGTATTACCCCATTGAGGGTAGCACCGGTCGGATTCGCCTGCACTTGCCTAACCACGTATTCTAAAACTAAGTTAAAAAGGACGCACGAAAGTGCATCGCCCTGTTTCAGGCCATCGCGGATCGAAAACTCTTCAGATAAACTACCGTTTACGCGTATTCTACCCTTACTGCCGCTTAATCAAATTTCGATAAGTCTAACCAATTTTCTTGGCACACCCAAGAACTCTAGGATCCAGTACATTCGCGCGCGTATAATAGAGTCGTAAGCTTTTTTAAAATCGATAAATAGCTGATGTACTGCTTCTTTAAATTCCCATTTCTTTTCTAACAGTTGTCTAATTGTAAACATTTGATCGCTTGTAGATCGGTTTCGGCGGAATCCACACTGGTAATCCCCAATGATTTCCTCGGCAAAAGGAGTTAGTCTACTTAGGATAACATTAGACAGGATCTTGTAGCACGAAGGCACAAGTGAAATTCCCCGATAGTTGTTACAGTTAGTTTTATCGCCTTTTTTAAAGATGGGAATAATGATAGAGGTATTCCATTCTTCCGGCATGCGTTCTGTTTTCCAAACTGCGCGTATCAATTTACAAATTTGCCTTGTGAGGCAAGGGCCTCCATTTTTTATCAGTTCTGACGGTAGGTCATCGATGCCCGCGGCTTTGTTATTTTTCAACTTCTTTATGGCCATTTCTATTTCTATATCAGTAGGATCGTTAATTAATAGATCAGCAGTGTGGATTTCGCCGAGATTAACTTCAACGGGGGCTTCGCGTACATTTAATAGTTTATCGAAATAATCTTTCCATAAATTCAGTCTCTCTGTCGCATCGGCTACTAGATTGCCATTTTCGTCCCTCATTACTTCCGTTCTACTTTGAAAGCCTTTCTTTATAAAATTGATTCCCCTGTACATCTCACGCGGGTTATTTTGTTTATTATGCGCTTCTATTGCTAGTATTTTATTCTTTTCCCACTCCCTTTTCTTGGATCTATAGAGCCTATTTGTACTTTTGCTAATCTCGAGATATTTCTTATGTTTTTTTTTCGCACTTATTTTGTAAACTACTTAGTCTGGCCTTCCGACGTTTCTCAAACCAGAGTTTGCACTCTTCGTCAAACCATGGTTTGCTTTTGGTGACTTTCTTAAAACCTATCGTAAGTTTCGCGGCTGCCTTTATCGCCTTTTTCGTATTGCTCCACAGGGTTTCCGGGTCCTCCTCGTGATTATTGTGATCGTCTCTCTGTTCTTGGAGAGCGTCGAAACTATTAGAAATCTCAACTTGGTAATTTAATGTTTCTGTTGCTGTTTTGAACTTATCTATATTGAAACGAACTGTTGGCTCTGTGCGGCTTGTTTTCTTACTTAACGCTAGCCTAGGTCTTAGTTTTACTATCACGAGAAAATGGTCTGAATTTAAATCCGCTCCCCTATATGATCTTATATCGAGAATGTTTGTATGACGTCTTCTGTCAATTAGAACGTGATCAATCTGATTGTGAGTATTACCATCTGGTGATGTCCAGGTGGCCTTATGTATATTTTTATGCTTGAAATATGTGCTTTTGACAACGAGGTTCTTTGAAGCTGCAAATTTTATTACTCTGGTTCCATTATCATTACTGACGTCATGCAAACTTTCTGATCCTATTGTAGGCCTATACATTGGTTCTTTTCCAATTTTCGCGTTGAAATCCCCCAATACTATTTTTGCGTCAAACGTTGAGAACTTGTCAAAACCCTGCTCGATTGTTTCATAAAAAAGATCTTTAGTGTCTTCGTCTTTGTCCTCGGTGGGGCAGTGCACATTGATTAATACGTGTTTGCTGAAATTACCCTTTAGTACAATGTATGATAACCGGTCGTTAATGAATTGCATGTCGATAAGTGCTTGCGAAATTCGTTTATTAATAAGAAAACCAGTCCCCAGTCTTTGCCCCTTAGCTCCTCCCCAGTGCAAAGTATAGTTATCCCTAGAAATTGACGCGAAATCGCCCGACCAGCAGGTTTCTTGAAGTGCTATTACGTCAGTTTTGTATTCAATTGCTATCTTAATGAGTTCGCTAAATCGGCCGGTTTTTAGACTACGCGCGTTTAGAGTTCCCACCCTTAGATCTTTAACTGTAGTTTTTTGTTTTTGCAAGTTAGCCATGGTAGTTTCAAGATAATCCGCACGTTAGGATCCTATTCCGATCGTAGGTGAGTCCACTGTCCCAGGAGTGATAACCCCCATACCTCCCTAGGTCTACTATCCGTTCACGATAGGAAGGCCCCTCCAAAACAGCTGCACATTTTTGTAATTCACTCGTAAGAAAAAAACTGCATAAAAATACAGCTTATACCATGATAAAGCGTACTTTATTGCGCTTAAGACAAGTCCCCATTTGTTTATATACAAAAATTGGTTTGGAAAATATCCTTCGCGAAAAGATGAAAACCGTGCTTTTTTCGCGTCACTCTGTCCTTGCTTGACTTTCGATGACGACATCTTTGAACCGAACAATGTGAAAAATTTGAAAAAAATCGTATAGATGCATTCATATTTTGACTATACATGCATGAAAACAATACTGCAATATATTAATAACAATTAACGTAAAATTAATTTGAACAGGACTATGCTATCTCTCGTAATATACGCAGTAGAGAGTTATATTTTGTCTTAAATGACTTGGAAAATTTCAAGAAATACAGTCGAATAAAAATTAGGATTAGCAATCTTTAAACCTATTAATTAATAACAAATAATCCTGGAAGACCGATGAATAGTAGTGTGGGTGTGAGGAGACTATGGCTATGGGATACCATAGCCATAGCTAAAGGGTCATCTCAGGGGGTCTGCTCATTCATCAAGTTCTGAAAAGAGGAAAAAGATACTTTGATTTCCAATGGCAACTTTTCGTGCAGTAGCTACTTTTTTTCAATGAGCAGACCCGTTAGCTTTGGTATCCTGCTGTGTCCTCACACCCACACTACGATTCTTCGGTCTTCCAGGATTATTTGTTATTAATTAATAGGTTTCAAGATTGTCATTTCTAATTATTATTCGATTGCATTTGTTGAAATTTTCCAAGCAGTTTAAGCCGAAATACAACTCTCTACTACGTATATCACCAGTGATAGCATAGTCATGTTTAAAATCATTTTACGTTAATTGTTATTAATATATTGCAATTTTGTTTTTACGTATGTATAGTCAAAATATGAAAGAATCTACATGATTTTTTTCCAATTTTTCACACTGTTCATTTCAAAGATGTCTTCATCGAAAGTCAAGCAAGGACAGAGTGACGCGAAAAAACCACGGTTTTTACTTTTTCGCGAAGGATATTTTCCAAACCAATTTTTGTGCATAAACAAATGGGGACTTGTCGTAAGCGCAATAAAGTGAGCTTTATCATAGTATAAGCTACGTTTTTATGCGATTTTTTTCTTACGAGTAAAGTACAAAAATGTGCAGCTGTTTTGGAGGGGCCTTCCTATCGTGAGCGGATAGTAAGTATGGGAGCTTTCCGACTCTGACAAGGACCATGTCAACTTGTCGTCAGACACATTACAGTTTCATCCTCGTACCCTAACGTCCCCCTGCAAGACAGCGCGCCTACTGGCATCAATACCCCTTTGGCCCTATGCAGGCGAATCATTCCACACATCCCTTGCGGGCAGTGTCATCGCTGCAGTGTCCAATGGGCAGCAGGATTTTTCCCTTACAAGATTTTTAGTTTTGGTTCGGGTAGAGTTTCTAGGTGGGTACACGCTGCACTTTGGCTTGCCAGAACCCACCCATTGTGTATGAACGCGAATGGGTGGGTCCCTCCAAGCCATGGTTGTCGTGTACCTATTTTTTTACCAGTGCTAGATTCACCACACCCACGACTGGCTCCTATCGGCTGTGCGCGACTGCTTATTCTTGTATTCGCAGTTAACCTTGGGGGCTGTTCAGCCTTACGGGCCGTTCCTCTATCCGCAACCTGAGGACGCGCTACGTAGTGGTGATAGGAAACCCACCGAGTAGAAAAAAAAAAAAAAAGAAGAATATTAAGAAAAAATGAATTTAAACTAAAAATATCAATTTTTAGACACAAATGGTTAAATTTCCAGTTGAAAAATTAATTTTCAATGAAAAAAGACGATTTTTCAATAAAATAGTTAATTTTTCAACCAATGAGATGAATCTTCAACAAAAAAAAATAAATTTGGAACAAAATAGTTCTTCAACTATAGTGGAATTTTCAAGAACAAAAAAGGAATTTTCAACCAAGAAGATTAATTTTCTAAAAAAAAACAAATATTTTTGAAAAAATATTAATTTCAAACCAAATAGTTGAATTTTCAACTAAAAAGATCAATTTTCAGTCACAAATGGAATTGTTAAATTTCCAGTTGAAAAATCAATTTTCAAAAAAAAGACGATTTTTCAACAAAATAGTTAATTTTTCAACCAAAGAGATGAATCTTCAACCAAAAAAAAAATAAGTTTGTAACAAAATAGTCCTTGAACCCACTATAGTGAAATTTTTAACCAAAAAAAATGAATTTTTAACCAAAAAAAATGGATTTTCAACCAAGAAGATTAATTTTCTAAAAAAAAATATATTTTTGCAAAAATATGAATTTTAAACCAAATAGTTGAAGTTTCAACTAAAAAGATCAGTTTTTAATCAAAAATGGTATAGTTAAATTTCCAGTTAAAAAAAATTAATTTTCATTAAAAAAGCCGATTTTTGAACAAAATAATTAATTTTTCAACCAAAGAGATGAATCTTCAACCAAAAAATAAATAAATTTGTAACAATATAGTTCTTGATCCAAGTATAGTGGAATTTTTAACCAAGAAGATTAATTTTCTAAAAATAAAAAACAATATTTTTGAAGAAATATGATTCCTAAAATCAGAAAAGATTAATTTTTCACAAAAAATAAGAATTTTCCACTACAAAAGACGAATTTTCAACCAAATAGATGAATTTTCAACTAAAAAGATCAATTTTCAACCAAAAATGGAATAGTTAAATTTTCAGTTTAAAAAATAATGTTCAATAACAAAAGATGA
The DNA here is from genome assembly GCA_932195095.1 of Andricus curvator. Classification (NCBI taxonomy): domain Eukaryota; kingdom Metazoa; phylum Arthropoda; class Insecta; order Hymenoptera; family Cynipidae; genus Andricus; species Andricus curvator. The sequence goes on from CAKNYM010052256.1 coordinate 113,454, forward strand.
TTTTTCAACAAAACGGTTAATTTTTCAACCAAAGAGATGAATCTTCAACCAAAAAAAAATAAATTTGTAACAAAACAGTTCTTGAACCATCTATAATGAAATTTTTAACCTAAAAAATGAATTTTCAACCAAGAAGATTAATTTTCTAAAAAAAAGACGAATATTAAAAAAAAATGAATTTTAAACTAAAAAGATCAATTTTCAGACACAAATGGAATAGTTAAATTTCCAGTAAAAAAATTAATTTTCAACAAAATAAAATCAATTTTCAACGAAATAGTTACTTTTTCAACCAAAAAGAATCATTTTCAAATAAGATTAAATTTCTATATAAAAAGATAAATTGTCGAGAAAAAAATGCATGAGTTAAATTTCCAGTTAAAAAATTAATTTTCATTAAAAAAGTCGATTTTTCAACAAAATAATTAATTTTTCAACCAAAGAGATGAATCTTCAACCAGAAAAAAATCAATTTGGAACAAAATAGTTCTTGAACCAACTATAGTGGAATTTTTAACAAAAAAAAAAAAAGGAATTTTCAACCAAGAAGATTAATTTTCTGAAAATAAAAACAAATATTTTTGAAAAAATATGAATCTTAAAATCAGAAAAAATTAATTTTTAACTAAAAATATGAATTTTGCACTACAAAAGTCGAATTTTCAACCAAATAGATGCATTTTCAACTAAAAAGATCAATTTTCTACCAAAAATGGAATAATTTAATTTTCAGTTGAAAAAATAATTTTCAATAACAAAAGATGATTTTTCAACAAAACAGTTAATTTTTCAACCAAAGAGATGAATCTTCAACCAACAAAAAATAAATTTGTAACAAAACAGTTCTTGAACCAACTATAGTGAAATTTTCAACAAAAAAGGAATTTTCAACCAAGAAGATTAATTTTCTAAAAGAAAACAAATATTAAAAAAAAAAAAAAAAAGTTAAACCAAGTCGTTGAATTTTCAACTAAAACGATCAGTTTTCAATCAAAAATGGAATAGTCAAATTTCCAGTTAAAAAATTAATTTTCAATAAAAAAGCCGATTTTTCAACAAAATAATTAATTTTTCAACCAAAGAGATGAACTTTTAATCTGACAGTTGCATTTACAAAAAATAGTTGAATTTTCAACGCAAAAATATGATTTTTTAACCAAAAAGTTTAATTTTTAACCAAATAATTAAAATTTCAACATACAAAGATGAGTTTTCAAATCAAAAATACGAATTGTCAACAAAAAATGTTTAATTTTCAACCAAGAGAGATTTTTCAAGCAAGAAAATATCCGAAAATACGAAATTTCAATAAAAAAATGTATTTTCAATAAAATAGTTGAAGTTTCAACCAAAAAATATAAATTTTCTACCAAAAGAGATAAGTTTTCAACCAGAAAGTTAAATGTTTTAGAAAATATTTGAATTTTAATCCCGAAAAGACAAATTTTCAATAAAAATGTGAATTTTCAACCAAATAGTTAAATTTTCAACCAAAGAGTTGCATTTACAATAAATTAATTGAACTTTCAAGCAAAAGAGACGAGTTTTTCACAAAAAAGTTAAATTATTAACCAAATAATTAAATTTTCCACATACGAAGATGAATTTTCAAATCAAAAATACGAATTGTCAACAAAAAATGTTTAATTTTCAACCAAGAAAGATTTTTAAAGCAAGAAAATATCCCAAAATACAAAATTTCATCAAAAAAAATTATTTTCAATGTAAACAAATTGTTGAATTTTCAAGGGAAAAAAAAACGATTTTCAACAAAAAAGTTTAATTTACAACAAAGTAGCAGGTTTGTTTCAACCAAAACAATAAAAAAACGAATTTTTGACCAAATATTTAAATTTTGAACCAGAGTGATAAATCTTTTAAAAAAAATGAATGTTTGCAAAACTAGTTGAATCATCAACTAAATCAAATGATCAATTAAACAGTTTCATTTTTAACCAACAATGATGAAATTTTTACCAAAAGAGATGAACATTTAAACAAAAAAGACAACTATTTTAACAAAATAATTGAATTTTCAACCAGGAAAAAATTTTTAGTCGAGAAGAAGAAAAATGTAAACCGAATCGATAAATTTTCAACCAGAAAATCTTCAATCCAGAATCAAATATAGAAATTCCCATTTCTGTCATAAATTTCGACAAGAAACAATAATATTTTTAGTTAAAAATTTAAATTTCTCTTATAAATCTGAACAAAAAATTTTAACCGAAAGAGATAAATTCTGAACCAGAAATATAATAGTAAAATTTCCAATTAAAAGGAATTAACTGTCACCTAAGAAGAATAATTGTCTATGAAAAAAGAGGAATTTTTAACAGAATACTTAAATTTACAATCAGAAAGTTGAATTTTTAACTAAAAAAGACAAATTCTCAACCAAAAATTAACTTTGAACCGAATAAAAATAATTTTTAACCAAATTTATGTTGTTGATGAAAATCCTTTTTGAGTTGAAATATCGACTATTATATTTATCGTTGAAAAAAAGATTAATTTTCAATAAAACAATTTCATATATATTGGATTGGCCATTTTGCATTTGAAAATTTTAATATCTGATCAGTGATGAAAAATACCTTTATGAAGTAAATTTTCAAAAATCCAATAACTTTTAAAATATGTTTGGTTACTATATTAGAACCGAAATTTTGAAATTTGAATATCAAAGGGTCATCAAGGGTAAAATTTTGCACAAATCTAATACCTTCTCTAAAAAGAATGTAAAAAACGATTTTGTTGCAACTTGTGTCGTTTCTCCATATCTTAATCTTTATTTATTTTTAATGTTATTTTTTACGATTCGAACCAAAAATACGCATCCTAGCGTAAAGCGGTTCTAAGAAAATTTGTATAACACAAGTTTATAATAAATTTGCAGGTTTTTCTAAAAATTTAATTTTTTAATTTTTAATGCTATTTTTTACGATTAAAACAAAAACTATGCTTCTTTGAAAAAATCATTTATCACAAATTTTTATAGCTGTTTTTTGTTTGAGCAACTTTTGTCTATTCATTTTTTCATAGCTTGTGTCGTTTGTGCAAAAATTTAATTCTTTAATTTTTAATTTTAATTTCTAAGATTAAAGCAAAAACTACGCATCCTATCAAATAGTGATTGCTAACAAATTTGCAGATCTTTTTTGAATGCACAATTTTTGTCTATTCATCTTTTTACGTACCTTGCGTCGTTTTTCCAAAGATTTAATTAATCTATTTTCAATGGTATTTCTTGCGAAAAAAAAATAAAAACTACGCATCCTATAAAAAAGTGATCAATAACAAATTTGTAGATCTTTTTTATATGCACAATTTTTGTCTCTTTATCTTTTTTTATATCTTGCATAGTTTGACCGCAAAATGGAATTTTTTATTATTTTTTTTGTGCGACCAAAATTTGAATTTTTGATTTTTCAAAAAATTCCAAAAAGAATATCATGAACAATCATAATAAATTGTTTGAACAATTATTTTTGTTAACTTGAATTAAAATTTAAAAAATTTAGAAAAACCCCGCAATTATCAAGCATAATTCAAAGATAATATTATTAACAATAACCACAAATTGTGTCAACAATTATGGTTGTCAAAATTAATAAACTATTACCTTATTCTAATTGACAGTTGGACAAAAAGTGAAAAAATTTTCAGAAAACCGCGAATTCCTATCTCTACTTTAAGAGAAAATAGCTAAAAACAATAATAAATTGTTTAAAAAATTCATGTAAACATATAATTATCAGTATAGAGTAGTATTTTGTGTTATAAAGAAAAATTTTTGAAAAAAAGTTAAATTTACAACTCGAAATTATACATTTTCTACAAAAATAATTGAATTTTTGACTTAAAAAGGCGATTTTTCAACAATATAAGCGAATTTTTAACTGAAAAAGATCAACTTTCTAGCAAAAATAAAATAACTACATTTTTAATTTAAAAATTCATTTTCAACATAACAAAAAGAAAAAATTTTAAACCAAGTTTGTTAAATTTTTAACTAAAGGAATGAATATTTTTACCATAAAAAAGGATAAATTTTCAACAAAAAATAGAATGGTTTAATTTTGAGCTAGAGAAATAAGTTTATAATCAATTAAAATGAATTTTCAATGAAATAGTTAAATTTTCAACCAAACAGATTAAATGTCTATAAAAAAAATCGATGAAAAATTGAATAGTTAAATTTTTAGTAGGAAAAATTAATTTTCAATAAAAAGGAAACGAATTTTAACCAAAAGAATGAAATCTCAACCACAGAAAAATAATGTATAACAAAATATATGAATGTTCAACCAAATATTTAAATTTTAATAAAATTTTCAACCTAATAGTTGAATTTTCAACCAAAAAGGTTATATTGCTACCACAAAAAAAAAACTTTTTCAACAAAATAAATGAATTTTCAACTAAAAAAAATTTTTTTGACAAAAATAGAATAGTTTCATTTTAAGTTAAAGAAATAAGTTTTCAAACAAATAAAATTAATTTTTAAAGAAACAGTTCCATTTCTAAATAAACAGATACATTTTCGACCAAAAATATTAAATATCTATAAAAAAATTTTTCGGCGAAACATGGAATGGTTAAATTTTTAACTTGAAATAAATCAATTTACAATAAAGAAAACTAATTTTCTATCACAAAAGAATAATTTTCAACAAAATACATGAATTTCCAACCGAATATTTTAATTTTCAATGAAATTTTTAACAAAAAATGTTAATTTTCTATCAAAAAAAGACAAATTTTCAATTAAAAAAGATCAATTTTCAACAAAAAATAGAATAGTTTGATTTTAAGTTAAAGAAATAAGTTCACAAGCAAATACAATTAATGTTTAACTAAATAGTTCAACTTTTAAACAAACAGATAAATTTTCAGCCAAAAAGATTAAATGTCTGAAAAAAATTTTCGACGAAAAATGGAATAGTTAAATTTTTAGCTTAAAAAAATTAATTTTCAATTTAAAAAAAAAACTAATTTTCTATAAAAAAAAGAATAATTTTCAACAAAATACATGAATTTTTAAACGAATATTTCAATTTTTAATGACATTTTTAACCGAAAATGTTAATTTTCTACCAAAAAAAGACAAATTTTCAATTAAAAAAGAACATTTTTCAACAAAAAATAGAATAGTTTGATTCTAAGTTAAAGAAATAAGTTTTTGAGCAAATAAAACTAACTTTAACGAAATAGTTCAATTTTTAAACACAGATACATTTTCAACCAAAAAAATTAAATGTCTATAAAAAAAATTTTCGACAAAAAATGGAATAGTTAAATTTTTAGCTTGAAAAAATTAATTTTCAATTGAAAAAAAAACAAATTTTCTATAAAAAAAGAATAATTTTCAACAAAATACATGAATTTTCAAACAAATATTTTATTTTTCAATGAAATTTTTAACCAAAAATGTCAATTTTCTACCAAAAATAGACAAATTTTCAATTAAAAAAGATCAATTTTCAACAAAAAATAGAATAGTTTAATTTTCAGATAGAGAAATAAATTTTTAAAGAAATAAAATATATTTACAGTGAAATAATTAAATTTTCAACCAAACAAATGAATTTTCTATCAAAAAGATTAAATTTCCTAAAAAAAGAAAATTTCGACAAAAAATTAAGTTACATTTTTGGTTTAAAAAATTGATTTTCAATAAAAACACTAATTTTCAACCAAGGAAAAATTATTTTTAAATGAAAAAAATTATTTTCTACCAAAAAAGAATCATCTTTAACAAAATATATGAATTTTCAACCAAATATTTTAATTTTTAAGGGAATTTTCAACCTAATAGTTGAATTTTCAACCAAAAAGGTTATATTGCTACCACAAAAAAAACACATCTTCAACAAAATAAATGAATTTTCAACTAAAAAAGATAAATTTTTAACAAAAATAGAATAATTTGATTTTAAGTTAAAGAAATAAGTTTTTAAGCAAATAAAATTAACTTTAACGAAATAGTTCAATTTTTAAACAAACAGATACATTTTCAACCAAAAAGATTAAATGTCTATGAAAAAAATTTTCGGTGAAAAATGTAATAGTTAAATTTTTAGCTTGAAAAAAATTAATTTTCAATTTAAAAAAAAAAATAATTTTCTATCAAAAAAGAATAATTTTCAACAAAATATATGAATTTTCAAACAAATATTTTAATTTTTAATGACATTTTTAACCAAAAATGTTAATTTTCTACCAAAAAAAGATGAGTTTTCAATTAAAAAAGATGAATTTTCAATAAAAAATAGAATTGTTTAATTTTTAGTTGGAGAAATAAATTTTGAAACAAATAAAATATATTTACAGCGAAATAATTAAATTTTCAAACAAACAAACAAATTTTCTACCAAAAAGATTATATTTCTAAAAAATTCGACAAAAATTAAGTTAAATTTTTAGTTAAAAAAATTATTATTTTTTTTTTTCGAAAAATAATTTTCTACCAAAAAAAGATAATCTTTAACAAAATACATGAATTTTCAACCGAATATTTTAATTTTTAATGGAATTTTCAACTAATAGTAGAATTTTCAACCAAAAAGGTGAATTAGTCACCAAGACGATTAATATTCTACCACAAAAGACACACAAAAGTTTCAACAATATACAGAAATTTTCAAACATATAAATAGTTGAATTTTGAACTGAAGAAAATTAATGTTCAAACAAACATGATATAGTTAAATTTTAAGTTAAAAATTAATTTGCAATAAAAAAAACTAATTTTCAACCAAAAAAATTAATTTTCTACCTAAAAATAATAATTTTCAATAAAGTATATGAATTTTCAACCAAGTAGTTGAATTTGCAGCTGAAGAAGATTGATGTTCAACCAATCATGGAATATTTGAATTTTCAGTTGAAAAAATTATTTAAAAAAATGTTAACAAAATAGTTGAATTTTGAAAAAAAAAGATTTTTCAACTAAAATGATGAATTATGAACAAAAAACGGAATTTTCATTTATAAAAAGTGAAATCAAATTATTTATTTATTTTTCACCCTAAAGGACCCTAAAGCCTAATTTTTTAAAATGTAAACGCTTAATATATAAATGATTTTTAAACTCTCATAAATTGTGCAATTCAAAGACTCAAAAAAATATATCAATCTATGCTATCATTCTCACTTATCTAAATTAAAAAATTAATCAACGAATTCAGAGATTTTCAAAATTATATCGTTTTAAGCAATTTTAAGTTACAAACATTAAAAATGGAAAGATTAAATTTTTGTTTAAACTGAACAATTTTTAAATTAGAAGTAAAATTATTTTGATTGTAGGTCCTTACAAATTCATAATTGTTCAATTGTTATTCATCAATGAAGAATTGTTTTGAAATCTATTTTGAATATTCTCTTGAAATTATTTTTTTAAATAAAAAATCATTTAAAACTTTTCCAGGAATCTTTAGAAAATGTTGTATTATCTTAAAACCTCTCAAAATCCTTAAACAGTTTTAAAACTTTATTTCAAAATGTTGAAAAATCTACATTTTGTTTTAAAATTTTTGAACGCTTAAAAATTTTTCAAATGTTTAAATCCTGGAAAATTTAAAAAATCACTTTAAATGTTCCAAATTATTTTTTGATAATTTTGGATATATTTTGACATCTTTTTGAATATTCTGTTAAATTTAATTTTTCAAAATAAAAAGTAATTTTCCCAGGAATCTTAAGAAAATTTTCTTTACCATCGTAAAACCTTTATTCCCTTTAATTTATACTTCCATGTATAAATCACATGACACTTGTAAATAAATTAAAAATAAAAAGAATTAAAAAATTTTTGATCCAAAAAAGTTGGACTAAAACGTCGTTTAGTGGCATAGAAATAAAGTGGCATTAGAATAGAGCCACCCGAGACTATATTTTTGGATGAATGTTTCACTACCGAAAACTAGTCTTGAAATGATTTTTTTTACAGTGTTGCGCCAGCTATAAATATATATATATTTTTTCTATAATTCGCGAAAAAGTGCCAGTTTTTCCACCTGTTTTTGGTGTAAAAAGTTACCGATTTTTGCTCGATGACGTGGCGCATGCGCAGTGCCGACCTTTCCGGGCAACAGTGACAAAAGTGGACAGATGCAGTGGAAAAAGTAAATGGACAGTGATAAAAGTGAGGCACAGTGGAAAAAGTAAATGTTATTTCGGGTGGGTTCGTGTTGCCTCGGGTGGACTCGTGCATCGTGCGCAGCCAACTTCATTCTATTTTCCGACTGTCGTCCCTAACCTAAAAGCAATTTCCTGAAAAGTCTCGAGTTGTGTATTTTGTATGTACTTTTCTCACTTGGCAAAAGCAAAAAAACACCGTCAGTTTCTCCGAAAATACTGTGCTTGGTTTTTTTCACGAAAAATCGGAAGTTTTGAAGCCCTGAACTTTATGGGCCAACTATTCAATTGTGAGAACCAGCTTATTATTACTGCCATATTATTGCCATTGTCATTGTTGCGTCAATCGACAAAAAATCGCCTTCTTTTTACACAAAAAACAGGTAAACAAAAACTAGCACTTTTTAACAAATTATAGAAAAAGTATCGTGTCCCACACATTGAAAAAGCGACGATTTAAAACTCGTGTGATAGCCACCCTCGCTCCGCTCGGGTAGCTAACTTCACACTCGTTTTAAATCTCTCGCTTTTTCAACTTGTAGCACAATATACTATTTTTTTTGAAAAAAATTGGATTTATTTTTTTGTGGATTTGAACAAATTTCCGGGCGATATGCATGAAAATTCGAGAAAAAAGAATTTGGGCCACCCTAATACATATTCTCTTCGTTTCAAGGGTGCTATGATATGTTTATTTATTTAGTTTGGGAATTAACGATGTGCGTGCATGGATGTTTAGATAGGAAATGTTTGTAGGGTAAATAATACATAGATTTAAGCCTATAACTTTCGCATGCTATGTGTGATTGAGCCTTAGGAATGGCTTGATACTCTCCACCCTCTTAAGCCGTCCACACAGTCCGCAGTCCAAGATAAATCCTTGGACGTGATGGTAATACTAAGTTACGGGATTCTACGAAATACATACTACACTAACAGTGATGCCTCTGGCAAACTGTTCTTGGCAAGGATGCTTTCAAGAATTTCTCTATTCCACACAATAAACTGCCTATCTTTTTATTTAGATAAAATTCAGAAAAGGGAGTACCTCAGATTAATTTAAAACTCACTACACCGATTTATTCGGAAACGCTTATGATGAATATGACAGTGAAAATATGAGCAAATTTTATTTTCATGGTAAAAACACCTTACTTACGGTAAATACTAAATTATTTATGTTCACTGGGTGTGGTGGGCCCACACTTGTAGTTATTTACTACAAGAAACTATCCACCTAGAAACACTACCCGCATCGGGTAGTGTCAGGCCTACCCTGAAAGGGAAATGGCTTAATGGTATACTTACTTACTGTAGGGTGGTCCAAAAAATTTTTTTTCGAATTTTTATGGGGACACCCCCCAAATTTGTTCGAATCCACCCAAAAATAAATCCATTTTTTGTTTTTAGAAAAAAATGATATTTAGGGGTGGCGCAAGCCCCATGAAGTTTAACATGTATTTCCCATAAGAAAAAAAGACGTTTTTGTAAATCTTATTCAGAATCCTCAATATTATCTCAATCGAGTTGAAACTCAACATTTCTCTTCACAATCAGCCATAGAATACGAATAAAATATCACTTTTCAAAAACCGAAACCATAAGTCTGTTTTATAGGGTCCCAAAGAAACCCCATAAGTGAAAAAATTGGTTTTGCGAGTTTTTGGCGCTAATTATGATTTTTTTGCGGTTTTTTTGATGCGAATTGTTTCTAATACATGAAATATGACTTTATACTGAAAAGTAGATATTTTAATAAATTGTTTAAACAATTTCTTATTGTTTTTAACAATTTTCTCATAGAATGTAGTTAGAAAGACGCGGTTTTTTTCACAAATTTTCCATTTGTTGTCCAATTTTCAATTAGAGGGAGCAATTGAGTTCATCAATGTTAACAATAGTGATTGTTTAAACAATTTATTATAATTATTAGTAATATTATATTTGAATAATGCTAGAAAGATGCGGATTTTTTTTAAATTTCTGGCTTTTTGTCCAATTTTCATCTGTAGTGAAGTAATAATAAATTCAAGTTAACAAAATAATTGTTTA
>CAKNYM010052256.1:123750-140092 GCA_932195095.1 Andricus curvator
TAATATTATATTTGAATAATGCTAGAAAGATGCGGTTTTTTTTTAATTTCTGGCTTTTTGTTTAATTTTCATTTGAAGTGAAGTAATAATAAATTCAAGTTAACAAAAGAATTGTTTAAACAATTTATTATCATTGTTGATAATATTCTCTTTGCTTAATCGGTAGAATGTTGCGGTTTTTTTCTGAAATTTTCAACTGTTTGTTTATTTTTTATCAGGCGTGACTTGATAATTAATTAGATTTAGCAAAAATAATTGTTTAAACAAATTATTATTGTTTATGACTACCTTCATCTATATCGATTGCGCCTGATAGTTGCGGTTTTTGGCAATTTTTACCTTTCTGTCCTTTTTTCACTTCGTGAGGTAATAATTAATTAAAGTTAACCGAAAAGTTGTTTAAACAATTTAATATTGTTTATAACTATCTTTTCTCAGATAAGTGCTAGAAAGTGGCGGTTTTTTCTAAAATCTTTCAATTTGCATCGCCTTTTTATTTATGAACAAGTAATAAGTCAACCACAACAAAAATGATTTTTCGAAAGGTATTGTTGTTTTAAGTGAATTATTTTTGCTCTTTTCCAAATGCTTAAAAAAATTAATTTAAAGAAAAAAACTATTTAAAAAATTTTTGTTGGATTACGACAAGAAGTTTATTGCAAAGCGTAAAAGAAAAACTTGGAATTGCAAATCTCTAATGTTTATATATTAATTGTTAGTAATTAAGCAGGCGAAGCAAAGTGAAAGATTTTAGAAAAAACCGCCACTTTCTAGCACTTATCTAAGAAAAGATAGTTATAAACAATAACAAATTGTTTAAACAACTTTTCTGTTAACTTTAATTAATTATTACCTCACTAAGTGAAAAAGGACAGAAAGGTAACAATTGCCGTAAAACCGCAACTATCAGGCGCAATCGATATAGATGAAGATAGTCATAAACAATAATAATTTGTTCAAACAATTATTTTTGCTAAATCTAATTAATTATCAAGTCACGCCTAATAAAAAACAAACAAACAGTTGAAATTTCAGAAAAAACCGCAACATTCTACCGATTAAGCAAAGAGAATATTATCAACGATGATAATAAATTGTTCAAACAATTATTTTGTTAACTTGAATTTATTATTACTTCACTACAGATGAAAATTGTACAAAAAGCCAAAAATTAAAGAAAAAACCGCATCTTTCTAACATTATTCAAATATAATATTATTAATAATTATGATAAATTGTTTAAACAATCAGTATTGTTAACAATGATGAACTATCACTTTCCTATAATTGAAAATTTGACAACAAATGGAAAATTTGTGAAAAACCCGCGTCTTTCTAACTCCATTCTATGAGAAAATTGCTAAAGACAATAATAAATTGTTTAAACAATTCATGAAAATATCTAATTTTCAGTATAAAGTAATATTTTATGTATTAGAAACAATTCGCATTAAAAAAACCGCAAAAAAATCATAATTAGCGCCAAAAACTCGCAAAACCCATTTTTTCACTTACGGTGTTTCTTTGGGACCCTATAAAACAGACTTATGGGGGTGATATTTGAAAAATGATATTTTATTCGTATTTTATGGCTAATTGTGAAGAGAAATGTTGAGTATCAACTCGATTGATATAATATTGAGGATTCTGAATAAGATTTACAAAAACGTCTTTTTTGCTTATGGGAAATACATGTTAAACTTCATGGGGCTTGCGCCACCCCTAAATATCATTTTTTTTCAAAACAAAAAAAAATGGATTTATTTTTGGGTGGATTCGAACAAATTTGGGCGGTGTCCCGATAAAAATTAAAAAAAAAAAATTTTCCAATGCATTTTTGGACCACCCTAAATTGTTCAGTAATTGGAATATTATCCACACTGTGAAATTTTCTTCGACCGTCGTTATCAATAATGAAGTCAATTCATATAAGAATGTGTTATTTTGGTCATACGGTCTAGTCAAATAATAGTGGATGCAGTTGTCCAGAATCATGCTTTATTCGTCAATCCTTAATATAAAATCTCTCAACGATATTGTCGTTTTCGATTCTGATAGGATTGAAATCTCCATTTCCTTATAGTGACATATTCGAATAATTATTTTTTTTTCGGTTTGAATAGAAGTATGTCAGAGATCTGTGTATGTCTACAGATCAAAAATTTTATAATTTAAAAAGATGTTCAAATTAAGAATTTTTACGCTCTCAATAAGGACTCGTATTAAAAAAAACACCGATACTTCAAGGAATTGATTTTGATCATTTGAAGGGATTTCAAAGAAGTTCAAAGACTATAAGGTATTTTTTTATCCAAGGAATTTTCAAGATCTTCAAACAATTGCAAGGAATTTCAAAAGATTTTAAAGAATTTTGAATATTTTGACGTATTATAAAATATTTTAAGGAATTTTTAATTGATTTCACTAACTTAATAGGATTTCAAAGGATTTAAAAAATTTCAATTGATTCTAAAAGATTTAAAATTGATATATTGTGGGAAAATATTTCAAACAATTTCAGTAGATTCCGAAGAATTTTTTATTTATTTTCATCATTTGAAGGAATTTAAAAAAAAGACTGGGAATATTTTAGGGCATTTGAAAAGAATCCAAAGCATTTGAAAGAGATTTCAATAATTTCAATGAATGCCAACAGATTTTAAAGGGTTTGAAATATTTTAGGATATTTTAACAGATTTGAATCAATAATTCTATTCTGTTCAATGGATATTTTCCAATCAAAAACACGAATTTATCAACCAATATAGATTTTTTGAAGAATGAAAAATTGACCGATTTTCGCAGAAGGACAAAAAATATATTGTTTGAAAATTTTTTGTTTAATTTAGCTTTTAATAAGAAAGATACTGTAACGTTTATAAAGGCCTGGAAAGTTCTATCGACAGGATAATTTTCTTCTTATAATAAAAGAATTTAATCATTTTGACGTAAACAACAGATACGATAAAAATGTTCACACAAAAATGTTCATGTATAAAAAAGTTATACTAAAATACATTTTACTTTTTCGTAATAACGTGCATCATTTATGATAAAAATTAGAAAATTAATTTTTCATGAAAAAAATTCACCACATATCTCAATGCATAATAAAATATTAGTGGCGAATGGATTACTATAGAGTATAAACAGCAATAATTGCGGAGCAAATAGACAATTTAAAAATTTGTTATCATATTTCTTGAAAACTGAAAGATTGGTAATTACTGCCACTATTCTATGTATCATTTATTTTTTTAAACTTTGTAAAGCTTATATAATAATGAAAATTAATGATATTCGTAGTATTTTTCAATTTGAAATTTATATGCTCATATACATGTCAAAACGAATAATTCACAATTTATTTTATAAATAAAATTTCTTTTAATTTATAAAATAAAAAATGTATTACGGCAATATAATTTACAAATAAGTTAAGCGTTAATCAAATTTAAGAGACGATTATAATAAATTGAATTATAATTATATTCACAATTTTTTCAAGATGATAACGATGGCAGAATTTACCTACAAATAAATTATAAGAAATCCATTACTCCTTTAGCTTCAACAGTAGTGCCTTCTAATTATGTTTTACAAATATTTTGTAACATTAATTAAATATAAATAACATAGAAAAAATAAGTATTTGATTTATTCTTTTTCAAAAAAAAATGAATGAGCGCGCGCCTTGGCGCGCGCAAGACTACTACTGTAAGGAAAAATGAGCATATTTTCTCGCGAGGTACACACGCCTAAACTTCCCGTGCGTGGAGCACGGGATATAAAAAATATGGCCGCCATACAAGGCAATATTTGTACATATCTTCATACTAGTGCCACGCATAGGAAGTTCAGGCGCGAGTACTTCGCGAAAAAACATGCTCATTTTTCATGAAGTCAATGTACAGGACTTTGGTCTCCTTACTCGTATTTCTATTCTCCATGAGTGCTCCCAACGCGGGTACTTTGCACTACTACGCATGCGATGCATAAGGCGCTTCATTGACTGCCGTTCGCGCGCTTATTTGAAATGTTAAAAAATATCATTTTTTAAATTTATTATTAATAATTAGAAACAATTATATTTTAACATTTTCAAGTGGTACGTGGATGGGTTTTAATATATTCTGAGCATTAGGCTGAAAAATAAAATGAATAATCCGAAAATAAAAATTATCATGTTATTTAATGTAGTCTTTTTTGTATTTTTTAAAATCTAATGCTCAGAATAGATTAAGAACCATCCACGTACCACTTAAACAAGTTGAAAAAATTATTTTTTATTATTGATAATAAATAAAAAAAATTGTATTTTTTTAACATTTGGAATAAGCGCGCGAACGGTGGCAAATGAAGCGCCTTATGCATCGCATGCGCAGTAGTGAAAATGGGTGACGCTAAAGTAACTAAAATAAGGAATCTGTCTTATGAGCCTGTTAGAATAACATCAACACAAGAGGCGATCGTTATTCCTAACGTTGGAGTTACACTCTACTTTCTTGTAAGCTAGTGATAAGCTCGTTGTTGCTAGCGGGGGGCTAGAAGTGCCCATTCCGATAGCTTCTCGGATGATTTTTTCCTTACAAGCTAAGAACCGTTCTTTACAGGTTCGTTGATACCTCGATTTTGACGCTAAGGGAGCGTTCACATATTATGTAACGTTATTTTCGAACTTTTTTACCTCCCCCCCCCCCCGGTTCTCCTTGTAACAGATCGTAACATTTCCTTCGGAGCCCCTCACCCCCAACCGCAGTTACGTAACATTTTTTGTATTATGTTTAAAAACATAATAGACATTTTCTAAATAAAAAAAGGTTTTTCAAGATGAAGTGCTGTATAGAAATAAATAAAACAATATTTTTATGTAACACTGAAGGCTTTTTAAATATTTTTTTTTAGTCACACAAATATTGAAATTACTTACAAGAAAAGAAGTATTATCAGTTTGTTTTTAAGTTTATATAAATATAAATTTTATAATATTTTCGAGAAAATTAGAAAAGATTTTTTAATATTTAAAACCTCTCAAATTCCTTAAAATATTTTTAGCTAACTGGAATTTTTCTTGGATTTTCGAAAAATCATTCAAAATGTAAATAAATTGCCTTAAAATCTTCCAAATTATCCTAGGAATTTTAAGAAAACTTGTTTATTCACTCAAAACCTTTCAAAATTCTTTCAAACCTTCTAAAGTTTTGGTTTGAAATCTTTAAACAAAAATCTGCATTTTTCAAAATCTTTTACAGTTTGAAATTCTTTTTCAATCTCTTAAAATCTTCCAAATATTTCTTGAATTTACTCAATTTTTCTTGATTTTTTAATCATACCAAATTGAAACATTTTTCATTGAAATCTTCTACTGTTTTTTGAAATTTGAGGAACTCTTTTGAAATCAAAATTCCTAAAATAGCTGATAAGTTTTCATTATTTTTGAATCGCTTCAAAACGGTAGGAAATTAATTTTCTTGGTAACTGATTTATCTTTTTGATTGAAAGTTCATGTATTTCGTTGAAAATTAATCTCTTTTTGGTAAAAAAACTAATCTTTTATGTTCAAACTTCATTTCCTTGGCTTGAAATTTTATTTTTTATTGAAGATTAATTTTTTCAACTGAAAACTTAACTATTTAATGTTTGTTCTGAGCATCAATCTTCTTCAGTTGAAAATTCATCTATTTCTTTGAAAATTTCTGTATTTTGTTGAAACTTTGTATTTTGTGGTAGAATTTAATCTTTTTGGTGACTGAGTCACTTTTTGCTTGAAAATTCAACTATTAGGTTACAAATTTCATAGAAAAATGCAATATTTGGTTGAAAATTATTATTTTACGTAGAAAACTAATCTTTTTGGTTGAAAATTCATTTATTTCGTTGAAAATTGATTTTTTTCATTGAAAATTACTTTTTTTAATTGAAAATTTAACTGAAGTTTTAGTCGAAATTTTTTTTTATAGGCACTTAATCTTTTTCTTAGAAAATTCATTTGTTTGGTTGAAACTTTAACTTTTTCGTAGAAAATTCAGTTTATTTACTTAAAAACTTATTTCTTTAACTGAAAATCAAACTATTTTATTCTTCGTTGAAAATTTAACTTTTTTAGTAGAAAATTCATCTATTTTGTTAAAAACAAATTTCCTTTTTTGGTAGAAAATTATTCTTTTTGGTTGAAAATTCATGCAGTTGGTTGAAAATTATTCTTTTCTGGTAGAAAATGAATCTTTTTGGTTAAAATCTCATTTCTTTGGTTAAAAATAAGTTTTTTTTTATTGAAAATTTAACTATTATGTTTAAAAATTATTTTAATTGTCTAAAAACTTATTTTCCTGATTGAAAATTACACCATTCTTTTTTTTGTTGGAAATTTATCTTTTTTTAGTTAAAAGTTCTTTTTTTACTAAAAATTTAGCTATTCCGTTTTCGTTATAAAATTGATCTTTTACTGTTAAAAATTCGCTCATTTTATTAAAAACTTGTCTGTTTTAGTAAGAAATTCAATTCTTTGAAAGAAAATGCATATTTTTGTGTTGTAAATTCAACGCTTTTTTCAATTCGTGTTTACGATTTTAAAACTCAAAATTTTGGATAAGATTTTTTTTCTTTGTTGATCGAACAATCTTTCTTGGTTAAAAATTCAACTCTCATGTCGAAAATTCGTATTTTTTGATTTAACAGTTTTTTTTATTGAAAATTAAAATATTTTTTGGTGGAAATATGAACTATTACACTTTGTGATTATAAATCATTTTTTTTATCAAAGATTTATCAGTTTGTTTGAAAATTGTACTATTTTGTTGAAAATTCCCTTTTCCTTGATTAAAAATTAATTATTTTAACTGAAAATGTTATAATAAAATTTTACGTTAATAAATCTTCAATTTTTGTCAGTTCTTTTTTATAGAAAGATTAAAAATGTTACGTACTCGAGTTAAAAATACTCCCCCCCCATGACCACATAACCGACCGTCACGAAAAAAAACCTCCCCCCTTTTTAATGTTCAACTATTTTGTTGAAAATTAATCTTTTTAAATTGAAAATTCAACTACTTGGGTAAAAGTTATACTACATTGTTGAAAATTTACTTTTTTTATTGAAGGCTTATGTCTTTGGTCAAAAATTAAACTGTTTAGTGGAAAAGTCTTTTTTTTTAAGGTTGACCTTCTTTATTTGAAATTTCTCCTTCTTTGGTGAAAAAATAATTTTCTTGGTTTAAAATTTCATTTTTGTTGGGTAAAAATGCCACCACGAAAGACACAGTTTCAACAAAATGCGGAAATTTTTAACTGAAGAAGATAAATTCTAAAACAAACATAGAATAGTTCAATGTTCAATATTTAAGAAATTAATTTACAACGACAAAATATTTTAAACGAAATAATTAAATTTTGAACAAAAAAAGGAGGTTTCAACTAATATGATATATCATGAACAAAAAAATGAATTTTTCACAAAATAATTCCACTTTCAACTAAGACGTTGAACTTTGAACCAAAAAGATTTAAAGATTTAAATAGCTTATAAATTCCAGATTTCTCCGTTTCTCTAAAAGAAAAAAATCTCTAAAGCGTCCAATTTCCAAAACTATTATTTAAATGGAAGTAATGCAAGGAAAATATGGAAAAATGTTCATTTCTAATTTATTCTGAAAATACAATTTTCACTCCTAATTAACAAATAAAGTTACTTAATTGTGCATATGTCAAAAATAAATTGAAATATTGTTGTATGAACTTTAAAAATAAAATTTTGATATCAAAATAAAATAATTTAATACATTTATGTGACATATATTTTAAGAAAACGTAGTGAATTAAATCTTATAGAAAATTCGATTCAAATTCAAATAATAGTCGAATTTAATTTTACCTTGATGCATAGTTCATCCGGAAATACCTTGCAAATTTTATTTTTTAAATATAAAAAAAAATATTGAAAATACATAATTTGCTTATTTCAAATAATTAAAAATAAATAAAAGAATTTGTGTCATTCATATTGAATTTACTGGAATTTTCTCGCTATAATGTAGAAACTTCTGCAAATCATACCCATAATAAAACAATATTTCAGATACAAATTAAAAATTTTCAAATTTCTTTATTTATTTTAAACAAAAAACTGACTTTCCTTTCATATAACATGATTTTTTAACAAAATACTTGCATTTTGAACAAAATATTAAAATTTTCGACAAAATAATAAAATTTTCAACAAAATACTGGAATTTTCAACAAAATAATTGAGTTATCCACAAAATCATTAAATTTGTAATCTAAAAACATGAATTTTCAACAAAAAAGTGCAATAGTTGATATTTTAACCAACAAATATGAAATTTCGTTTGAAAAATGAATTTTAAAATGGGACGACTGAAAAATCCCGAAAAATAAAATTCCCGACACTGCAAAATTCCCGAATTGGAAAATTCCCGAATAATAAAATTTCCGAATAATAAAATTGCCGAAAAATAAAAATCCCGAATTGGAAAATTGCCGAATAATATAATTGCCGAATTATAAAATTTCCGAATTGGAAAATTCCCGAATGATAAAATTCCCGAATAATAAAATTCCCGAATAATAAAATTCCCGAATTATAAAATTCCCGAATTGGAAACTTCCCGAATAATAAAATTCCCGAACATTTTATAATATGACCGAATTGGAAAATTCCCGAATAATAAAATTCCCGACCGTTTATAATATTACCGAATTGGAAAATTCCCGAATAATAAAATTCCCGACAGAAAATTGCCGAATTATAAAATATCCGAATTGTAAAATTCCCGAATTGTAAAATTCCCGAATTTAAACAATTAAAATTGTTTTATAAATATATTTTATTGAATAAAAATACAATAATAAAATATTATTTTAAAGATTCATTTTTTATGTTTAAAATTTCAAAAATTATTATTTAAATGTAAAATAACAATAATTGAAAATAATATATATCTGCGTGACGATTTTTTTTTTGAAATGTGCATAGTACTTAAGAAAAATACAAAAAACGTTCGTAAAAATCGAATTTTCGATTTATAAAAAAAAAATATATATATATATATATATTATATTTATTTATATTTCGAATTTGTTTGAAAAATGTTAGTAGGTTTGGAGAAAACTTGGGGGAATTTTTTTTTCCTTCGAAGCGTACGTTTTCAAAAATATGGTCGATGATAAATAATTCAATTCTCCATTTAAAGAAAAGGCGATTGCTCACATTTTACCAAATTAAGTTGTTGGATCAACACAAGAGAGGTTTATTTAAAAAATAGCACTAGGTTTTGAAAAAATAGAGGGCGATTTTTTTTGTTCGAGAGGCAAGTTTTCTAAAATTCATACGGTGTTAAAAAATTTAATTTTCAACTTTTGAATATGAGAGTTTAGCTTGCAGCTATTGAGTTGCTGAATTTATACAAAAAAGAAGTTTGGACAAAAAACATTAGGTTTCGAAAAAATAGAGGGGGAATTGTTTTCGCATGGGGGGGGGGGGCACGTTTTCTCAAATGTAGACGGTGATGAAAAATCTAATTTTCAATTTTGAAAAAAAATTTTCTTTCAGCTATTGAGTTACTGAATCGATACATAAAGAGTACAAAGAAAAGATATTATTAGGTTTAGAGAAAATTTAGGCGGAATTTTTTTTCGCGCGAGGGGCACGTTTTCTATAATTTGGATAGTGATGAAAATACGTGTAGCATTTTTTTTAATGAAAATTGAGCTTTTTGCTACTAAGTTGCTGAATCAATACAAAAAAAGTATAAACAAAAAATAACACTAGTTTTCGAGAAAATGGAGGGGAAGGTTTTTTCGCACGAGCGGCACGTTTTGTAAACTTTGGATGATGATGAAAAATTCAATTTTCACTTAAAAGAGAAACTGAAAATTCATTTTTTCAGCTACTGGTTTGCGGAATCGACTAAAACAAGTTTGAATAAGAAATATTGTCAGGTTTCCATAAAATAGAGAGGATTTTTTCGCTCAAAGCGCACCGTTTGGACACGATCAAAAGGAACTTTGGATGATGATACAAAATTCATATTAATTTTTTTTTAAAGTGAGAATTCACTTTCCGCTCAAAGTTTTATCAGCCTTTGTCAGATGTTCAGCTGGATGCGATTGTTTGAGCCCATAATCTCATTTTCTAGATTTGTGGGTTGGGTCCTAATATAGCATATATGCATCTCCAATGTTCTACGGACCGTGTTCTCGAGTTGGGCCGAAAAATTTCCTATACGAATACATGGTACTGTTCTTTCCTAATGTGGTTAACAAGAGAAAGACAGAATGATACATTTTTATATGAAACTTTAAAAAAAAAAGTTAAACTACATCGTGTCAAGAGTTATTCCAAATGAAGTTTAGATGAACCCTCTGAACCAGATCAGACACCACATTTTGACATTCTCAGTTCAGCTGTTTGTGCACCAGATATGTATATAAGATAATATTCTGCAAGATTTCTTTTAAAATTTAAACGGATATGATATCAAAAGCGATTCTAAACGCTCTTTTGACAACTCCTATGTACCGGACCCAGCTACATGCAAATATCTAAAATAATATTCTACAGAATTTCTTTCAAAATTGTAATGGAAGTTACTTGTATGTTAAGAGCAACTTTGAATTCAGTGTTGCGATCTCCAGTGTACCAGGGCCCGCGTTCTCGAGTCGAACAGAAAAATTTTGTATAAGTATGTATGGTTGTGTCATTTTCTAATGAGGTCAGTAAGGAAAAGAGACAGTTACACTTTTGTATATAACAGTTTTCAATCTAATTCGAAAATGTAGTCCCTGAGCGTAAGCCAATGATACATGGTCGTGGAACAAGTATCTAAAATAACATTCCACAGAAACTCTTTCAAAATTGAAACGCGAATTGTGTCGAGAGAAACTCTGAATGTAATTTTGATATCTCCACTGTGCCAGGAGCCGTATTCTTGAGTTAGGCGGAAAAATTTCCTATCCAAATGTATGAAAGTGATTCTTCTCATTCTGATCAGTTAGAAGATAAAGACAGAATGATACATTCGTATTTGGAAGTTTTCTGTCTGACTCGAAAATGGAGCCCCTGGTCCTGCTTCAGATATCTAATAGTAAATAGTATATTGTGTGACGAGGGTGATAATTTGGTCTTTACTGAAGAGTGTGAAGTTTGTTGCACAATGCGAGGGCACGTCACCGTCAGGCGCACATTGGCCAAGTGCACATATGCGGATCGACAGGATGGCCAAACCGACGATCGCGACCCCGAGGATTTTCTGACTTACCTCACTTTTATCTCTGCCCCCCCCCCTCCAAGTAATTTCGCTGGCTTCACGCCTGCGAAGGCAGCAAATTTCTATGAGCAAGTAAAGACAAACTTGTCTCCCTCATCACACGATATTTCATTTCACATAAATGAACTGAATTACACGGGCGAGCCTACAGTAGGCCGGCTTAGAATTAGCTAGCTTAAATGAGAATGGCCAAATTCGCGTCGGCGCAGAAGCCACAGGGACTACACGTGTACGACAGAGAGCCACTGCCGAAAACGTTTTTGCGCCGACGCGATACTAAGTCACTCTCGTATTTCAGCTAGCTTATTCTAAGCCGGCCTACTGTAGGTTCGCCGGTGTAACTCGGTCCTATGTAAGAAATAGTAAAGTGGCATTTTATGCATGTGTAGAATAATAGTATATTGTGTACCTAGGATAAAAAGACGTTTATCTCGTCGGTGCACACGAGACTTTATGTAGCAAAGGTATAATTTACAATTCATCAAGTCTGATATTTGAGTTAGGTATAAAATAATATCCGCATGATCTCTTTTGAAATTTAACAGTTATAATATCCACAGCAACATTTCTGCGACTGCATATTGTTTATCTACTTTCTCCTCATTTTCACTGAATGTTATTCACCAGATGAAATGACTGACGTACTCAATCCTGCGAGTGCGTTTTACAACAAATGCTATTGCTCCCCGCAGAAGATCGCCAGGCATTTCCGCGACCGCAATTTGTTTATCTACTTTCTACTCATTTTCACTAAATGTTATTCACCAGATGAAATGACTGACGTACTCAATCCTGCGAGTGCGTTTTACAACAAATGCTATTGCTCCCCGCAGAAGATCGCCAGACATTTCCGCGACCGCAAATTGTTTATCTACTTTCTACTCATTTACACTAAATATTATTCACCGAATAAAATGACTGACGTACTCAATCCTGCGAGTGCGTTTCACAGCAAATGCTCTTGCGCCCCGCAGAAGATCGCCAGACATTTTCGCGAGTGCATATTGTTTATCTACTTTCTACTCATTTCCACTCAAGCCGGATCACCATCATTGTTTTAAAATATTAAATGGAAGCGGTTTTGAACTATATTTCTGAATGATAATGCATGAAATTATTAATTTGGCAAAGAGAATGGTATAAAAGGAAAATATTCACATAGAATATAGTGCGTGGGCTGGAAAATAATAAAGGGAGTTGGAATGATATGTGGAGAATTATGTTGACGAAGGGATGAAAAAAGATAGACATAAATATAATGAACATGTATTTTCACAATCAGGTCAGATGCGGAGTGCACCTTTATCTCTTTCGCGATCTTGAAAAATCAAAAAATAGTGATGTAGTGGTATATCTCGTAAACCTCACAATCATTGTTGTTGAAAATCTGATTGGCTCTTCGCTACTTGAAATTGTTTCTTATCTCAAATTTAAAATTTCTAACACTAAATCTACAAATAATAGTACTCAGTAAGACAAAATATAGAAAACATAATGGGCATTATAAAAACTTGTGTTTTTTAAACAATTTTACACGGTAAAATTAAAACTTTCAAATTATTTAAAAAATTATTGTAACATACGTGTTTTATGTCAGGGCTTTCTGCTGAATAGTAGCATTTTGGAAGAAAAATCATCGTGAAGACTCCCAATACTCATAATTCACGCTTTTCGGTTTCCTTAGAATTTTTTACAGACATTGGAGTTTTTAAACAGAAAACATTAGATACTAAACGTTCGTAATTTTTTAATAATTTTAGGTTAAGCTAGCGGTTTTCAATTCGAAAAATTATTCACATTATTGAAACCATGATAAGGGTCGTTTATTTATCGCTTGACATCCAGTTCAAATGAAATCATTTCTTAGTGGAGAGCGCGAGCGATCTCTCGGCTGGTAAAGAGTCCCGCATAGATTGGATACTCTTCCAATTGCTGCAGGACATCTTGTTCGAACTGAGCGTTTATGATCTCTTCTTGGATAAATTCCTCTTCGTCTTCCAAATTGAATACACCCTCGAAATCCTCATTTTCATCCATATCTTCGTCAGTGCCAGTTTCGCTGAGGAGCTCGCACGGATTCCCTACATTAGTAGCATCTTCTTCTGGCATGTCTCTATCTTCACCTAAGAAGTTATTATTGATACATATATACATTATACATTTCAAAAGAGCTGAAGAATTGTGAAAGCTTCTGACATTGCATCTGTAATATCCCTAATAGCACGCAAAGTTCCCGGAGCGTGTCTGAAATGTCCTGCGGGTACCTTGGGAAGGTTCCATGAATGTCTCGCTGGGACCTTAAGGTATAGGTATAGGTATAGGTCTATCAAAGTTTAAAGCTTCTGGACAAATCAGATATAAGTTTCATCGCTCTATACAATAAAGATAGCATTCAAAAATTACGTAACAATTTTTGTAATATTTTTAAACCCCTTCCTCCCTACACGTAATGCACTGTATCCCCCCCCCCAAGTTGTTACGCAACTTCTCTTCACAAAAGCTATTGCATTGAATGAGAGACAATTCAAACTTGTTAAAATTCAAATTAATTTTTTCGCGCGTGAACTGACTTTCTCTGTTGCTGGCTTGTTCTAGCTGCGGTAGAGTAGACGCCTCGCTTACATAGCCTCTTAACCGGAGGTTTTCGGCATAGTTTCGCAGACGTTGATGCGAAAAGTGCGAGAGCTCTGCATATTTATCGCACGACAGAGCATGCAGTCGCGCCATGTGACCTTCTCGTTCAGGGGCCATACTGGTATCGTAGCATTTTAGCAGGTCGTCATTGAGTCGATCCGTCCTCCTTGAAATCCCGAGATTCTGCCGGTCCATCGCATTGACTCCGTCTTGATTGGCTTGATTGGGAGCCCTGCACGTTCGATTTTTTTGAACGGCACTTAATACAACTTTGTTTGGTGTTATCATTGTTGTTCACACTAGAAGCTGAGGAAAGGGGTTTGTCCATCCTTGTAGAGTCTCGGATACAAAGATAAGGCTGCATACTCTGAGAGGTCGCCCGGTATCCCAGAGTCATCGTTAGAGACACCTCAACCCGGTGCCATTCAGCTTTCGGCACGGTTATCACGCCTCCGCTACGGGTTAATTCCTTCGAGACCACCCCTGGACAATTGTCCGCGACTGCTTATTAATTAGTGTAACCCTATTCAGCAGAAACCCTTCATACAGGGACCCTCTATCCGCAACTCGAGGACGCGTTCGGTGGCTTTGTCAGATGGAAACACGACGACGAACTGGCGGAACGCCCACATTGAGTGGACCAATCAATTCAAGGATGACTTGCTAGACTGCTACGATGCCAGCATTATCCCTGTTCACAGAGGCTTCATAACGCGTATGCACACTCTGTGGTGCCAGAAACACTCAGAGCTTCAGCACGTTTCGATTCAATCATTGCGAAATCAACGTGCCTACTTCTGGAAAAATGTATATGTAGGCGGAGCGCTTCCCCAACCGCTGCTTGATCAAGCTGCAGACGAGGATGAGAAAGCGACATTGAGACCAACTGCGGAAAGCAGGCACCTTCTGAGAGATGATCGCGATTCCAGGACAAGGAGGAACATTAACATGCAAGTTCCATCTAAGCCCCAAGATCTGGCTGAAATGGATGCCTTCCTTCGTAAAGATATCTCACAAGAGTCCGACCTCTGGACCATCAATTGCTCAGTTTATGGTGCTGCGAGAGCTTTGGCTGATTCAAATCGAAGGCTAAAACCAACGATGGATCAAAAGACTAAAAGACGTTTGCATCAACTGAACAAGAAGATTGGATGAGCAAGACAGAATGCATCCCGTATTCAATGTGTGATTGACTACATAACATCTGGTAGACCGTTCACGGAAAGGGTTTGAAAGTTCGCCCAAGAATTTAGGATCTTCAATCACACACTGAACAAGTCAAAGCTGCTGACAATCAAGCAGTATATTGTTGACAAAATACGGGTGTTATCTGACGCAAGGAGGAGAATACAGAAGAGGAAGAGATGGATCAGCGAGAATCAACAGTTTCTCGCTGACCTATCGCGCCTCTTCAGCGGTCTCCCTATTTCTGTCAAAAATCCACCCAAGCCAACGAGGCAGAGACTTTTTGGTGATAGGTATACAAGATCCCGGAAACACTAAAGTTGAGAGAAGATAATGAAAATATGATCCGCTGTCTCTCGCACTACAAAATTCTCCTGGATGCCTCTGCGGCGACAGTCATCATTGCGAGCAGGAAGTCACTCCAGAAATTAACTAGGTTGGTGATCGAATTCTAGACTCCAGTAGACAAAACATCAAAGTCAACGAGAAGGAAAAGAGGGAGCGGTATCGAGAACTTATAAGGGAGCTGTGACGAATGTACCGAAAATATTAAGTTAAAATGATGGCTTTCGTAATTGGTGCTCTCGAAGATGCAAAGAAATTACTGATTCGTAACCTCGAAGCCAATAGCCGCGTGCCAAAAATATGCCGAAGCACTTGCTAGGTGGATACAAAAAGCAAGAAACACGAGGATTTCGCCGGTTCGTAATTGTAATTCCATCGTACCCTGTGATCACCCATCTCCTGATCGTGAGGTGTTGCTATAGGTAAGATTTACCGCGATCATTCCTGGATGGCTGGTCGATTCTATTAAAGCGTTGATGAACTTTCCCAACTTATACCATCAGAAGCTATAACTGCGTTAGGGTTTCCACTCAATAGCCATATAAACTGCACGACCATATTTCTAATTTTTTACTATTTCGATTCCCATTTCTCAGCACTTATTTCTTTTTTATTTCAGACATTCAAAAGGTCAGCAGTAACAGGTATGGGGCACAAAAACTTATTGTAAGAAATAGAAAAAAATGAAAAATGGAAAAGAGGAAGTGTTTCATTAATTGAATTTCAATGAAATTGTTCACCTTTCAAGTCAAGGGGATGAATTTCCAACAAAATAGTTGAATGATCAACCAAATATTTGAATTTTTTACCTATGAAGATTGATTTTCAGCCAAATGGTCGAATTCGTAAATTACAAAAAAATGACACTCCATGAAAAACCATCAAACTTTCAT
>CAKNYM010052256.1:140102-151264 GCA_932195095.1 Andricus curvator
TTCCAAGCCAAGGGGATGAATTTTCAACAAAATAGTTGAATGATCAAACAAATATTTAAATTTTGAACCTACAAAGCGAAATTTCCAACATAACGGTCAAATTCTCAAATAAAAAAATGAAACTCTAATCAAAAACGGTTGCATTTTTAAGCAAACAGTTGAATTTTCAAGAACCACAAGAATTAATTATCAATAAAAGAGTTGCATTTTGTATCAAACAGTTGAACTTTCAATCCAAAATAATGAATTTCCAAAAAAAAAATGGTTCAACTTTTAATCAAATACTTGAATTTTTAACCTACAAAAATTAACTTTCAACTGAATGGACAAATTTTAAAATTAAAAAAAAAATAAACTTTGATGAAAAATGGTTGCATTTTCAAGAAAACTGTTGAATTTTCAACATCCACCAAATAAATCATCAACCAGACAGTTGTTTTTTTAAATCAAATCGTTGAATGTTGAAGCCAAGGGGATGAATTCTCAACAAAATAGTTGAATGATTAAGCAAATATTTCAACTGCCACCATTCGAAGATAAATTTTCAACCAAATAGTCGAATTTTCAAGTAAAGTATGTATATTAAATTTTAACCAAAAACTGTTGCATTTTAAGCCAAACAGTTGAATTTTCATTAACCACAAAAAGAATTGTCAACCAAACAGAAGCATTTTGAATGAAATGGTTGAACTTTCTAACCTAAGAGACGAATTCTCAATGAATAGTTGAATTTTCTACCAAATAGTTAAATTTTCAAGCTAGATAGACTAATTGTTCAAAGTTCAGATCAATTTTTAACCCAAAAGCAGGATGTTCTCCTCGAAAAAGACGAATGTTCAACAAAAGAGTCAATGTTTCAACTACATGAATAAATGATGAATTTTTATACAGAAAAAATTATATTTTTTTCATTCAACAAGAAAGTTTAATTTTTAAGACAAAAAAAAATGAATTTTTAACCAAATAGTTGAAAACACTTTTTCATACTTGGTACTGCAGCTCCATTCCCGCGGTTATTCCTTGCGTTAACGCGGCATTGCCGCCTTCCACCCCGACCTCTGCCACCTCCGCCGTCAGTTGCCATTATAATAATTTATTTAAATTAATTGAAAATTCCGATGTTTGTCTTGTGAAAATGACTGCCCCGAAAGTATGAGAATGTGAAAAAAAAAAAAAATGACAGACGACGCGTTTGACGGCTTTTATATCTAGTGGTCATGATTTTCCAAAACCTACTATATTAAATGACGATAAATAGTAAAGATGGATATTTACCGTAAGTGTCCAATATTTACCGCGTTTTTTAACAGAATTTCGTGTATTTGCGGTGAAATGGGTAATGTGGTAAATCATGATTTCTAAAAAAAAGAATAATCGTTTGATATGCATATGTAGTTATGAACTTTCAAAAAAATACATGATATACAAAAATAAACACGTTAAATATGTAAATGTGGTTAATCAATTTGAAAAGGGATTGTAGATATTTACATGTTGCCGGGTCCAATACCTAGGAGTTGTCGAAAGAGCGTTCAGAATTGCTCTTGATATCATATCCGTTTAAATTTTGAAAGAAATCTTGCAGAATATTATGTTATATACATATCTGGTGCACAAACAGCTGAACAGAGAATGTCAAAATGTGGTGTCTGATCTGGTTCAGAGGGTTCATCTAAACTACACTTGGAATTACTCTTGACATCATGTAGTTTGAAATTTTTTGAGAAATCCTGTAGAATATTATATTAGATACCTGGTACACGACCAGCAGTTTCATTTTCGAGTTAGGCGGAAGACTTTCATACACAAATGTATTATTTTGTCTTTCTCTCATTAACCACATTAAAAAAGAACAGTACCATACATTCGTATAGGAAATTTTTCAGCTCAACTCGAAGACACGGTCCCTCGTATATTGGAGATGCATATATTATAGCATATATGCTATATAAGGACCCAATCCACAAATCTCGAAAATGAGATTATCGGCTCGAAATAAACAAAAAATTCTAATACACATTGTTTGAAAAGAATTTTTATAATCTCATTTTTTAATTTTCATTTCGTTAGCATACCATAAGGGCCTAATTGTGCATTTTTCACTAAGACCCCTGCGCGCATGCGCAGTCGCATGAAGCTGAACATCCGGAAAAGGCTGAGATGCTTTCTAGCGGAAACTAAATTCTCACTTTAAAAATAAAATGTAATGTTAAATTTTTATCACCATCCAAAGTTCCTTTTGATTGCGTCCAAAAGGTGCGCTTCGAGCCACAAAATTCCTCTCCATTTTCTCGAAATAGCTAAAAGGTGAGTTCCCACTTTCTTCATTAAGTGAAAATTGGATTTTTCATCATCGTCTAAATTTTAGAAAACGTGCCGCTCGCGCGAAAAAAAACCTTCCCTTCCATTTTCTCGAAAACTAATATTATATTTGTTTAAACTTTTTTGTATTGATTCAGCAACTCAGTAGCAAAAAGTTCAATCCACATTCCGAAAAAAATGCTAATTGTATTTTCATCACTATCCAAATTATAGAAAACGTGCGCCTTAATTTTCTCTAAACCTAATAATACTTTTTCTTCGTAAATTTTATGTATGGATTCAGCACCTCAGTAGCTGAAAGCTAAATTCTCATATTTTAAAGTTAACAATTGGATTTTTTAACGCGCCGTATGAATTTGAGGAAACTTTTAAAATAAAATAGTTAAATCCTCAAGCAAACAAGATTAATTTTCAAACAAAAAGTTGCATTATTATCAAAGAAAGATGCAATTTCTACTAAAACAGATGAATTTTCAAATAAAAAAGAAAAGTTTGAAAAAGATTGAATTTTCATCCAAAAAGATTTTAATTTGACTTTTCAACAATTAAATATGAGTTTTAAATAAGAAGTTTATTTCCTTCGAAGAGACTTGAATTTTCAACAAAACACTTGAATTTTCAACCAACAAGAATGACTTTTTAACAAAATTATTGAATCTGCAACCAAATAGTTGCATTTGTATCAATGAAATATGAAATTTTTTTACTGAAACAGATGAATTTTTAAATCAAATTTTTAAAAAATTTGAATTTCTATCAAAAAAAATTTTTAGTTCGACTATTCAACATTAAAATATGAGTTTTAAACAAGTTGTCAATTTTCTACGAAGATACTTGATTTTTCAACTCAAAAAGTCGAATTTTCAACAAAACAGTTGTATTTTCAACCAAAAAGGATGACTTTTTAACTTCAACTTTAAATTATCAAGAAAGATGAAATGTCTGCTAAAAAAGATGCATTTTTAAATTTAGTAAACCAATTTTCAAATAAATAGTTGAATTTTCATCCAAAAAAAATTTCAGTTGACTTTTCAACACCAAAATATAAATTTTAAACAAGTAAATTTTCTATGAAATAGTTGAATTTTCAACCAAAAAGAATGACTTTTTAAAAAGACTGTTAATTTTTCAAAAAAATAATAAATTTTATAGCTAAAAAGATAATCTTCAGGAGAAAAAATTTGCAAAAAAAAGTTATTTAAATTTTTTTTTAATTGATATAAAACATTTATTTAAAGTTATAGAAATTCTCTGACTTTTTGAAGATTTTTTTTCTAAATCTAATTTTCTAATACAGATTTCTTGGAAAATTTGATCTATACCATCTAGCAAAATGATGCGTGTATTTCTGAAAAAAGTTCCTTCTCTCGATCTCTCTAGTAGCTTAATGGGAAAGCACTTGACCGGAAATCAGTAGTTCTGTGTTTCGATTCCCAGCGAAGCGAAAGGAGAGAATCTTTTTTCAGAAAAAAATTATTTAAAATAATTTTTCTTTCATAGCTCCATCTTGTCTGAAAAGACGTTAAATATTTTCTGTAATTCTCTCATGATAATACAGATTTCTTGAAAAATTCGATTTGTACCATCTAGCAAAATAATGCGTGTATTTCTGAAAAAAGTTCCTTCTCTCGATCTCTCTAGTAGCTTAATGGAAAAGCACCTGATCTTAAATCAGTAGTTCTGTGGTTCGATTCCCAGCGGAGCGAAAGGAGAGAATCTTTTTTCAGAAAAAAATTATTAAAAATAATGTTTCTTTCATAACTCCATCTTGTCTGAAAAGACGTTAAATATTTTCTGTAATTTTCTAATGATAATACAGATTTCTTGAAAAAAATAGAATTCTATTTAATTCAAATGGAATATATAGTACAACAGTGCATGCTCTACAAAGCACTTTCTCGCTTCTAGCTCTCGGTATGAAGAGAGAAAGATTTTGGCATTCAGCTCGTTTCATCGACTTTAGATTTTCCGATTCCTTTCCCACTCGATTCAAGAATGCTATCGCAGCCACAGAGACGCGAACGTAGAATTAGAGAACACTCTAGAAGCTTGGAAATCCCTCCAACAAAAAGGGGGCTTTGGTTGGCCGGGAAATTTATTTTTCTTGAGTACAACCTACCTTTCACTAATTGAAGACCAAATGTAAACATTGGCGCTGAATCGACGTTTTAAATCAACGTCAAATAAAAGAGGAGAAAATGTTTTAAAGTTTACCATTCTGAACGAACCGTTAGATTTTTCAGAAAATATAACTATATTTTTCAAGGAATCTGCAATAACAGAAATTTTCAACGTCTTTTCAGACTAAATGGAAATATGAATTAAAAATTATTTTAATTAATTTTTTTTTCTGAAGTTCGGAAGTGCTGAGGTTCGTTTCCCAGCGGAGCGAAAGGAGATCTTTTTCAGAAAAAAAAATGAATTACAATAATTTTTAATACATATCTCCATCTAGTCTGAAAAGACGTTAAAAATGTATGTTATTCTTTCATGATAATACAGATTCCTTGAAAAATCTAACTTGTATCTTCTAGCAAAATAATGCGTGTATTTTCTGAAAAAAGTTTCTTCTCTCGATCTCTCTAGTAGCTTAATGGGAAAGCACCCGGCCGGCAATCGGAAGTTCTGAGGTTCGTTTCCCAGGGGAGCGAAAGGAGAAGATCTTTCTTCAGAAAAAACAGGAATTAAAATATAACTATAGAAGCTAGTGAATTTTATTTTAAACTATCAGTAAAGGAGCTCACCTGGATTTTTGTTTGCTGAAATGAAAAAGAAGCTTTTTTTTACTTTATTAGTCGCTATCGATTGATTCTGAAAATTCGTCAAGAAATCGTCAATAGGCTAAAAAAAGCGTCTCAAAGACGCGAATAAAATATATTAGATATAGCAAAGCAGTATTCCTCATATCGACAAAGTTTTTCTTATATAAACAGAATAAACAATTTCCTTGAAACTTCATAAATTGGCATCAGTAGGTCATAAAAGGTTCCACAATAGGTCATTCCACGCGTCTGGAAGACGCAAACCAATATTTAAAATATAGTAATATAGTTTTCCTAAAATCAATCATGTTTTTCGTATATAAACAAAATAAACACTTTTTTTGAAACTGCATAAATTGGCAAGAGTAGGTCATAAAAGGTTCCACAATAGGTCGATCGACGCGCCTCGAAGGGGCGAACAAATATTTCAGATATAGTAATATAGTTTTCCTAAAATCAATGAAGTTTTTCTCATATAAACAAAATAAACACTTTTTTTGGAACTTCATAAATTGGCATCAGTAGGTTATAGAAGGTTCCACAATACGTCGAGCGACGCGTCTCGAAGACGCAAACAAATAAATCAGATATAATATTGTATTTTTTCTAATATTAACAAAGTTTTTTTCATTTAAACGGAATGAACAATTTTTGAATACTTCATAAATCGATATGAGTAGGTCATTCAAGTTTCCATGATAGGTTGTTAGACGCGTATCGAAGACGCTAACATATATTTCAGATATAGTAATGTACTTTTCTTAAAATCAATGAAGTTTTTCCCATATAAACAAAATAAACACTTTCTTTGAACCTTCATAAATCGGTACTTGTAGGGCATAAAAGATTCCACAAAAGGTCGATCGATGAGTCTCGAAGACGCGAACAAATATATCAGGTATAGTACTGTAGTATTTCTAATATCATAAAAGGTTTTTTCCATATCAAAAAAATAAACAATTATCTTGAAACGTCATAAATTGGCATCAGTAGGTCATAAAAGGTTCCACAATAGGTCGTTCGACGCGTCTCGAAGATACAAACAAATATTTGAGATATATTCATATAGTTTTCCTAAAATCAATAAAGCTTTTCTCATATAAACAAAATAAACACTTTTTTGAAACTTCATAAATGGGCATCAGTAGGTCATGAAAGGTTTCACAATAGGTCGTTTGATGCGTCTCGAAGGCGCAAATAAATATTTTAGATACAGTAATATAGTATTCCTAAAATTTTTCTTATATGAAAAAAATAAACAATTTCATTAAAACTTCATAAATCGATACCAGTAGGTCATGAATAATTCCACAAGAGGTCGATCGACGCGTCTCGAAGACGCGAACAAATATCTGAAATATAGTCATATATTTTTCCTCAAATCAATGAAGTTTTTCTCATATAAACAAAATAAACAAATTTTTCGAAACTTTATAAATTGGCATCAGTAGGTCATAAACGATTCCAGAATAGGTCGTTCGACGCGTCTCGAAGACGCGAACAAATATGTGAGATAAAGTAATATAATTTTCCTAAAATCAATAAAGTTTTTCTAATATAAACAAAATAAACACTTTTTTTTAAACTTCATAAATTGGCATCAGTAGGTCATAAAAGGTTTCACAATAGGTCGTTTGACGCGTCTCGAAGACGCAAACAAATATTTGAGATATAGTAATATAGTATTCCTGATATTTATCAAGTTTTTCTTATATGAACAAAATAAATAATTTCATTACAACTTCATAGATCGATACCAGTAAGTCATAAATGATTGCACAAAAGGTCGATCGACGCGTCTCAAAGACGCAAACAAATATATCAGATATAGTAATATATTTTTCCTGAAATCAGTGAATTTTTTCTCATATCAACAAAAAAAAAACAAATTCTTTGAAACTTTATAAATTGCCATCAGTAGGTCATGAAAGATTCCACAATAGGTCGTTTGACGTGTCTCGGAGACGCAAACAAATATTTCAGATATAGTAATATAGTTTTCCTAAAATCAATGAAGTTTTTTTCTGATAAACAAAATAGAAACTTTTGTTGAAACTTCATAAATCGATACCAGTAGGACATAACAGATTCCACAAAAGGTCGATCGACGCATCTCGAAGACGCGAACAAATATATCAGGTATAGTACTGTAGTATTTCTAATATCAATACAGTTTTTTCCATATAAAAAAAATAAACAATTTTCTTGAAACTTCATAAATGGGCATCAGTAGGGCATAAAAGGTTCCACAATAGGTCGTTCGACGCGTCTCGAAGACGCGAACAAATATGTGAGATAAAGTAATATAGTTTTCCTAAAATCAATAAAGTTTTTCTCATATAAACAAAATAAACACTTTTTTTGAAACTTCATAAATTGGCATCAGTAGGTCATAAAAGGTTTCACAATAGGTCGTTCGACGCGTCTCGAAGACGCAAACAAATATTTGAGATATAGTAATATACTATTCCTGATATTTATCAAGTTTTTCTTATATGAACAAAATAAATAATTTCATTACAACTTCATAGATCGATACCAGTAAGTCATAAATGATTGCACAAAAGGTCGATCGACGCGTCTCAAAGACGCAAACAAATATATCAGATATAGTAATATATTTTTCCTGAAATCAATGAATTTTTTCTCATATCAACAAAAAAAACAAATTCTTTGAAACTCTATAAATTGCCATCAGTAGGTCATGAAAGATTCCACAATAGGTCGTTTGACGCGTCTCGGAGACGCAAAAAAATATTTCAGATATAGTAATATAGTTTTCCTAAAATCAATGAAGTTTTTTTCTTATAAACAAAATAGAAACTTTTGTTGAAACTTCATAAATCGGTATCAGCAGGACATAACAGATTCCACAAAAGGTAGATCGACGCGTCTCAAAGACGCAAACAAATATATTGGATGTAGTACTGTAGTATTCATAATATCAATCAAGTTTTTCTGACATAAACAGAATCAGCAATTTTTTTTTTAATTTCATAATTTGGTATCACTAGGTCAGAAAAGGTTTCACAATAAGTCGATCGACTCGTCTCGAAGACGCAAACAAATATGTGAGGTATAGTACCGTAGTATTCCTAAAATCAGCGAATTTTTTCAAATATACACAGAATAAATAATTTTTTGAACCTTAATAAATCGGTATTAATTAGTAGGTCATAAAAGGTTTCACAATAAGTCGATCGACGCGTCTCGAAAATTCAAACAAATATATTGGATTTATTACTGTAGTATTTCTCATATCAATTAAGTTTTTCTGATATAATATATAAACAAAATAAATATATGTAGTATTGCAGTAGTCCTAACATAAACAAAGTCTTTCTCATATGAACAAGGTAAAAAATTTTTTTTTTAATTTCTAAACGCAAATTGATATAAAATATAATAATAAATATAAAATATTTCTCTTAACATTGCTATTTTACTTTTTAGGGTGTGGTAAGCAGAAAAAAGTTACACACAAGCACTTATGTACATATGGATATTTGGAAAAAAATTTCGATTTCCTGGGGTCGAATTATATAAAAATATGTCAAAAATGTAGATATCATTAGGAGTTTACAATTTTTTTGAAAACAATAATTAGAAATTAATCTTTTTCAAAGCAAACAATTTTAGATTAGGTAAAATTTTGAAAAAGAATAATATTTCGAATGGAATGAGAAGAAATTGAACTCATATTATTTCTAAATAAAAGTGATTATAAATGAATAATTTGAAATTGAAAGTGTTGAATATTTCAAATTTTTTTATCAGAAACTCAAAATTGACAAGTTTTAGATCAAAATTTCGAGAATAGGACAATTACAAAGCTTTCTAAATTGAATATTTTCAGACCAGAAGTTTGAAAATAGGGTTATTGAAAATTTAAAGAAAATTAAATGAAAAACTAAATTAAATGTTTCAAAGATAAAGCTTCTGAAATTCCAGAATTCTGAATTATTATGGAATAAGAAAATTATGATCTAACATTAAAATTCAATAGAAAAATTTTCTGAGGCCAAAAAATAAATTCTTTGAAACAGAGAAATTTTCAATGATAAAATTTTAAAATTGAATTAAAAAAAAAATCATTTAAACTGAAATACTTTAAAATGGGAAATATTCAAACTAAAGAAATTTCTAGTACGGAATGTTGAAAATAAAACGAATCCGAAATTGATTTAAAACTGTGAAAAAATATTAATTACCAGGAGTTATGATATTACAATTTTTTTTATACTCAAACACTTTGAAATTTCAATAAGTTAAAATAAATGATTGATAAATCATACTTTTTAAAATTGAGTAATTACAATTTTAATTGCAAAATTAAAACATATGAAAGGGAAAAATTGAAAATGCGATGTTCAAGATAAAACTTGCAGAACTCTAAAATTGCATAATTTTTTTGTAGAAGGCACTTTTTATCTTTTTAATTTTTATATCGTTTGATTCTTAACACTTGAATTAAGAGTGTTATTAATTTTTAAAATATGCAATTTAGATTTTTATTAATTTTGAATAATTCCTTTTTTCAAATCTTCTTTATAATCCTTTTTTTAAATCAGAAAGTTCTAATTTTGAAAATTGCATAATTTTGAGTCTTTTAATTCGAAATTGGTTTTAAGTTGAGTTTGAAATCTTCAATATTTTAGAATATTTTCGAATAAAAAGTAATTCAATTTTTAATGTCTAGTTATAAAACCTTTAATTTTCATTTCATGAAAATTGTTCAACTACTGAGAATTTTAATTTGATATTCTACGATTTTAAAGAATTTCGAAAACCGGAAAATTTTGTTCCTTGAAAATTGAAACAAAACCATTGAAAATCTTCATATCTAAAATTATCATATTTAAAACTAACTAGAATTGAAACCAAATAATTTATAGGAATCAAATCTAAAATTACTCAACTAAAAAATGACTACGAAGTCTTTCAATATGAAATGGTGCAATTTAGATAGGTCTAATACAAAAATCGTCTTAATTTTTTATATTTTAATTTGAAACTTCAATATTGTAAAATTGGAAAAATTCATTAAAAATAGAAGTTCGAAATTGAGAAATTTGAATTATTGTGAGTCTTACAAGTTTATTCGATATTAAAAAGTTGAAAATTATTTGCTTTCAAATTGGAAACTTTTGAAATCAATTAATTCAAAAATCAATGACTTCAGAAGATTTAACTGACTTCATGAGATTTCAAGATGCTTCAGGAGAACGCCAGTGACTTCAAATTACTTCATGTGACTCCAGCTGAATTCAAATGACTTCAAATATTTGAGGAGATTTCAAATTACTTCAGGAGAATTCAAGTGACTTCAAACAAATTCAAATGATGTTAAAGTGACTTCATGTGACTTCATATGAATTGAAATTACTTTAGATATTTCAGGAGATTTTAAGTGATCCCAGGAGAATTCTAGTGACTTTTAATGAATTCGAATGATTTTACGTGACTTCACGTGACTTGATGGGACTTAATGAGACTTCATGTGAATTAAAATGACTTCATATATTTCAGGAGATTCCAAGTGACTTCAAGAGAATTCTAGGATTTCAAGTGACTTCAGGAGAATCCAAGTGACTTCAAGTGACTGCATGTGAATTCAAATAACTTTAGATATTTTAGGAGATTTCATGTGACTTAAAATGACTTCACGTGACTTCATGTGAATTCGAATAACTTTAGATATTTTAGGAAATTTCTAATGAATTCGAGTGACTTCATGTGAATGCATGCGAATTAATGTGAATTCAAATGACTTCACATATTTCAGGAGATTTAAAGTGATCCCAGGAGAATTCGAGTGACATTTAATGAATTAAAATGGTTTTAAGTGACTTCATGTGACTTAATGTGAATTAAAATGTCTTCAGATATTTCAGGAGATTTCAAGTGACTTCAGGAGAATTCAAGTGACTTCAAATGATTTCATGTGACTTCATATGAATTCAAATAACTTTGGATATTTTAGGAGATTTCAAGTGATTTCGAGTGAATTCACGTGAATTTATGTGAATTCAAATGACTTCAGATATTTCAGGAGATTTCGAGTGATCTCAGGAGAAT
>CAKNYM010052256.1:161942-181928 GCA_932195095.1 Andricus curvator
TCAGAGAGGGCCTATAATCCGTTACGTAATTTAAGTACGGCCCCTAACTTTGGACATTTGGATCAATGTCCAAAGTTAGGTGATTCTACGGTAGGTGCGAATAAAAAAAATGCAGTTATTTTTTCAAAATGTTTGTGTCAACTTCGGATATCTATTCTTTCCAGAGTTTTTTAACATGTTCTTGGAAAACAAAATTTGCTTCTTACGTCATTTCTCACTGTGGACCTCAAAGTTTTTGATGTTTTTATACTATTTTGTTAAGTAAAAGCAAAAAAATAGGGTTTCTGGAATTTGGGAAGATGTCTGACAAAGTTCAAAGTGTCAATGATTATTTAAGTACTTCACGACGAATTTTAAATTTGCGTATTGATATGAACTGATTTTTTTACTAATCAAAATAAAATGATTATAATTCTCGAATTTTTTATATTCTATAATAATATAATTGACAATCGCTTAGAATTCAATAATTATTAAAAAGCCTCTTATGTTCTCTCGTGGAAATAACTTTTATGAATTTGTAATACAAATTTTATGAAATTCTATAAAATTTTTTGAGAATTTCTACAATAATATCTGTGAATTTTTACAAAAATTTCTAAGAGTTTTTAATGGATTTTGGACTCGGAATGATTGAAACGAAACCTTCATTTTAGAGTCTCATATTTTCCAATTTATTCGTAAAAAGTTGTATTTTACCAGAATCATGTGAAGTAATTTGTAATTTTTAAAGAAAAAATATTCAAAAAACGGCAATTAGCTTTTAGAAATCTCAAAAATTCGTTATTTTTCATGAAATTATATAATTTCCTATACAAACTTATAAAATATCATGAAAACTTAACTTTTTATATGAGGTTCTAGATTTTTTTATGTTTAAAATTCGTCATTTTCTACAAAAACTAGACAAAATTACGATTGTGTTTTGTTGTTGTATATTTTCATAATTTTTCTGAGAAAAATTTTATTTTGTTTACAAAATCATAAAACCTTATGGAAATTAATTGAGCCAAACTATTATAATATCTATTATTTTCAACAATCAAATTTTATTCAGCAGCCGGGATTTTTTATTGGATTGTAATAAAATTAATATTGAAAGTGTTTTCATATTGCATAACTTACTTGAATTATGATTTCTGAATCTGAGAAGGAAATTTTCTAAAATAATTATTATAGTTCTGACATTGAACCTGGAATTTTTGAAAAAAATTATTATTTTGAGTTAAAACAGGAAATTTTCCGATTCAATTGTACGCAGTTCAGAATTGGATCGGAAAATGCTCTTAAATAAATAAAAATTCAGATCTGAAACAAGGAATTTTCCAAAAGAATTATAATTTTGACTTTGAACGTGGAATTTTCGAAAAGAATTATGATTCTGATTTGGAAGAAGGAATTTTCGAGAAAAATTTTTATTTTTATTTTTAAGAATAATTATAATTTTTACTCAGAACGGGGTGTTTTCGAAAAAAATTGAAATTGGAACCGGGAATTTTTGAAAAAAAATGATAATTTTGAGTTAAAACAGAAAATTATCCGAGGTACATAGTTCTGAATTGGATTGGAAAATGCTCTTAAATAAATTAAAATTCAGATCTGAAACAAGGAATTTTCCAAAAGAATTATAATTTTGAATTTGAACCTGGAATTTTCGAAAAGAATTATGATTCTGATTTGGAAGAAGGAATTCTCG
Source organism: Andricus curvator (assembly GCA_932195095.1). Taxonomy (NCBI): domain Eukaryota; kingdom Metazoa; phylum Arthropoda; class Insecta; order Hymenoptera; family Cynipidae; genus Andricus; species Andricus curvator. The sequence continues at coordinate 163,639 of CAKNYM010052256.1, forward strand.
AGAAAAATTTTTATTTTGATTTTTATGAATAATTATCATTTTTACTCTGAACGGGGTGTTTTCGAAAAAAATTGTAATTGGAACCGGGAATTTTTGAAAAAAAAAATGATAATTTTGAGTTAAAACAGAAAATTATCCGATCGGAAAATTCTCGTGAAAAAATTACAATTCAGATCTGAAAGAAGTAATATTTAAAAAGAATAATAATTTTGATTTGGAACAGAGCATTTCTGAAAAGAATTATGATTCTGATTCGGCACAGGAAATTTTCGAGAAAAATTATAATTTCGGATTGGAAGAATAATTATAATTTTTTCTCGGAACGGGGTGTGTTCGAAAAAAATTCTAATCGGAACAGGGGTTTTTTGAAAAGAATGATAATTTTGATTTGGTATAGGAAATTTTGCAAAAGAATTACAATTTCAAGTTATACGGGAAATTTTTCGAAAAAATTATGTCTGAGAATTTTCGAAAAAAAAAAATTACAATTCCGATCTGGAACAAGGAATTTACCAAGATAATTATAATTTGGACTTCGATCAGTGAATTTTCTAGAAAAATGATGATTTTGAGTTGGAACTAAAAATTCTGAATTGGTATAAGAATTTGAAAAAAAATTATAATTTAGACCTGGAACAAGGAATTTTCGAAAAAAATTTGAATTTTGAATTGTGAGAATTGTAAAAATTTTTACTCGGAACGGGATGTTTAAAAAGATTGTAATTGGAACCGGGAATTTTTGAAAAAAAATGATAATTTTGAGTTAAAACAGAAATTATTCGAGGTACATAGTTCTGAACAGGGTTGTTTTTTTAAAGAATGATAATTTTGATTTGGTATAGGAAATTTTGCAAAAGAATTACAATTTCAAGTTATACCTGAATTTGAAAAAAAAAAGTATTTTGAGTTGAAATGAGAAATTTCTCGAGAAAAATTATAATTTTGAACTGGAATAGGAAAATTTTTGAAACAATAATATCTAATTCTGAATTGGATCACATAATTTTTGAAAGAAATTATAATTCAGACATGGAACAAGAAATTTCCAAAATAATTATAATTTTGACTTAGAAGGGGGCGTTTCCGAAAAAAATTCAAATTCTAATTTGGTAGAGGGAATTTTCCAAAATAATTATTCTGATTATAATGTTTTAATTAATTTCAATTTTAATTAATTTTAATTAATTTTAATTAGTTTTATTCGAATTTTTTTTAAATTTTGCATTAAAAAAAATTATTTAAAAATTTTTTATTTTTTATTTTATTAGTTTTAATTAATTGATTATAATGATAATATAATTTTTTTTTACTTGGAACAGTGAAGTTTTCCAGAAAAATGATGATTTCAAACTGGAACTAGAAATTGCACGAAGCAAGTATATTTAATTCTGAATTGGTAAAAGAAATAAAAAAAAAAATTATAACTGAGATCTGGAACAAGGATTTTTCTAAAAAATTATTATTCAGACTTGGAACTGTAAATTTTTCAAATAAAATGTAATTTTAACTTGGAACATGGATATTACGAAAAATGATGATGATTCTTATTGAGAACAAGGAATTTTTTGAGAGGACAATATTTATTTTCATATTTTTTAGCGAATTTGGAACATGGAATAGTGAGTTTTCGAGAAAAATTATAATTTTGAATTGGAATAGGAAAATTTTTGAAACAATGATATCTAATTCTGAATTTCATCACATAAATTGCAAAAAAAAATTATAATTCAGATATTGGAATAAGGAATTTTCCAAAATAATTTAAATTCTGACTTGCAAAGGGGCATTTTCGAAAAATGCTCATTCAAATTTGGTACGGGGAGTTCACCAAAAAAATTAAAATTCTAAGTTAGAACATGGAAATGTCAAACATGTGTTAATAATTAAATTAAAAATTTAAAATCATCCGCTTGGTAGGCACTCTGACTAATTAAAAAATGTACTAAAAATTAATAATAAATTAGTTTGCGACCAGTAGTAGAATGTGTTAAAACTGAATGAAATTTTCTGGATTTTTGAAAATTTGGACCTGGAATTTTTTTTAAAGTAGACCTGGAATCTAGAAAAGTCGTAGAATTTTGAAACCGGACTTCCAGATTAAACCCAGAAGTACACACATTAAAATTATACGCATGCAATATATAATAATATATGTGTAATAAAATTTTAATTAAATTTCAGACCAGTGGGCGCACTAAATCCGAGCTCTTAAAGCGTTTTAGTATTCTTTATGAAATTTCTCATGCATGTAGAATAACTCTCGGTCTTAACTATATTAACAAGAGAATCCTTCTTTTATTTCCCTTAAGCTTTCTTCTTTATTTCGTCGCGTTATTACCGTCCAGTGCTTCGACTGTTTTAAAAAAAGTGAGACAATTCTTAATAATGAGCGTCTTATGCTGCACAATATCCAAATTTAATAACGGACTTTTACGAGATTTGAATATTACGAGGTGGTGAGAAGAGGCGAGTACACGTAGCTGGTCGCTTTTAATTTCAGTTAGCGTGTCTCCTGGTGTCTCTTTTTTTCCTCTTGCTTTCGTTATTTTCCACGGTATATTTCACCATCGCCCAGAGCAAAATGATCTTTCTTTCTTCTTTTTTATGTGTTTTTCTTGTCGTACCTTTGTCTTTCCTTGCTTCCTTACCTCACACACAAACACGTCCTCATAGTCCTCCTACAAAAATGAAAAAATAAAAATCCACACCTCTCTACATGTAATGCTTTCATTAAAAAATGAATTTCGTTTTTATATTATTATTTACCCGTTTTTTAAATAAAAATACAGGAGGTCCATCACCCATTAGTGCCCATCCCCACACTTTCCCTACTCACCTACACTCACTTTTCTCCACTACTTGTCCTCTCATATTTCTTCTTCCCTCGCCTTCTCACCCTAACTTTGCCTTCTCTGTCCTTATTTACTCTGCTTCCCCCTTGCTCACTTTCCCTCACTTATTTCGCACTCTCTTTTCTCTTCTCCTCTGCTCAACCTTCCCTCACTTACCTTCTCATACTTCCCTTCCCATCTTACCACTACTTTCTCTTCCTTCCCCTCACTGACTATGCTTTCCCACCCTTATTTCGCCTCCCCTCTTCGCTTCTTTTCTACTTACCCTCCTACCACTTCACACTTTCTTAATTCCCCTCTCCTATATCTCAACTCTCCTCGCCTACCACCTTCTACTTCAACCTCTTTTATACTCCCTTCAATATTTCTCCTCCCCTCTCCTCTCCTCTTCATCCCAAATTGGCCTTATCCACCCTTAGTTACCCTTTCGTCGTCTACAATTATCATGATTATCATTATTTTCTATTTTCATTTTATCATTATTTTACACTCATCTTCTACACTTATCCTTCCCTTACCTACTGTACCTCCACTCACTTCCGCTTCTACTAATTCTTCTTCTATACTTTCCTCCACTCACTTACTTTCTGGTACTTTTCTTCTCATTTTATCCCTACTTTCTTCTGCATCTCCTCACTTACGCTCACTTCCCTTTTGTCGCCTTCCCTCGTCTCTTGTCACCTACTTACCACCACCTTTTCTCTTTCTTCCCTACTGACCTACTCATTCTCCTCCCCTATTTTTCCTTCCCTCGCTTACTCCAGTTCCCCTCCATTATTTCAATTCCTCTCCTCATCTCCTCTACTCACCCTCCTGCCACTTCACCTTTTCCTTTTCTTCCCTACTCACTTACTCATTCTCCTCCCCTATTTTTCCTCCCCTCGCTTACTCTAGTTCCCCTCCCTTATTTCAATTCCTCTTCTCCTCTGCTCACCCTCCTGCCACTTCACACTTTTCTAATTCCACTCCCCTATAACTCACTACCTCTTCACACACCACTCTTTAACTCAGAATATTTTATACTTCTTTCCTTTTTTCCCATTGTTACCCTTTCCTCATATTACTTTCACTTCCTCCCCTCCTTTCACTTCCCCTTTCACTATTTCGAATCCCTTCTCTTCACCTTGTTCACCCTTCCCCCACTTCCACTCCATTCACTTATCCCTATCCTAGTCCTCTTCCTCTATTCCTTCTTCCATGTGCTTCTTCTCTTCTACTTCCCAAACCCTCCTCTCCCGGAAAAAAGTAGGATTTTGAGAAAAAATTGGAAAAATCAGAGAATTTCTGTAAGAAATACTTTAAGTAATTGTGAAGAATAACCAGGGATGACACACAGTTACTTTTAGTCATTTTTAAAAATGAGAATATTACTTTGGTTACGTCTCGTTTAATAAATTAACTCATGGGTTAACCACTATTGAATTCAGGTCTTGAATTGTTTTAAAATGTTTTAGAGTATTTTAAAATATCCCATGGATTTTTTCATATATTTTAATAATTTGAACGGATTCCAGAGGAGTTTAAAGTATTTAGGGTATTTTCGTAATATCCAAGGAATTTTCAAGAGCAAGGTATTTTAAAGAGGTTTAAAAAGTTTTAAGTGATTTCGAAAGATTTCAGAGGATTTAATATATTTTAGGGAATTCCACAAGATTTCAAGAAACTCTAAGGGATTTAAAAAAAATTGGATGCGTTTGTAAAGAATTTTATGGAATTTCGGAAGATATGACACGTTTTACGGGACCTATACGGTTTTAAGATATTTTAATAATAAAAGAGATTTTTTAAATCAAATTCATTCAGAAAAAATACCTTCACCTTTCGCTCCGCTGGGATTCGAACACCAGGTCAACTGATTGCCGGTCAGGTGCTCTACCACTAAGCTACTAGAGAGATTGGAAGGAGAATTCTGAATCACGCTTTATTTTGCAAGATGTGATGTTTTAATACAACTCAATTTTTACGAATCTGATAACTTTGATCGATATTGTAGATTTCCATTTTCACAGTGTGTGAAAAGATTTCTCTTCTGATTGATCGTTACCATCTCCGACGATAATACAGATTCCTAGTAACAATTGAGTTGTATCAAAACATAACATCTTGCAAAATAAAGCGTGTTTCAGAAAAAGGATTCTTCTTCCGATCTCTCTAGTAGCTTATTGGTAGAGCACCTGACTGGCAATCAGTTGACCTGGCGTTCAAATCTTAGTGGAGCGAAAGAAGATCTTTTTTCTGGATAAATTTAATTAATTTTTTTTTTAATTTATGGCTCCATCTAGTCTGAGAAGACGTTAAAGATTTTCTGTATTAGAGGAGATAACTATGATCGATATTGTAGATTTCAAATTTCACAGTGTGTGTGAAAGGATTTTCTCTTCGGATCGATTGTTACCATCTCCGATGATAATACAGATTCCTAGTGAAAATTAAAAGGGATTTTCTAAGACATACGAAGATTTGAAACGATTCCAAGGCATTTTGAATCAATTTCAGTAATTTAATGGAATTTCAAAGGATTCGAAATATTTTAGGGTATTTAAAAAGATTTTGTGGGATTTCATAGGATTCCCGAGGATTTCAATGATTTTGAAGGATTTCAAAAACTTTCAAGCTATTTCAATACATTTTTCAGGATTTCAGGAAATATCAGATTTCATAGTTCTATATCAATCTAAAAAGCTATACCATCTTCTCCACCCGTTTCTCACCGAGTGAGTCACGCCTACTCTGAAAGGGAAATGGCTTAATGGTATAAAAAAATAGAATTTTACGGAATTTTATAAAACTTTGAAGGATATTAAAAAATGTATTTTTAAAAAGTGAGGAATTGAGTAGGGTTTCAAAAATTTAGTGATTTTAAAAAAATGTTGGCAATTCATTTAAATTCACTTTGAATTCATACTGATTTCTTAGTAATTTACCTTGATTTCTTTTGAATTCTTTTTAGTTTTCTTAATTCACGAGATTCTACTCAATTCAATGGATTTTTGTGATTTTTTTTCTTCATTTGATTAATCTCTAATTCTGCTTAATTCACCTTCAATTTTTACGAATTCCATCAAATTCTTCGTTAACAATTTTTTGATATTTTTCACATTCCCACCACCCTGTAAAATAGAGTAATTTTTCTCGAAAATAGGGGAATAATAAGGAAATACATTCTTTCAAATAAAATTAATGTAAAACGAATTATGATTTTTCAACTAAGAAAGATGACTTTTCTATCATAAAAGATGAACTTTCAATCTAAAAGGTCGAATTTTTAACCAAGTAGTTGAATTTTTCACCAAAGAAAATGTATTTTCAACCAAATGGTCGAATTAAAAAAAAAATTTTACCAAAAACAGTTTGAATTTTTAAGCCAAGAAGACAAATTTTTCTGAAGACAGTTGAACTTTTAACCAAAAAGGTGAATTTTCTACAAAACAGTTTAATTTTCAAGTCAAAAATATGAATTTTCAACTAGAATGATGAATCTTTAACCAATAAAAGATAAATTTGTCAAAAAGTACTTTAACTTCAAATCAACTAGTTGATTATTTAACTGAAAAGATAAATTTTTAACGAAACTTGTAATAGTTGACATTACAACTGAAAAAGATTTTATATTGAAATAAAAATAAAGAGTTTTATTCAACCAAGAAAAGGCAAATTTTCACAAAAAATGGAATAGTTACATTTTTAGTTTAAAAAATTAATTCTTAACCAAAAAAAAAAGAATTTTCAATAAAATATTTGAATCCTCAAGAAAATAGTTACACGTTCAAACAGATGAATTTTGAACTAAAATTATATATCTTGAAAAATGGTACCCCCTTAAAATGATAACGTAGTTTATGGACTTACTGAATTACTAAATTCTTTCTGAATTCAATGAATTTTTTTTATGTTTTTGAATTGTTTCTCATTCAATTGAATTTAACGTGAATTTTTTGCTAGTCATCTAAATCAAATTCTTTTATATTTAAAAGAACATCAGCCACATTATTAATTATTTCTGTAGCAGCCCTTAGTATAATAAAATAAAAATTTATAAATTGAAATTCTACTTCTTATATTCTCATCAGAGAAGGTATTAGATTTTTGTAAAATTAGATCTCCCCACCACTTTTTGTGAATGTCCAAGTTTTGAGACCCTCTTAACCCAAAAAACAGGTTTTTATTTTGAAAATTTTGAAAGAATTAATTTATTATATTGGCCTTTGGTACACTCTGTTTTGGTGTCGGAAACTGAAGGTCAAGTTCGTTAGCCAGCAATTTGGGATACAAATTCAAAAAGATAGAGCACTTAAAAAATTTTTGAGATTTTTTTTTTAATTTTTAGAAGTCTCTGTACGGCTATTCGTAGTACCCAGAAAGTCGAACAAAATTATCCCCACGACCTTTTTTGATAAAAAAAATTATCAGAGTTATCGCATTTTCAAAATTCAAAAAAACAAACGAAAATGAAAATTTTAAGTCAAACAACGAAAGATATGAAAAACAGTCAGGAAAATAAAAACTTTGCTTTTTGAAAGCCCTACAAGATTATCAAAACAGCTTTTTGAATTTCCTTAGAAATCGAAAACTCAAATTTTGATCGATCAAAAAATTATGAAAAATCAGAAATTTCACTTTGCGGTCAAACTATGCAAGATAAAAAATATGAACAGACAAAAATTATGCACCGAAAAAAGACCTACAAATTTTTTATTATTTATAAGTTATTAATTACTAATTAATTTTGGATAGGACACGTATTTTTTGTTTTATTCGTTAAAAAACAACATTAAAAATAGAAAAATAAAAATTTTTTGGACAATCGACACAAGCTACGAAAAAAGTAAATACATAAAAGTTGTTCACCCAAAAAAGAGCTACAAATTTGTTGTAAATCGTTTTTGGATAGGATACGTAGTTTTTGTTTTAATTGTGAAAAATAACATGAAAAATTAAAAAATTGAATTTTTGGAAGACCAACGCAAAATGCGAAAATAAAATTAATTGACAAAAGTTCTTCACCCTTGAAAGATCTATATATTTTTATTAATCATTTTTGGATGGAACGCGTAGTTCTTCTTTCAATCGTAAAAAATAAAATAAAAATTTATGGACAGACGACACAGGCTACGAAAAAAAAATTAATAGACAAAAGTTGTTGACCCAAAAAAGATCGACAAATTTTTTATTAATTATTTTTGGGTCAAATTCGTATTTTTTGTACAATAAAATGTTATTTAATAAAATTGTTTTTTTATAGGATGCGCATTTTTTTAAATTATAAGAACAAGACAATAAAAATATATTTGTTTCAATATCAATGCATATTATGAATTGTAATAATATAAATTTACTGAAATGATACATGCTTCAGGGTAGCTGAAAATAAAAATTAATGCAAAATAAAGTACAAATAATAAAGTAATCATAAAAAAAAAATTTGTACTTTATTTTGCAATATCTGAATAAGCAGTCTCTATGTACTTTTTGTTTATAATTTCCAAAACAAGTCACCTAAAATTTTGAAAATTTTTTTAATTGTGTTTCAATAAGAGTACATTACTGAGTTAATTTTAGAAAAAATTGAGTATCAAAAGGAAAATTATAAAATGACTGAGACTTAAATTGGCCAACTTTTTGACAATCACCCTTGAATATTTAATTTTAGACTTTTAAAAATCAGAAATATGCCCCTTTTATTGAAACAAAATATCAGGAAAATCACATTTGCATTTGAGAAAAAAGCACAGAGGCTTTTAACTTCTAATGACAGTGACAGGTGTGAAAAGTCATTAAATTCACTGCATTCGAAGAAAGTGCGATTTTATTGAAGGATTTATTAGCTTAAGGAAAGAAAATTGAACGAAGTCAGATGGGAATATAGAAAAAATAAAATCAGGAGAGCAAGGCAGTGGCTTATAATAAATTTGTAATTGTTTTCAACAATATAAAAAATGCTTTCAGCCGCGGAATAGGCTCTTCGTTATATAGTGATCTTAAAATTTTATAAGAATCCAACTATGAATAAAAAATTCTTCTCATAACTTTGCCCTTTTTCTCATACGCTATGAAAATACTTTCTGTATTTTACGCTCTATCGATTGTTGACGCTTTGATGCGGAAGACTAAAAAAGATGCAAAAGAAAAGTGCGCTTGAAAATAAGCCCGTAAAGTAAACATCTCTTCTCTGGTCTTTATGGATCATGCTTTGAATTTTAAAGAGGTTTGAAATTTATTTTTGAGAAAGTTTTATATTTTGTTTATTTAAGGGACGACACTATTTCGAAAATGTTTAGTAACCAAATTGAAATATTCCGAAAATATATTTTAAAGAAACTAGAAAAATTGCGGAATGTTGAATTACCAAAATTATACCAACGGCCATGCCACGCTGAAAAAACCAGTTCTCGTCAGATCACTGAAGTTAAGCAGCGTTGGGCGCGGTTAGTACTTGGATGGGTGACCGTTCGAGGATACTGTGTGCTGTTGGCATATTATGGGTGTGGTGAGCCCAAATTTGTAGTTATTTATAACTACAAGAAAACTATCCACCTAGAAACACTACCCGAATCGGGTAGTGTCACGCCTACCCTGAAAGGGAAATGGCTTAATGGTATACATACTACCCGGTTTCCCATCCTCTATTTGGCCTCCTTTCTTCTTCCCTAATTACCCTTGTGCCACTTTACACTTTCCTAATTCCCCTCCCCAATCTCTAACCCTCTTCATCAACCTCTCTCATATTTTCCCTTCCATATTTCTCCTCTCCCGAACTTTACTTTCTCTATCCTTTTTTACGCTACTTCCCCTACCCTCACTTCCATCACATCTATTTCGCACCTCTTTTCCTGTTCTCTACTATTTACTGTGTCTTCCGTACTACCTCTCCACTTACTTTCCCTTCTCCTAATTCTCCTCCGCTATTTAACTCCTTCACTTTCCTTTTCATACTTCACCTCTCATCTTACCCCTACTTTCCCTTGCTTCAAATCACTGAACTTGCTTCCCCTCTCCTATTTCGCCTCCCCTCTCCTCTTTTTCTCTACTTACCTCCTGTTATTTTAAGGTTTCCTGAATCGCCTTCCCAATTTCTCACCCCTTTCCAATTTGTCACCCCTTCCTCAAACTTTTTTATTTTTCCCCTCGCCTATTTCTTCTTCTCTCTCCGCTTCTCCTCAACTTTACCTTCTCTATCATTATTTACCCTACTTTCCCTACTTTCCCTACCCTCACTTCCCTCACTCATATTTTGTATCTTCTTTCCTCTTCTCCTCAGCTCACCTTCCCTCCCCTACTTCCCCTCAGAATCACTTTCCCTTCTCTTAATTTTTCTCCCCTATTTCTCTCCCTTGACTTCTCTTATAATTTTCCCCTTCCATCTTTCCTCTACTTTCCCTTATTTTCTCTCACCGAGCCTGCTTCCCATCCCTTATCTTGTTTCCGTCTCTCACCCATAAAGTAAACACGTTCTCTTCACTGGTGTTTATCAACCTTGCTTTGAACTTTTGAAGTTTAAATAGGTTTGTAATTTATTTGTTGGAAAGTTTTATATTTTGTTCAATTAAAAAACTAAAATGTATCGAAAATATGTATTAACGAACCTGGAAAAATTGCGGAATATCGAATTATAAAAGTTATACAATTACGGAAATTTTAAAACCTGAATGTTAAAAATTCCGATTTTTCGAAATTAATTGATACACGAAAAATAATTGAGGTAATATTTTTTATCTGTTATCACAATTTTTTATTTCCTATAGGTGCATAATATAGAGTTAAAAATTTTAAAGGGATTTTAACATCAGATAAAAAATATTCCGTACGATTTTTTTTGGAAATTTGAAATTTTTTTATTTTAAAATTTCACGTTCGAAGATTTCGGTAATTATATAATTTCCTGAATTCAGTACTTCCGGCAATTTGACATTTCTGAATTTTTCAGTTGCCTTAACTTTTTTTTTCATAATATCTCAATGGAACGACGGAAAAATCTCAAAAAATAAAATTTCCCAGACTCGAAAATTTCAGAAAAAGACAATATTCGAAATAGAAAATTTCTGAAATGTAAAGTTTTCGATAGTTCATGATATTACGAAATTTCAAAATTCCGGATAAAAGCAAATAACCAAAATAAAATTGAATTTCGAAAATTAATAGTGTCCGCAATTTTATATTGTCGGATATTTTATAATGTTGGCAAATTTTTTTTTTTGAGAATTATCCGGGATGAACGAAAAATCCTTTAAAATAAAATTCCCCATACTGTAAAATTTCCGAAAAACATAATATCCGAAATAGATCATTCCCGGAATTATAAAATTGCTGACAATTTAAAATTCTCGAATTTGAAAAATTTCAGAATTTAAACAATATTACATTAGAAGGAATCTGTATTATCATCGGAGTTGGTAACTATCGATCATGTCAAAATCTTTCACAACTGTGAAACTGGAAATCAACATATCGATCTAAGGTAACTCCTCAATAACAGAAATTCTTAACGTCATTCCAGACTAGATGGAGTTTGAAATTCTGAATTAAAATTTTTATTTTCCGAAAAAAGATCTTTCTCCTTCGCTCCGCTGGGAATCGAACCCAGGTCTTCCGATTGCCGGTCGGGTGCTCTTACCACTAAGCTACTAGAGAGACCGAAGGCAGATACTTTTTTCTATGAAATACTTTTTTGCTATGAAAAGCGTATATCTGAAAAAAGTATCTGCCTTCGATCTCTCTAGTAGCTTAGTGGTAAGAGCACCCGACCGGCAATCGGAAGACCTGGGTTCGATTCCCAGCGGAGCAAAGGAGAAAAATCTTTTTTCGGAAAATAAAAATTTTAATTAACAATATTACAATTTTTTGAAATAATACAATAATGAATAAAATAAAATACTTTAATATAATGAACATATTTTTCATTTGATGATTTATTCAATATTTAAACAAATGTAATTGTTAAGATTCCGGAATTTTATGATTCGAAATTTTCCTCTTTTCATTTTATAATTTTGGGAATTTTTTATTTTGAATATTCTCTTTTTCGGAAATTTTACTGTGCTGGGGATTTGATTTTTCACGATTTTCAGTCGTCCCAAATATCTATTATCGGGAATGTTCAAATTCAGTAATATTGAAAAATTTCAGGAGTTTTCCAATTAGAACATTTTAAATTTCGGAAAATTTATAATATCGGAAATTTTATAATTTGGATTTTTTTGGATAATTCTACAGTATGATTACATTTTCGACACTTTGTGGAACTTTTTTTAACGATGAAACTATTTTGTGTCTTTTTTGAAAAAAATTTGACTACTGATACTATTTTCTAATGAAATTTTTTTTCACATTTCCTTTAAACACATTTTCAAAGTTATTTGCTAGATTGGCTTAAACACCTTTCAGAATACTTTATTAAAAGATTCCAAGGGATTTCAGAGAATTTAAAATATTTTCCGGGATTTTAAGAGATTTCAGAGGATTGCAAAATTTAAAAAATTCGTATTAAAATTTAGTACTAGTATGAGAATACTTTTAATAAAATTCCCTAGATATTTTTTTTTCATTTGAGAATATTAATATAATGAAAAGAATAACTTGCTAGAATGATTCTTGCTAGAAATTTGAATTTCATAGTTGAACAGTTTTTTTTTTTATTGAAAATTTATCTTTTTGTTGAAAAATTTAACTATTTCGTTGGAAATTTGTTTGAAATTTGGCAGAAAATTAATTTTTTTTTACCACAAATTTAACTTCTTCATTTTTTGTTAAAAATTGATCTTTTTTAGTTTAAAATTCAACTATTTTGTTGAAAATTAATCTTTTTTAGTTCAAAATTCACGTACTTGGTTAAAAATACGTGGATTTTGTTGATAATTAATCTTTTTTGCATAAACTTAATCTTCTCCCTTGGAAAATAAATTTTTCTGGTTAAAAATTCATGTATTATGTTCAAATTCGTCTTTTTGGTTTGTTTGAAGCTTGGTTCAAAGTTTAACTACTTTGTAAAAAATTCATTTTTTTCGGTTGAAAATATATCATTTTAGTTGAAAATTCAACTGTATGGTCGTAAATTTACTTTCTTGTTAAATATTCATATTTTCGGGTTGAAAATTCAGATCTTTTGTAGAAAATTCGTTTTTTATACTTGAAAATTCCACAATTTGGTAGAAAATTGAATTATTTGGTCGAAAATTAACTTTTTGATTGAAAATTCATATCTTTGTTGAACATTAAAGTACTTTGGTGGAAAATTAATCTGTGTAATCAAAAGTTGAACTATATATTTGGAAATGTAACTATTTTATTGAAAATTCGTGTTTTTCTTTGTTGAAAATCAATTGTTCATTTTAAAATGTAGTCCATTTAAAAATGTCCATTTTTTGTTAAAAAATTTTTTCTTTTATAATTTGAAAATTCAACTATTAGATCAAAAATTAATCTATTTTGTTCAAAATTCATCTATTCTGGTAGATAATAATTCTTGTTGGTTGAAAGTTCATCATTTTGTTTGAAAATTCAACTCTTTTCTTAAAAATTCGTCTTTCATGTGATCTAACTAATTAAAAATATTTGTTGTCTGTTGAAAATTAGTTTTTTAACTGAAAATTTAACAATTCCATTTTTGGTTGAAAATTTATTTTTCCAAGCTGAAATTTCACATTTCTTGTTTGAAAATTAAATTGCTTAACGAAAATTCTTCATTTCTGGTTTAAAAGTCAACTGCTTTCTAAAACATTCCAAATTTATTTATTATGTTGATAATTAAACTTCTTTGATAAAAATTCGTCCTTTTTCGTTGAATTCAACTGGTTTATAATTCGTTTTTTTTTTTGTTGAAAATTAGTTCGATTTAACTGAAAATTTACCTGTTCCATTTTTGGTGGAAAACGTATCTTTTTAAGTTGAAAATTCAACTATCTGGTTGAAAATTCATGTATTTGGTTGAAAATTCGTCTTTTGGTAGAAAATTAATTTTCTTGGTTAAAAATTCATCTTTGTAAGTTGAAAATTCAATTTTCAGGTAAAAAAGTAATCTATTTTTTTTTAATTCGTCGACTCGGGTATTATATAATAATTCTTGTTTGCTGAACATTTATCATTTTGGTTTAGAATTCGACTATTTTCTTGAAAATTCGTATTTTTTAGTGGAAGTCAACAGCTAAAAATTCTTTTTTTTTCTTGTTGAAAATTAGTTATTTACACTGAAAATTTAACAATTCCATTTTTGTTTGAAAATTAATATTTTTTAGTCAAAAATTCGCCCTTCGTAATCGAAAATTAATTTTCTTGAAGAAATTTTCTCTTTTCTGGGTTAAAAGTCAGCTGCTTTCTAAAACTTTTGACCTTTCAGTTTAAAATCTTAAATATGTTATTAAAAATTCGTTTATTTGGTTAGAAAGTTAATCCTTTTTGTTTCAATTTCATCTATTTGGTTAAGGATTCAACTACTTTCTTAAAAATTGTTTTAAAAAAATTTATTCAGAAAAAAGATCTTTTCTTTTCGCTCCGCTGGGATTTGAACGCCAGGCCAACTGATTGACGGTCAGGTGCTCTACCACAAAGCTACTATAGAGATCGGCAGAAGAATCCTTTTTCTGAAACACGCTTTCTTTTGTAGGATGTTATGTTTTAATACAAGTCAATTTTACTAGGAATCTGTATTATCATCAATGATGCTAACGATCAATCAGAAGAGAAATCTTTTCCCACACCGTGAAAATGGAAACCTACAATATCGGTTATCTCCTATAACACAGAAAATCTTTAACGTCTTTTCAGACTAGATGGAGCTGTAAATTAAATAATTTTAAAATTAAATTCATTCAGAAAAAAGATCTCCTTTCGCTCCGCTGGGATTCGAACGTCAGGTCAACTGGTTGCCGGTCAGGTGCTCTATCACTGAGCTACTAGAGAGATCGGAAGAGGAATCCTTTTTTTGAAACACGCTTTCTTTTGCAAAATTTTATGTTTTAATAAAAGTCAATTTTACTGGGAATCTCTGTTATCATCGAAGATGGTAACGATCAATCAGAAGAGAAATCTTTTCACACACCGTGAAAATGGGAACCTACAATATCGATCAAAGTTATCTCCTCTAACACAGAAAAGCTTTGATGTATTTTCAGACTAGACTGAGCTATAAATTAAACGTTTGTAAAATTAAATTTATTCAGAAAAAAGATCTCCTTTTGCTCCGCTGGGATTCGAAAGCCAGGTCAACTGATTGCCGGCCAGGTGTTCTACCACTACGCTACTAGAGAGATCGGAAGAAGAATCCTCTTTTTGAAGATCTTTTTTTCTGAATTAATTTAATTTAAAAAATTTTTAATTTATAGCTCCATCTAGTCTGTGAAGACGTTAAAGATTTTCTGTAATAGAGGAGATAAATTTGATCGATATTGTAGATTCCCATTTCCAGAGCGTGTGAAAAGATTTATCTTCTATTTGATAGTTACCATCTTCGATGATTATACAGATGCCAAGTAAAATTGACTTCTACTAAAACATAACATCTTGCAAAAGAAAGCGTGTTTCAGAAAAAGGATTCTTCTTCCGATCTCTCTAGTAGCTTAGTGGTAGAGCACCTGGCCGGCAATCCGTTGACCTGGCGTTCGAATCCCAGCGGAGTGAAAGGAAAAGATCTTTTTTCTCAATAAATTGAATTAATTTTTTTTTTTAATTTATAGCTCCATCTAGTCTGAGAAGACGTTAACAACTTTTTGTATTAAAGGAGATAACTTTGATCGATATTCTAGATTTCCATTTTCATGGTGTGTGAAAAGATTTCTCTTCTGATTGATGGTTACCATCTTCGATGATAATATAGATTACTAGTAAAATTTGCTTTTTGAAAAATTCTTCTTTTTCAGATGAATTTAACTAACTGATAATTCGCTCTTTTTCTTTTAAATTAGTTTTTCTTAACTACAAATTTACCTGTTTTATTTTGTGTTGAAAACTTATCTTTTTAAATTGAAAATTCAAGTAATTGGTAGAAATTGCATGTATTTGGTTGAAAATTCGTCTTTTCGTGTGAGAATAATCTTCTAAAATTCTTTTTGAAGGCCTAATACCAGTATTTTTTATGTCAGATTCAACAGAGGTCTCTGTTATAGAATCGTTGATAACTAGATAATCTACTATATCAAAATCAATTTTTATTTTGCGAAATTAAATTAAAACGCGAGAAATTAAGTTCTAAAAAATTCACTGCGAACTGGATTTGAACCAGCAACCAACTCATTACATGTGAGGTGCTCTATCAATTGAGCTATCGCAGTTCACCAGTGAAAATTTCAGAACTTGTATTTCCTTAATTTCGATCGAAATTATTATTTTAGAAATGTTATTATTTGAAGACCAGTTATCAATATTTGAAACTAAGTTCAACAAAGTTTCGGTTAAACTGGTTTAATATGATAGAAATCTTTTTGAATGCCTAATACCAGTATTGCGATAACTCAATTGGTAGAGCACCTCAGATGTAATGAGTTGGTTGCTGGTTCAAATCCAGTTCGCAGTGAATTTTTTAGAACTTAATTTCTCGCGTTTTAATTTAATTTCGCATAATAAAAATTAATTTTGATATAGTAGATTATCTATTTATCAACGATTCTATAACAGAGACCTCTGTTGAATCTAACATCAAAAATACTGGTATTAGGCCTTCAAAAACATTTCTATCATATTCAATCAGTCTAGATTGAAAATTAATCTTTGAAAGTTAAAAATTCAGTTCTTTGGTGAAAAAAGTAATGAACTATTTTGTTGAAAGTTTAATTATTTTGTTGAAATTTTAATTATTTTGTTAAAAGTTTCATTATTTTCTTGAAAATTAAACGATTTTGTTGAACATCTTTTTTAGTCGGAAATTTAACTGTTTTGTTGACAATTCATCCATTTGGATTAAAAATTCATCTTTTATGATAGAAAAGTTTAATTTCCCTATATTGTTCATTTTCTCTAAAAGTTTCCGTAAACTTTTTTGTGACTTTTTTTTTTAATTGTGGGCGACTTTTTTCGTAATTTTATGCGACTGAAGAGAATTTGATTAGGGTTCAATTGCAATCTGGGTGGCCTACAATCAAACTGACCATAACTGAGATTAATTTTCAATAAATTGTCCCGCAATTGCAAAATCTCCCATGTGATGTATTTTAAGGGTCCATAAATCAATCGACAATTATGGGCACATTATGCAGAAAAAGTGTGAATGCAAACAGTATGACAATAAATCTTCCGAATATATCAGGTCGTGTTAATAAAGCATTCCAACCGCAATGGAATGGTGTTTACGCATGAATAAACTCTGCATCGATTGATCACGTAGACTTTGCTTGTGTGCGTGCATGATATATGTGTGATCTTTCATTAGTGGAAATTTCATGTTGATATGTTTGTTTATCAGCGAATGTTACGTGCTTGTACTCACGTGGAAGCATCACGTGCAAAAGCTACAATTGATTTTGAGTCCGCCAAATTGCCCGGTTGGAGTCAATATCAACCTAATCAACAGAGAGAGAGAGAGAGAGAAAACACGCATAGATTAATGTCGTGTAAGCTCTAAAGTCATCAATTTAATTTTTCATTTTCTATCAATTTTAGTAACGAAATAAAATCACAAAAGTGAAATGAAAGAGCGAAAGAAATGTATCACAGTCTCAACTTTAAAAAGTAGAGAAAACTTTTAGTTATTCAACGAAGCCCTGAGGTGCGAACCTGCTTTTTAAAAATGCATTTTGCCCCCGACTTTTCTTTCCATGTAGCAGAATCTACGTCATGAATTTTATTAAGGTCTCGAGATTTTCAGGTAGGAAAAGAAACTAAATGTGAAAAGGAACGCGTAAAATATTTTTATTAAAAATTTTTCTTCATTCATGCTTGCGAAAATAATTTTTTACATTATTTTGAGGAATATAAGATGAATAATTATTTTTTCTACTGAGAAGGACTGGTATTCAGTTTTGAATGAAGTTACTAGTATCCGTCATGTTTTTTCAAATTGAATCTTTGGCTGAAGCGAAGTATCTCATTTTTAGTCAAATGCGCGCAGAAAAAGATACTTTCATGTTTATAAATTTTTTTCAGTAATTTTGGTTATAACTTTTACCATGACTTTAGACAGGATTGACATATCAGCATTCCGTTTTTTTTAATTTGAAAAAAACAACTCGTTTATAAATTTCCGTACCCGAATTCAGCAAAACACACCTCACAATTATCGACTCGAATATCATTCACCCCATTTCCAGAATCTAAAGAAACCACCCGTTTATAGTTGTTCATGCCCTAGTTCGGCAAAATCTACCTCACAATTATGTTTGGCACCATTTCCAGTGATGAACCCCAGTTCACAGTTGGCCATTTCCCAATTTGGCAAAATCGACCTCTCGATTATCATTTATCCCATTTCCAGAATCTAAAGAAACCACCCGTTTATAGTTGCCCATACCCTAATTC
>CAKNYM010052256.1:181938-222858 GCA_932195095.1 Andricus curvator
CAGAATCTAAAGAAACCACCCGTTTATAGTTGCCCATACCCTAATTCGACAAAATCTACCTCAGAATTATGTTTGGCACCATTTCCAGTGGTAAACCCCAGTTTATAGTTGGCCATATCCCAATTTGGAAAAATCTACCTCTCGATTATCATTTACCCCATTTCCAGAATCTAAAGAAACCACCCGTTGATAGTTGTCCATACCCTAATTCGGCAAAATCTACCTCACAATTATGTTTGGAACCATTTTCAGTGGTAAACCCCAGTTTATAGTTGGCCATATCCCAATTTGGAAAAATTTACCTCTCGATTATCATTTACCCCATTTCCAGAATCTAAATAAACCAGCCGTTTATAGTTGCTTATACCCTAATTCGGCAAAATCTACCACACAATTATGTTTGGCACCATTTTCAGTGGTAAACCCCAGTTTATAGTTGGCCATATCCCAATTTGGAAAAATCTACCTCTCGAATATCATCTACCCCACTTCCAGAATCTAAAGAAACCACCCGTTTATAGTTGCCCATACCCTAATTCGGCAAAATATGAATCTCAATTATCGTCGACCCCATTTTTAGAATTAAAAAAAAAAGCCGTTTATAGTTGGCCGTACTCCGACCAGCGTTGGGTAGTAACTTATTACAAGTAACTAAGTTACTGAAAAGTTACGTTACTTAGAAAATTCAACTATTTGAATGAAAAGTAACTTTTCTGTTGAGAAGTCATCTTTTCGGTTTGAAAATGAAATTATTGTTTTTTTTTTTTAGAAAAGTCGTCTTCTTGGATTGAAAATTCAATGATTTAGTGGACATTTTTTTTCTTTCTTGGTACAAAATTCGGCTTTTTCCTTTCAAAATGTATCACTTTTGGTAAACAAAATCTCATCTTTTTTTATTGAAAATTCAACTGTTTTGTTAGAAAAATCATCTGATTTGGTTGAGGATTCAGCAATTTTGTAGGAAATTCATGTATTTTTAAAAAAATTCAACTAATCTGGTAAAAATTTCAACTAGTTGTTTGAAAAATAACGAACGTTTTTGTTGAAAATGCATACTTCCGGTTTGAAAATGCAACTTTTTTGTTGAAAAGTGTTGTTTTTGGTTCGAAAATTCATCTCTCTTTCTAAAAAAAAATTTGTAGAGGGCTCAGATTTTGTTAAAAATTCATCTTTTCTGGTTAGAAACTTAAATACTTGATTGAAAGTTGAACTACTTCGTTAAAAATTCAGTTGTTTGGTAGACGATTCATTTTTTGGTTGCAAATTGATCTCTTTCTTTTTCAAATTCGTTTTTTGTTTGGTTGGAAAATTCAAATATTTTGGTAGAAAATTAACCTACTTGGTAGAAAATCAACTTACTTGGTTAAAAATTAACTTTTCTGTTGGAAATTTAACGCTTGTGTTGAAAAATCGTCTTTTTGTTTTGAAAAAAGTAGAAAATGTAACTATTTTGTAGAAAAGTAACTTTTTTGTTGAAAATTCATTCTTTTGGCTTGAAAATTCAACTCTTTTGTTCGAAACTGTTCTTTTTGGTTTAAAGGTTAATTTCCTACAGTAAAAAAGTTTTATCTTTTTTGGTTAAAAAAAACTGGTTGAAAAATATGACTGAGAACTCTTTCTTGATTGGAAATTCAACTCTTTTGTTTAAATTACAATACTTTTACTTAAAATGTTAGGACGTGAATCGTGATTTTTACTTGGAATTCAACATGAAAAATGGCTTTTAATGGCTGATGAAAATGAAGTCAACGAAACAAGTAATTCTGGTATATTTTTGTTGACTTGCCAAAATATATTTTGTATTTTGTATTTACTTTAACTAATGCCTAATTCTTTTTAAATTAAGTTTTTATGAAGTATCATATTAGTTATTCTGAGTTTTAAATTATAAAATTAAGAAAGTTAAAAAAAGTAACTTATTTCCATACTTCTCCTTTCCTCATTTCCCATACTTCTCCTTTCCCTCCACTTATTTCCCCTGATTACCCGTCTTACCCTCTATTAACTTCCCCCTATTAATCATACTTCCCCTCCTACAATTTCCCCTCACTATAATATTTTGCAAATTCGCAAGAACTATCAATCCTTCAAACAATTTTCAAAAAAAAATGTATAAAATATATACCTTTTCGATGATTTTTAACTACAATACTTTGAAAATCGATAAGAATTAATAATTATTCGAACAGTTTTTATAAACAAGGTCAGTTTTTGGCTATTTTTCAACCAATAGGCTCAGTTTTTGTTACGGAAAAACTAAGAATTTTTTTCTGATGACTTTTTGCTATAATAATTTGCAAATTCACAAGAACTATCAATTATTTAAATAATTTTCAAAAATAAACGTAGAGAATATATACCTTTCTGATGATTTTTGGATATAATGCTTTAAAAATTGATAAGAATTATTAATTATTTGAATAATTTTCATAAAAAAGGTCAGTGTTTGGCTATTTTTCAATCAATAGGCTCAAATTCACAAGAACAAATAACAGTTCAGTTCAATAATCCAGACTCTGACTCCGCAAAATCTACTTCCTAATTATGCTTAACCACATTTATAGTATTTAAAAAAACACACGCATTTATAGTTAGCCATACCCCAAGTCGGCAAAATCCACCTGTCAATTATGTTTGACCCAATTTATTGTATTTAAAAAACACCCATTCATGTTGGCCGGACCTCAACTCGACAAAATCTACCTTTCCATTATATATGACCTCATTTCCAGTTTAATGAAAAAAAAACATCTTTTTATAGTTAGTCATACCCCAAGTCGGAAAAGTTTTGGCGTGCGTCAACTCTGCCAAATTGTCATAAAAAATTACTAGTCGAAATCTGCCTTTAGCAATAATGTCAAGCTTGTATTGTCAATAGTGGATATTTGCTCTCTGGTATGAATAAAAAGTTTCATGAATTTAAAATAAAATTTCCATTCTTATATTCAAAGCTAACGAAATGTCAGTTTAAATTTTGTCGGATGAATGTCAGGAACAGGGCGTAAACAGCAAGGAAAAGATGGTGTGAGGATATCGATTGTTCTTTTTTTTAGAGTTGTTTCTTCCGTCCAGCTAGGAGAAAGATTCGACGCTGTCTGAATTTATAAAGTATGCGAAATCTTGGAAAAGCTTTTTCCCTAAAGAAAATTCCGAGACCACAATGCTGCTTTGAGATACGTTAAAAAGCGAGTGCGAGGAAAGGTTGAAGATCCGAGCTTCCATTATCTCTAGGAAGTCAGGTGGAATTAATTCTTCTACTCCTTTCACGAAAGAAACCTCATTCGTCTTTTGTTTGGGATCTAATAAGCTTAGAGTCCGCTCTTCCTCAGTCGTTGTGACAAGAAACCGTCTCAAAAATCTTCATTTCTCTCACCTTTTTTTAATCCTTTCCATGAATCTATTCACTCTATTATCTTGTTCTCAATCCAAATTAACATTATTTTCATTTGATGCTAATGCAAGATATTATTTAAGAATATCCACACCAACAGTTATAAAAGATTTGTAACTATCAAAAAGATTTGTGTGCTTGTATTTTTTGTGAAAAATTTTATAATTCTTCACTAATAAAATTTAGATTTTCTTTTCAATTCTCAGAAGTATCATTTCTTAAAAATATTTTTAAATTCATCAAATAATGTCCTATATCTGCCCTGAACCTTTCTCGAAATAATTTTGAGAGGGTTATTTTTTGGGATTGTCAATGATTAGCTCATTCAAATCCAGAGTTTTGCTAGAAAATGTGAGAGAAATTAATGATTCATTACCATTGTTTGGAAGAAATGCTACTCGGGAATTATTTAAACACTTATTACAAAAAATGCACAGTTCAGATAATTTTTAACGAATAGGCTTAATTTTTTTTTCACGTCATCAACTGAGAAAGTCTGTTCGATTACTTTTTTCTATGATGCTTCACAAATTTACAAGAAATATTAATCATTCAAACAATTTTAATATACAAATTCAGAGTTTGGCTACTATTCAACCGATAGACTCAGTTTTTGTTACGGAACGATTAAGAATTTTTTTTCCGATGACTCTCTGCTATAATAATTTGCAAATTCACAAGAATTATTAATTATTTGAACAGTTTTCATAAACGAGGTCAGTATAAGGCTATTTTTCAACTAATAGCCTCAGTTTTGTTTACGAAAAAACTGAAATTTTTTTCCTATGACTTGTTGTTATAATAATTTGCAAATTTACAAGAACTATCAATTATTCAAATAATGTTCGAAAATAAATGTTGAGAATATATACCTTTTCGATAATTTTTTACTATAATACTTTGAAAATTGATAAGAATTGTTAATTATTTGAACAGTTTTCATAAACAAGATCATTGTTTGGCTATTTTTCAACCAAAAGGCTCAGTTTTTGTTACAGAACAGCTAAGAATTTTTTCCCGGTGACTCTCCGCTATAATAATTATATAAACAGTTTTCATACAAAAAGTTAGTGTTTGGCTATTTTTCAACCAAAAGGCTCAGTTTTTGTTACGAAAAAACTAAGAATTTTTTGTTTCCAATGACTTTTTGGTATAATAATTTGCAAATTCACAAAAACTATCAATTATTCAAATAATTTTCAAAAATAAATGTAGAGAATATTTTTTTTAAATGTTTTTTTCCTTTCTGATGATTTTTTACTATAATACTTTGAAAATTGATATGAATTATCAATTGTTTGAACAGTTTTCAAAAACAAGGTCAGCGTTTGGCTATTTTTCAACCAATAGGCTCAGTTTTTGTTACGGAACAACTGAGAATTTTTTTTCCGATGATATTTTGGTATAATAATTTGCAAATTCACAAGAACTATCAATTATTCAAATAATTTTTGATAAGAATTGGTAAGAATTATTAATTATTTGAACAGTTTTCATGAACAAGGTCAGTGTTCGGCTATTTTTCAACCAATAGGCTCAGTTTTTGTTACAGAACAACTAAGAATGTTTTTCCGGTGACTCTCTGCTATAGTAATTTGCAAATTCACAAGAATTATCAATTATATAAACAGTTTCAAAAAAAGAAGTCAGTGTTTGGCTATTTTTGAACCAATAGGCTCAGTTTTTGTTACGAAAAAACTAAGAATTCTTTTTTTGATGACTTTTTGCTATAATAATTTGCAAATTCACAAGAACTATCAATTGTTTAAATAATTTTTAGAAATAAATGTGGAGAAAAACCTTTTTGATGATTTTTAACTATAATACTTTGAGAATTGATAAAAATGATTGATTATTCGTACAGTTTTCATAAACAAGGTCAGTGTTTGGCTATTTTTCAACCAACAGGCTTAGATTTTGTTACGAAACAACTGAAAATTTTTTTCCTATGACTTTTTGCTATAATAATTTGTAAATTCGCAAGTATTACTAATTATTTACACAGTTTTCATGAACAAGGTCAGTGTTTGGCTATTTTTTAACCAATAGACTCAGTTTTTGCAACGGACAAAAACGAATTTTTTTTCTGATTTTTTTTCTATAATAATTTGCAAATTCACAAGAATTAATAATTATTTGAACTGTTTTCATAAGCAAGTTGTGCGTTTGGCTATTTTTCAACTAGTATGTTATTTTTCATACTAAATCAATGAAGAGTGTTTTTTAAATAACTCTTAGCTTTAATAATGTGAAAATTTACGAGAATTATCAATTATTTAAAGAACTTCAGCATTACTTTTGCCTGTAATACTCTCATTTATCATGAAAATTGTTAAAATGATTAATAATTGCTGTCCATTTTGAACTTAAAGCGAGAATTCATAGCAAACACATTCTTGGTTGATTCCGTAAAAAAAGAGCGTACTCCTTGAAAAATAGCCAAACTCTCAATTTTTTTATGGAAATTGTTTCAGTTATTAATAATTCTTGTAAATTTGCAAACTATCATAACAAAAAAGTTATAAAAAACATATTCTTAGTTGATACCATACAAAAATTCAGTCTATTCGTTAAAAAATAGCCAAACTCTATTTGGTTCAAAATTCATGTATTTTGTTAAAAATGTGTCTTTTTGGTAGAAAATTGATTCTCTCCGTTAAAAATTTTGAGTGAACGATTGAAAAATTTTGTATTTTGTTGAAAAGTCGACTTTTTTGACAGAAAATATATTTTATTGTTATAAAATGCAACCGTTCGATTGAAAATCAATCTGTTTTAGTTGAGGATTCAAGTTTTGTTTTTTGAAAATTCGTCTTTTTAGGTTAAATTCAACAGTTTTGGATTAAAAATTCCACGTCATGGTTGAAAATAGAATCATTTAGTTTCCAATTCGTTGAAAATTTAACGTTTTGGTGAAAAACTCGTCTTTTTGTTTTGAAAATTCACATTTTGGATGAGATTCTTTCCTTTATTAACTAATAAATCTTTATTGGTGAAAAATTTTCTTGTTGAAAATTTGTCTTTTTGATTTGAAAATTCATCTTTTTTGTTAATTTGACATTTCTGGCTTAATTTATCTGTTTTTGATTTAAAATAAACATTTTTCTTGGTTGAAATATCAAATATTCAATTTTATGTTGAGAATTGATATTTTTTGGTTGAATAACTGTATGAATAAATCACAGCCAATGATAACCCGCGAAAGCACCCGACTTTATTAGAAGTACTCGTATTTGCCTGGATGTTTGGCACGGGGATAGGAAAACTGTAGAAAACCACGTCCCGCGTTCAGCCGATTTCTTGACAGCCAAGTTTGAAGGCAGAGATTCGACCATACATTAGTTGAAACGCAGCAAAACAACCGGCGGTAAATCACAGATGGTCACCCATCCGAGTGCTATCCGCGCTAGAAATGGCTTAACATCTGGACTCTTCCCGATTCGAGATTCACCTCGCAGCTAATGCCGTCGGTAAGAGATACGTAATATATGAATATTTCCATGAAAATTCACCACTTGCAAAATACGCAGGAATCTAAGTTGCAATAATTTTCTGGCCAAATTACACAAATAGTTGCTTGTCCGCGTATTTTCTACTTATCCCCATAAAGTGGGTGTGCATGGGGGTACATATTTCCTCCTTAATGGTTCCGTTTAGGGGAGCCTCTCTACCCGAACATTTCCACCCTCTCGCTGGTCGAGTTGGTTGGAAAAAAGATAATTGTATTTTATGAATTCCAGATAAGCCGAAAAACGCGCGAATCGTGTGAGGAGTGAGCCTGGGTACCGCATAACATCAACATAATTTTCAAGAGCCGTGAGGTCACATTTCCATAATGCGATGCATCGAAAGCTGGGCTGGGTCGAGAGACTGCTCTGTCTTTTCCTTTTCTCCTTTTTTCCACCTCGTATCTTGTCCTTTCTTTTTCCAGTTCCCTTCATCCCCCGTTTTTCTCACTCCCACAACTCGCGTCTAGAACAAAATGCCAAAAAGAGATTGCTCGGCGAAGCCGCGCCATCGTGAGCACAGGCATGATTGCGCGATTCGTTTTTTTGATCTTGATGAATGAACCCCTTCCTGCAAATGAAGCATTCATTAGACGCTACTGTGGGTTAAACCCTAAATAGAGTTGCGATGAGTCAGTCAATAGTTGAAAAATTATTCGAAGTAGGTGCCTTGCGCTTACAAAAAAGGATTCTTTAGCCTAATAAGACGTAAATAAGTCGCTCAAACCTCCCTCTCCCGTACTCCATCTTAATTCCCCTGATTCCCCTCTCTGCACTTCACTGTTTGCTGCCCCAACACCAACTGCTTCCTCCGCTACTTCCCCCTCTCATCTCTTCTCCACCCAACACTCCCCTTCCCGCACTCCACTTCCCAAACCCTTAATTCCCCACCACGACTCGCCCTCAATTCTTATTTTATTATTATTTTTTAATTTTCTATTGGGGGAAATGAGTGGAGGGAAAGTAGGCAAATCAAGGGCAAATGAGGGGAGAGAATGTATGGGAAGGGAGGGAAACATTTTCGGAAGAGAAATAGAAATCTTAGGGAAGAAGTGGGGAAGTATGGGAAATAACTAATCATTTCCTCAAATTTTTCCTCGTTTTCTTTATTTCCCCTGATTACCCTACTCACCTCATTCGTTTCCATAATTTTCTCCTCTTTTCTCCTACTTTCCCTCTTTTCATTTTCCATGACTCCCCTTCACTTTCCGTCCCATAATTTACCTAAACTTCTTCCACTTTTCCTCTCCTCATTTCCTCTACACATTGCCCCTCATTTACCATACTCCCTCTTCATAATTTCCCACCAGGTCCCTACTTTTCCACACCTCATCCTCCTAATTAACCTCTCCTAATTCCTGCCTAATTCCCAACCGCTCATTTCTTCCCAATTCTCCTTCCCTCACTTCTCCTTCTTCTTCTTATTTTTTATTTCCCATACTTCTTCTTTCCTTATTTTCCATACTTCTCGTTTCCTTATTTCACATACTTTTCCTTTCCTTATTTCACAGACTTCTACTTTCCCATACTTCTCAGTTCCCTTCACTTATTTCCCCTAATCACTCTCTATTATTGTCTCCTCATTAATCACACTTCCCCTCCTACAATTCCTCCTCATTTCTTCCCAATTCTCCTTCCCTCACTTATCCTTCTTCTTATTTCCCATACTTCTCCCTTCCTTATTTTCCATACTTCTCCTTTCCTTATTTCACATACTTCTCCTTTCCTTATTTCCCATACTTCTCCTTTCCTTATTTCCCATACTTCTTCTTTCCCTTCACTCATTCCCCTTCTTACCCTTCTTACCCTTCTTACCCTTCTCACCCTCTATTATTGTCTCCTCATTAATCACTTCCCCTCCTACAATTTCTCCTCTACACACCTCCTTTTCCACTTTCACTCCACCTACTTTTTCTCTCTTTATTTCCCCTCACTTTCGCAACTCTTCCTCCTCTATTTTTTACCTCACCTCACCCACTTCAACTCCTCTCATTTCCCCTTACTTAACCTACTTTTCCTCACCGTAATTTCCCCTCAATTCCGTTACTTTCATTCCACTAATTTTCTCTCACTTTCCTTACTTTGCCTGCCGTCATTTTCCCTTATTCCCCTACTTCCCCTCCACTCATTTCCCCTCATTTTCCTACTTCCTCTACACTAATTTCCTAATTCTCCATTTGTGCTATTTTTCGTTTTTTTTAAACCTTCATTACTTTGGTGATTTTAAAGATATGAGGATATATTTTTTAATTATTCATAATAAGACGCAGTTAAAAAAATATATTTGTTGGAAACGAACATTTAATCCATTTTTTGATTTTTGTAGAAAAAAATATTTAGACTGAATTTTTGCAAAAAAGCCACTTTTTATTTTCTTTAAAAAATGGTTTAAAGATAGTTTACGATGTGCTATGAAAATCCTGTAAATATAAAAATGGGATCTTCCTTAGTTTTCGGGAAATGATTAAAAATGCATTGACATTTTTTTCAATTTTCATTTGTTCGAATACGAATCGAAACTTATTTTTTAAATATCACCCGCAGAAGTCTGTGCATTTATAATGCACAAAATACTACTTTCTATTAATAATGAGATGTTTATGTAAATTATTTAAACAATTTATTATAGTTTTTAGGAATTTTTATTTAGAATAGAGTGCGGAAGTCGCGGTTTTCCCGAATTTTTAACTTATTTTCAACTTTAGAATTAGAGTGAGATAATAATTAATTCAAGTAGACAGAAATATTTGTTTAAACAATTTAGTATTATTTTTAATAATATTACTTTGAATAATGCTAGAAAGTTGTGGTTTTCTTCTGAAATTTTCAACTCATGGTCCACTTTGTACTTAAAGTGAGGTAATAATTAATGCAAATGTGAAAAGTGCACAAAAACTTAAAAATGTCAGAAAAAACCCGCAACTAACTTTAGAATTAATATAAAAGATAGTGATAAACAATAGTAATTTGTTAAAACATTTTTTTTTAAATTTATTTTATTATTGGTTCGCTCGAACTGAACAGCTGATAATAAGTTGACTAATTCGAAAAAAACCGCGACTTTATTACTCTATACTAAGAGAAAATTGCTAAAAACAATAATAAATTGTTTAAATAGTGTATATAAACATCTAATTATCAATCAAAATTAGCATTATGAATCCTTTACATTTTTGAAGATTCTGAACACAACATTTGAAAGTTTTCTAAGCATTTTGAAAGGTTTCAAAAAAATATAAAAATTCTGATAAAATTCCTAGGAAAACTAAAAATGAATTCTTTTTTGAAAAATTAATTTAAAAAAATACTTTTATAAATTTCCAAAATAGAATCTGGAAGGTTTTGAAGCATTTTTTTCATTTTTCTGGATTTTCAAAAAATTGTAAGAACAATTTATGTTTCAAGATGATAAATAACAAAATTTGCATTAGATTCGTGGAAAATTTTTTCCTGATTTTCAAAAACAAATTTTTAAGCGAATTTTCAAATGAATTTTAGAACAAATTTCGATGTGTAAATTAATGTTTCTAGCTTAAAAATGTCTAAAACTATAAAATTATCAAAATTTATACATTTTTTGATTAATTCTTAAATGTTGAATTATTAAACATTTGGGCTCAGACTTTTTTTCTTCATCGACTTGAAAATCTTTCTTGGTTAAAAATTCAACTCTTTTTATAAAAATTCCTTTTTTTTTGTTTGAAAATTAGTCTGTTTTGGTTGAGGCTTAAGTTAATAAAAAGAAAACTTAAGTGTCAGTATTAAAACGTCTGGGGACAGTAATATCAAACATATTATTTTTTAAAGGAAGAATAATTATTTTAAAATTTGTCGAATTGAGTTTTTAACTTTTTTCGACACTTAAACAAATGCAATTTTCCGTTTTGGTCTGTGTTCAAAATTTCTAAAGTTAGATTTAGAAAACGACATTTTTGAGATTGTCTCCATATTCTGCTTTTTATATGTTAAAATAGTATTTTTAATGAACTTTCATAAACAAATTGGTTGAGTAGTAAAAAAAATTATGATGTTTGTTAATGAGTTTTCAAATGTGGCCACATTTTAGCTTCCGGAATTTCCCAAGTTAGGTAAAATATTGCACTAATAAATTAAAGCTACTGCAGTGAATTTAAGTGAAATATTCTGAAAAATTTCCCATAGAATTTCTCATAATTTGAACATTTATTCTTTAATTTTCAACTTTCTAAGTAAAATAACATATCGTTGAAATCGTTATAATTCGCAGATTTTGAATATTATATTTATAAATTACCAAGTGCTAAATTGGAAAAATGTTATATTCTGCATTTTAGTCCTCCTTAGGTACAAAGGACTCCCGCTGACCAGGATCGACGGCAGCAGTTCGGCTGAGTGAGGGGAAGCCGTGTAGTGGGGGAACCGTTCGTTGGTACCCAGGGCGGAATTGACCATCGCCCCAAAAAAATCAACTTTATTGTTAAATAGAAAATGGTTAAAATAATTTTTAGAGAATCGCCTGTCACGAATCTTTGAAATTTAATAAGCTTTTATTTGAAAAGAAACGTCAAAACAAAGCGTCAAACCAATAAGTGTTTATGTGTCACAAATAAAGTTCAGTGTCAATCACAATGTCATTCCATTATGCCGTGTTTTTAATAATAATAAATTTAAAACACCTAAAATGTTGATCGATCGATTTCAAATTTTACATAGGTTTTGATTTAGAATTTTTTTCCGACCCACCCTATATAGTACTCAATGTACTCATAGTACTCAATCAATTCTAACCCACTGTCGTTAGTTATTACATAAAAATGTGGTTTAATCCCACATACCACACTTCCCGAAAAAACCTGGTCTTTTCTTGGGACTTGGTCCAAGTGGCCGGGAGGAAAATCCAGGTCTGCCGTAGGTTTAGACCTATACTTAAACCTAGGTTGAAGCATAGGTTCATGTACGCCACAATTTTTTGGTTTTTAAACGAAGTTAATTAATGCGACAAATTTTTTACAGAGAATTCAATTTTTTAATGAAAATAGCTCTAACTCATTTAATTGAGTCAGAAATCGATTATTTATTAACAATTTTAATTTGTATAAAAAAGTGGTAAGACATTTAGCTGCTATTTGCAAAGAAAAAAAATTTTTGTTGGGGTGGGGGGGATTTGGAAACATTTGTGAAGAATGTTCAAGTTTTCTTAATAATTCCTCAAGAGCATGTTGTTACGAAGAAAATGTATATATTTTAAGTCCGAAAACGTCAATTGACATCTCAAACATCAAAAAGGCATAGCGATTGGCAAGCCGCGGCCGCCTCGCAAATTAAGTCGAGGTTTCTAGTTAAAGCATTCTTATATCCTTGGCGATTAATCTTAGTTGCGAGAATGGGTAGCACTAGCGCCGCACACCGACCAAATGCGGAACTAATGCTCGCAACGGGCCTGCGCGGCTGCAGGGGCATTAGTAGAGGGAAATTTAAATTAGTACCCAGATAACTTTCATAAGACCATTTAGATTAGGGAGCATTCACATATTACGTAAGATTATTTTTTATTATGTTTAAAACGTAATGCACGTTTTCTAAATAAAAAAAACGTTTTTTAAGATGAGGTATTGTCTAGAAATAAATAAAACAATATTTTTATGTAACACTGAATGCTTTTCCATAATTTTTTTTTTCATACATATATTGAAGTTACTTAATGTAAGTACTGATTGAAATTCACCAATTCAAAACTTTTTTTCAATACTATAAAGAATAAAAAATTATATTAATTATAATACAATATGAAAATTTTAAATAAGTATTCATTTTTTTAAAGTTTTCGAACACTTAAATTCGAGCTGAAATTAAATTGTGAGAATTGAGAACGAGAAAATAAGTATTATCAGTTAGTTTTTAAACTGATATAAATATCAAAAAAGAATCTAGAAGATTTTTTTAAGTTTTTTTTATTTCATAGGATTTTACAAAATATTAGGAAAAATTCGAGTATTTTTAAAAGATGTTTAGGACATTTAGAAGTTTGTAAGAATTCAAGAAATATTTGATAAATTTTCGGAAATGTTTACAAGTTTTTAAATATTTCTATCATATTTAAAGTGTCTTAAAATCCTAAAAATATTTTTAACCGCATTGAATTTTTCTTAAAATTTTGAAAAATCATTCAAAATATAAAAAAATGACTTGTAATCTTCTAAATTTTCCCAGGACTTTTAAGAAATGTTGTTTATTCTCTTGAAACCCTTTGGAATTATTTTAAAGCTTCTACAGTTTATTTTTCAAATCTTTAAGAATCTACATTTCTAAAAATGTTGTAAAGTTTCAAATTGTTTTCGAATCTCTTCAATTCTTCTAAATATTTCTAGAATTTACTCGATTTTTTTTTGATTTTTTAATCTTAACGAATCGAAAAATTTTCCTTTAAAATCTTCTACACTCTTTTTCGAAATTTCAGGAAATCGTTTGATATGTTTAAAAACCTTTTTTAATTTTCTTTCAAAGCTCATTTTTCAAAACAAGAAATCGTTTCAAATTTTCACACTCATCCTAAGAAAATTCGTTTTTTAATCTTGTCAGACCTTCTAAACCTTCTAATCTTTAAAAATACTCAAATTTTTTCTGCGTTTTTTTTTTAAATTGTGCACAATTAAAAAAAATGCCTTAAAATCTTTCAGATTCTTCCTTGAAAATTTTTGAAATCTCTTAAATGTTTTGAAACCTTTTTAAATAATCTCTTAAAAATAATTTTTCAAAATAAAAAGTTATTTTAATTTTTCCTAGGAACGTAAATTTTTTTTTTCATTCTCGTGAAACCTTACAAACTTCTTAAACAATCTTTACAAGTTTTAATTCTTTTTGAATCGTTTCAAGACTCCTGAATATCTTTAACCTTACTCAATTTTTTTCTATAATTATTTCATCAGGCAAAATTGTAAAATTTTGCTTATAATCTTTTAGAGCCTTTTTACAAATTTTAGGAAATAATTTTAATTTTTTTTTCATTTTTCTCTTAGAAGTCATTACAAGACAATCATTTAAAATTTTCCAATGAATCTCAAGAATATTTTTTTCATTCTCTTGACACCCTGAAAATTTTAGATACCTAAAAATTTTTTAAATCCTGAAAAATTAAAAAAATTGTCTCAAAGTCTTCCATATTCTTTTTCCAGACATTTTGACATCTTAAAAACTCAAAATTATTTGTTTAAAATAAAACCTGGACTATTTGAAATTTTTCCAGAAATTTTGAGAAAAATTTAATCTCCTTAAATCATTCATAATTATTAAAAAGCATCTAATTTTTTTCGAATTCTTCAAAATGAGTTTTTGCCCATAATTTAATTTTTCTTATCTCTTTGAAAATGTAAGAAAGTTTACAAATTATAGTGTGGTAGCGAAATGTTAAGAACAGAATAATTTTCCATTATAAAACAATCATTCATAGTTGAAATTTTCTCTTGCGGCTTGCCAATGGCCATACCTTTTTGATGTTCGAGATTGACAATTGACGTTTTCGGACTTAAAATAAATACATTTTCTTCGTAGCGACATGCTCTTGAGGAATTATTAAGAAAACTTGATCATTCTTCACAAATGTTTCAAAATCCCCCCCCCCCAAAAAAAAAACAAAATTTAAAAAATAGCAGCTAAGTGTCTACCACTTTTTAATACAAATTAAAAATTTTAATAAAAAATCGATTTCTGACTCGATTAAATGAATTAGAGTTATTTTCATTAAAAAAATTGAATTCTCTGTAAAAAATTTGTCGCATTAATTTACTTGGTTTAAAACCCAAAAAATTGTGGCGGACATGAACCTATGTTTTAACCTACGTTTAAGTATAGGTCTAAACCTAGGGCAGACCTGGTTTTTTCTCCCGGCCACTTGGACCAAGTCCTAAGAAAAGACCAGGTTTTTTTCGGGAAGTGTACTATGTGGGTAATTTGGTTGTATGAATTTCAAGAACATAGATTATAAGATAGCAAAAATAAAACTTTTTCTAGCGCCAAGCTGTTTTTGATTTCCAGATTCATTTTTTTTACCTACCCTGATAATCAATTATAACTTACTGTAGCTGTTTTTAAGATAAAAAATCTATTTCAAATTTTACACAGGTTAAAAGGGATCCAAAATAAAGGGTTTTCAGCCCTAATGTGTTTTCGATTTCCAATTTTTTTTACTGACCCTAAGAATCAATTCTAACCTACTGTTTTTAGTTGTTACATAAAAATATGGTTCAATTTGATTGTTGATCAATCTTTTTCAAATTTTACACAGATTATAAAAGAATAAGAATCAAACTTTATCAGTGCTAGGCTGTTTTTGATTTCGAATTTTTCTGCTTCTTGACCTACCGTTATAATAAATTCTATCTTACAATAGTTGTTTGTTAGATAAAAATTTGCTTTAAGATAGTCGTATTAATTTAAAAAAGAGTATTTAAAAAATTATTTTTGCAGTTTGCAATTTGTTTCAAGTCTTCTAAGACTTTGCTTTGAATTGTATCACTGTTGTATCACTTCTTTCAAGAACGTCAAACTTGTAAACGGTAAGGATTTGTAGTGCAGTCAAGAATCGTAGGAGAATTCCGCGCACGTAAATCTGGGCAAATCTTGAAGGACCTCCTTCTGCTGCCTCTTTCTTTTCTGTCTGATGTTCGTTTCTATTTTCTTCGGACTTTTTGTTGTTCTTTGTGTTAGGAGAGAGGTAAACGAGCTCGACCTGACTCGTTAACAATCGTTGCTTTGACTCGTTTCTTTCCAGTTTATGTACAAAGCTTTAACTTTGATTCTTTCTGGGCAAAAGCACGATTTTCGTTCTCGAGATAATAGCGTAGATGTGAAGGAAAATTTGATATCAACTGCTGCTATACTTTTAAAGAAAGGCTCTATCTACATTGGGGGTCAAACGGAGATACTGAAAAAAAAAACGTTTTTGCATCGTTACTAATCTGCATCTTCTAATGTATTATTGTTTTTTGAAAAAAAAAATCTTAATAATACTTTTAAAATTTTTGAAAGTTCTGAAACGTTTTGAAATCTTTCGGAATCTATAGAATCTTTGTGAATTTCTTTGAAATCTTTAAAATACTTCTGAAACTCTCGACATTTTCGGGAATCGTTAGAAATCTTTAAAATCTTTGTGACATTTTTGAATCTTCCTTAAACTTGAGAAATATTTTGAAATGTTTTTAAATCTTTCGAATCTCTTTAAATCTTTTTAAATCTTTGTTAACGTTGTAAAAACCTTGGAATCTTCTAAAAAATGTTGAAAGCTTCAAAATATTGGAAAATGTATAAAAATATTCCAGAATCTGTGTCATATCTTTGTGAAATTTTTTAAATCTTCTTAAACCTTTTAAAATCTTTTGAAATATTTAAAAATCGTTCAAATCTTTAAAAATCTTTGGAAAATCTTTGGAATCTTCTAATAAATTTTCAACGCTTCAAAATCTTTGAAATTGTTTAAAGACATTCTTGAATCTTTGTGATATCTTTGAGAAGTATTTTTCAATATTTTGAAATCTTTGTGAAATCTCTGAGATCTTAGTGAAATCTGCGTGTATTTTTTCGAAATCGTTAAACTACTTCTAAAACTTTCGAAATTTTTGGAAATCTTTTGAAATGTTTGTGAAATTTTAGTAAAGTATTTTTCAATACTTTGAAATGTTTGAAATCCATTTGAAAACTTTTAAAATCATCGGACATGTTTTAAATATATTGAAATTTCTAAAATCTTTGTGACATTTTTAAATCTTCCATAACCTTGAGAAATATTTTGACATGTTTTTAAATCTTTTCAAATCTTTTTAAATCTTTGTTATCTTTTTAAATTCCTTGGAATCTTCTACAAAATTTTGAGATCTTCAAGATATTTGAAAATGTTTAAAAATATTCTAGAATC
Source organism: Andricus curvator (assembly GCA_932195095.1). NCBI lineage: Eukaryota > Metazoa > Arthropoda > Insecta > Hymenoptera > Cynipidae > Andricus > Andricus curvator. Next base: position 198,722 of record CAKNYM010052256.1, read on the forward strand.
TGTGTCATATCTTTGTGAAATTTTTGAAATCTTCTTAAACCTTTTAAAATCTTTTGAAATATTTAAAAATCGTTCAAATCTTTAAAAATCTTCGGAAAATCTTTGGAATCTTCTAAAATTTGTTCAAAGCTTCAAAATCTTTGAAATTGTTCAAAGACATTCTTGAATCTCTGTGATATCTTTGAGAAGTATTTTGTAATATTTTGAAATCCTTGTGAAATCTCTGGAATGTTAGTGAAATATGCGTGAATTTCTTCGAAATCTTTAAAATACTTCTAAAATTCTCGAAATTTTCAGAAATCTTTCGAAATCTTTGTGCAATTTTAGTAAAGTATTTTTAAATACTTTGAAATCCTTTTGAAGACTTTTGAAATCATCGGACATGTGTTAAATATTTTAAAATTTCTTCAATCTTTGTGGCATTTTCAAATCTTCCTCAACCTTGAGAAATATTTTGAAATGTTTTTAAATCTTTCGAATCTTTTTAAATCTTTGTTATCTTTGTACAATTCCTGCAATCTTCTAAGAAAATTTGAAAGCTTTTAAATATATGAAAATCTTTGAAAATATTCTAAAATCTGTGTTATATCTTTGTGAAAATTTTAAAATCTTCTTAATTTTTTGAAATCTTTTGAAATCTTTAAGAATCTCTCAAATATTTGTTAATCTGTGAAAATCTTTGAAAATGTTTAAAAACACTCTGGAATCTTTGTGATCTCTTTGAGAAGTATTTTGAAATATTTTGAACTCCTTGTGAAATCTCTGAAATCTTAGGTAAATCTGCGTGAATTACTTCGGAATCTTTAAAATACTTCTGAAACTCTAGAAATTTTCAGAAATCGTTTGAAATCTCTAAAATCTTTGTGATATTTTTTAATCTTTCTTGACCTTGAGAAATATTTTGAACTGTTTTTAAATCTTTCGAATATTTTTAAATCTTTTGAAATCTTTGTTATCTTTGTAACATCCTTGGAATCTTCTAAACAAATTTTAAAGCTTAAAAATATTGGAAAATGTTTAGAAATATTCCAGAATCTGTGTCATATCTTTGTGAAAATTTTTAAATCTTCTTAAACCTTTCAAAGCTTTTGGAATATTTCGAGATCGCTCAAATCTTTAAAAATCTTGGTTATCTTTGGAAAATCTTTGGAATCTCCTAAAAATTTTTGAAAGCTTCAAAATCTTTGGAAATGTTCAGAGAAATTCTTGAATCTCTGTGATATCTTTGAGAAGTATTTTGTAATATTTTGAAATCCTTGTGAAATCTCTGGAATCTTAGTGAAATCTGCGTGAATTTCTTCGAAATCTTTAATATACTTCTGAAATTCTCGAAATTTTCAGAAATATTTGAAATCTTTGTGCAATTTTAGTAAAGTATTTTTAAATACTTTGAAATTTTTGAAATCCTGTTGAAGACTTTTCAAATCATCGGATATGTTTTAAATATTTTAAAATTCCTAAAATCTTTGTGATATTTTTAAATCTCCCTTAACCTTGAGAAGTATTTTGAAATGTTTTTAAATCTTTCGAATCTTCTTAAATCTTTGTTACCTTAGTAAAATCCTTGGAATCTTCTAAAATAATTTGAAAGCTTTTAAATATTTGGAAATGTTTGAAAATATTCTAGAATCTGTGTTATATCTTCGAGAAGATTTTAAAATCTTCTTAACCCTTTTGAAATCTTTCGAAATATTTAAAAATATTTCAAATCTTTTTAAATCTTTTAAAATCTTTGGAATCTTCTAAAATGTTCTGAAAGCTTTAAAATCTTTGAAAATGTTCAAAAAAATTCTGGAATCTTTGTGATCTTTTTTAGAAGTATTTTGAAATATTTTGAACTCCTTGTGAAATCTCTGAAATCTTAGTGAAATCTGCGTGAATTTCTTCGGAATCTTTAAAATTCTTCTAAAACCTTCGGAATTTTCGGAAATCTTTTCAAATCTTTAAAATCTCTAAAATCTTTGTGACATTTTCAAATCTTCCTTAAACTTGAGAAATATTTTAAAATGTTTTTAAATCTTTCGAATCTCTTTAAATCTGTTTAAATCTTTGTTATCTTTGTAAAATCCTTGGAATCTTCTAAAAAATGTTGAAAGCTTCAAAATATTGGAAAATGTTTGAACATATTCCAGAATCTGTGTCATATCTTTGTGAAATTTTTAAAATCTTCTTAAACCTTTTGGAATCTTTTGAAATATTTCAAGATTGCTCAAATCTTTCCAAATCTTTAAAAATCTTGGTAATCTTTGGAAAATCTTTGGAATCGCCTAGAATTTGTTGAAAGCTTCAAAATCTTTGAAAATGTTTAAAGAGATTCTTGAATCTTTGTGATATCTTTGGGAAGTATTTTGCAATATTTTGAAATCCTTGTGAAATCTCTGAAATCTTAGTGAAATCTGCGTGAATTTCTTCGAAATCTTTAAAAAACTTCTAAAACTCTCAAAATTTTCGGAAATATTTTGATATCTTTGTGAAATTCTTTAAAAGTAGTTTTAAATACTTTGAAATGTTTGAAAACGTTTTAAAAACTTTTAAAATAATCAGACATGTTTTAAATCTTTAAAAATCTCTAAAATCTTTGTGACATTTTTAAATCTTCCTTAAACTTGAGAAATATTTTGAAATCTTTTTAAATGTTCCGAATCTTTTTAAATCTTTGTTATCTTCGTAAAATCCTTTGAATTTTCTAAAAAATTTTGAAAGCTTCGAGATATTTGAAAATGTTCAAAAATATTCTGGAATCTGTGTCATATCTTTGTGAAATTTTAAAAATCTTCTTAAACCTTCTAAAATCTTTTGAAATATTTAAAAATCGTTCAAATCTTCTCAAATCTTTAAAAATCTTTGTAATCTTTGGAAAATCTTTGGAATCTCCTACAATTTTTTGAAAGCTTCCAAATCTTTGAAAATGTTCAGAGAAATTCTTGAATCTCTGTGATATCTTTGAGAAGTATTTTGTAATATTTTGAAATCCTTGTGAAATCTCTGGAATCTTAGTGAAATCTGCGTGAATTTCTTCGAAATCTTTAAAATACTTCTAAAACTCTCAAAATTTTCGGAAATCTTTTGATATCTTTGTGAAATTTTTTAAAAGTAGTTTTAAATACTTTGAAATGTTTGGAAACCTTTTAAAAAATTTTAAAATAATCAGACATGTTTTAAATCTTTAAAAATCTCTAAAATCTTTGTGACATTTTTAAATCTTCCTTAAAGTTGAGAATAATTTTAAAATCTTTTTAAATCTTCCGAATCTTTTTCAATCTTTTTAAATCTTTGTTATCTTTGTAAAATCTTTTGAATTTTCTAAAAAAATTTGAAAGCTTCGAGATATTTGAAAATGTTCAAAAATATTCTGGAATCTGTGTCATATCTTTGTGAAATTTTAAAAATCTTCTTAAACCTTCTAAAATCTTTTGAAATATTTTAAAATCGTTCATATCTTCTCAAATCTTTAAAAATCTTTGTAATCTTTGGAAAATCTTTGGAATCTCCTAAAATTTTTTTAAAGCTTCAAAACCTTTGAAAATGTTTAAAGACATTCTTGAATCTTTGTGATATCTTTGAGAAGTATTTTGTAATATTTTGAAATCCTTGTGAAATCTCTGGAATCTTAGTGAAATCTGCGTGAATTTCTTCGAAATCTTTAAAATACTTCTAAAATTCTCGAAATTTCCAGAAATCTTTTGAAATCTTTGTGCAATTTTAGTAAAGTATTTTTAAATACTTTGAAATGTTTGAAATCCTTTTGAAGACTTTTCAAATCCTCGGATATGTTTTAAATATTTTAAAATTTCTAAAATCTTTGTGATATTTTTAAATCTCCCTTAACCTTGAGAAATATTTTGAAATGTTTTTAAATCTTTCGAATCTTCTTAAATCTCTTGAAATCTTTGTTATCTTTGTAAAATCCTTGGAATCTTCTAACAAAAATTTAAAGCTTTTAAATATTTGAAAATGTTTAAAATATTCTAAAATCTGTGTTATGTCTTTGTGAGAATTTCAAAATCTTCTCAAACCTTTTGAAATCTTTTGAAATATTTAAAAATCTTTAAAATCTTTTAAAATCTTTGGAATCTTATAAAATGTTCTCAAAGCTTTAAAATCTTTGAAAATGTTTAAAAACATTTTGGAATCTTTGTGATCTCTTTGAGAAGTATTTTGAAATATTTTGAACTCCTTGTGAAATCTCTGAAATCTTAGGGATATCTGCGTGAATTTCTTCGGAATCTTTGAAATACTTCTAAAACTCTCGGAATTTTCAGAAATCTTTTGAAATCTTTAAAATCTCTCAAATCTTTGTGCCATTTTTAAATCTTCCTTAACCTTGAGAAATATTTTGAAATGTTTTCAAATCTTTCGAATCTTTTTAAATCTTTTGAAATCTTTGTTATCCTTGTAAAATCCTTGGAATCTTCTAAACAAATTTGAAAGCTTCAAAATATTTGAAAATGTTTAAAAATATTCCAGAATCTGTGTCATATCTTTTTGAAATTTGTAAAATCTTCCTAAACCTTTTAAAATCTTTTGAAATATTCAAAAATCGCTCAAATCTTCAAAAATCTTTGGATTCTTCTAAAATTTTTTAAAAGCTTTGAAATCTTTGAAAATGTTCAAAAATATAAAAAAATGTTTGAAAATATTTTGGAATCTTTGTGAAATCTTTGTAGAGTATTTTGAAATATTTGAAATTTTTGTGAATATCTTTGAAATGTTTGCGAAATCTCTTAAAACTTTTCCAATATTATCAAATATTGCTGAAATTATTAAAATCTTTCAAGTATTATTGAAATATTTGAAAAATCCTTCAAATCTTATAAAATCTTTTGAAAACTTTGAAATCATAGTGAAATTTATGAAATTTTTGTAAAATATTTGTGAATCTTAATTAAATATTTAATAGATTTCTAAACTATTTGCGGAATCTTCTGAAATCTCTTAAAATCTTTTGAAATTTTTCTTAAAAATCTTTAAAACTATACTGACATTTTTGCGCAGCCTTTAAAAAATGTTGAAATCTTTGTGAAATATTTTGCTGTCTTTGTGAAATCTTTGTAAAGTATTTGGAAATCTTTAAAATCTTTATAAATTTCTTTAAAATATTTGGGAAATCTTTAAAATCTTTTACATTTTTGAAATCTTTTGAAATGTTAGAAATGTTTGTGAATTTCTTTGAGACCTTTACAATTTTATGAAATCCTTAAAATCACTGTGAATTACTTTGAAAAAATTTGGAAATATTTGCGAATTTTTTTGAAATTCTATGAAATCTTTGAAATCTTTCTGAATTACTCTGAAATATTTGTGAATTTCTTTGAAATCCTTGAAATTCTATGCAATCTTTGTGAAGTCTTTTGGAATCTTCTGAAATAATTGAAATATTTAAAATATTTGAGAAATGACTTGAAATTACTGTGAATTTCTTTAAAATTCCATGAAATCATTAAAATATTTGTGAATTACTTTGAAATCTTTGATATCTTCTGAAATCCTTGAAGTCATCTAAAATCTTTGTAAAATCTTTGAAATATTTTCAAATATTTTCAAATATTCGTGAAATTATTGAAATCATTTATATTACTGTACTAACTGCAAAATATTTTAAATCTTCCGAAACGTTTAGAAACATTTAGAAGTCTTTAAAATCCTTGTGAAATTTCTGTGTAACCTTTATGAATTTTTTTGAATTCTTTAATAGATTTCTAAACTATTTGCAAAATCTTCTGGAATCTTTAAAGTCTTTTGAAATCTCTGAAATATTTTTGAAATGTTTTAAATCTTTCTAAATCTGTTGAAAGCTTTTGAAACCTTTTTAAATCCTCAAAATATTTGTGGATTTCTTTAAAAATTGTAGCGCGTCCTCAGGTTGCGGATAGAGGAACGGCCCGTAAGGCTGAACAGCCCCCAAGGTTAACTGCGAATACAAGAATAAGCAGTCGCGGACAGCCGATAGGAGCCAGTCGTGGGTGTGGTGAATCTAGCACTGGTAAAAATAGGTGCACGACAACCATGGCTTGGGGGGACCCACCCATTCGCGTTCATACACAATGGGTGGGTTCTGGCAAGCCAAGGTGCAGCGTGTACCCACCTAGAAACTATACCCGAACCAAAACTAAAAATCTTGTAAGGGAAAAATCCTGCTGCCCATTGGACACTGCAGCGATGACACTGCCCGCAAGGGATGTGTGGAATGATTCGCCTGCATAGGGCCAAAGGGGTATTGATGCCAGTAGGCGCGCTGCCTTGCAGGGGGACGTTAGGGTACGAGGATGAAACTGTAATGTGTCTGACGACACATTAAGATAGCAATTGACTACAAAACTGACGTAATAGCACTTCAAGAAACTTGCTGGGCGGGCGATTTCGCGTCAATTTCTAAGGATGACTATACTTTTCACTATGGGGGAGCTAAGGGGCAAAGACTGGGGACTGGTTTTCTTATTAATAAACGAATTTCGCAAGCACTTATCGACATGCAATTCATTAACGACCGGTTATCATACATTGTACTAAAGGGTAATTTCAGCAAACACGTATTAATCAATGTGCACTGCCCCACCGAGGACAAAGACGAAGACACTAAAGATCTTTTTTATGAAACAATCGAGCAGGTTTTTGACAAGTTCTCAACGTTTGACGCAAAAATAGTATTAGGGGATTTCAACGCGAAAATTGGAAAAGAACCAATGTATAGGCCTACAATAGGATCAGAAAGTTTGCATGACGTCAGTAATGATAATGGAACCAGAGTAATAAACTTTGCAGCTTCAAAGAACCTCGTTGTCAAAAGCACATATTTCAAGCATAAAAATATACATAAGGCCACCTGGACATCACCAGATGGTAAGACTCACAATCAGATTGATCACGTTCTAATAGACAGAAGACGTCATACAAACATTCTCGATATAAGATCGTATAGGGGAGCGGATTTAAATTCAGACCATTTTCTCGTGATAGTAAAACTAAGATCTAGGCTAGCGTTAAATAAGAAAACAAGCCGCACAGCGCCAACAGTTCGTTTCAATATAGATAAGTTCAAAACAGCAACAGAAACATTAAATTACCAAGTTGAGATTTCTAATAGTTTCGACGCTCTCCAAGAACAGAGAGACGATAACAATAATCACGAGGAGGACCCGGAAACCCTGTGGAGCAATACGAAAAAGGCGATAAAGGCAGCCGCGAAACTTACGATAGGTTTTAAGAAAGTAACCAAAAGCAAACCATGGTTTGACGAAGAGTGCAAACTCTGGTTTGAGAAACGTCGGAAGGCCAGACTAAGTAGTTTACAAAATAAGTGCGATCAAACACATAAGAAATATCTCGAGATTAGCAAAAGTACAAATAGGCTCTATAGATCCAAGAAAAGGGAGTGGGAAAAGAATAAAATACTAGCAATAGAAGCGCATAATAAACAAAATAACCCGCGTGAGATGTACAGGGGAATCAATTTTATAAGGAAAGGCTTTCAAAGTAGAACGGAAGTAATGAGGGACGAAAATGGCAATCTAGTAGCCGATGCGACAGAGAGACTGAATTTATGGAAAGATTATTTCGATAAACTATTAAATGTACGCGAAGCCCCCGTTGAAGGTAATCTCGGCGAAATCCACACTGCTGATCTATTAATTAACGATCCTACCGATATAGAAATAGAAATGGCCATAAAGAAGTTGAAAAATAACAAAGCCGCGGGCATCGATGACCTACCGTCAGAACTGATAAAAAATGGAGGCCCTTGCCTCACAAGGCAAATTTGTAAATTGATACGCGCAGTTTGGAAAACAGAACGCATGCCGGAAGAATGGAATACCTCTATCATTATTCCCATCTTCAAAAAAGGCGATAAAACTAACTGTAACAACTATCGGGGAATTTCACTTGTGCCCTCGTGCTACAAGATCCTGTCTAATGTAATCCTAAGTAGACTAACTCCTTTTGCCGAGGAAATCATTGGGGATTACCAGTGTGGATTCCGCCGAAACCGATCTACAAGCGATCAAATGTTTACAATTAGACAACTGTTAGAAAAGAAATGGGAATTTAAAGAAGCAGTACATCAGCTATTTATCGATTTTAAAAAAGCTTACGACTCTATCATACGCGCGCGAATGTACTGGATCCTAGAGTTCTTGGGTGTGCCAAGAAAATTGGTTAGACTTATCGAAATTTGCTTAAGCGGCAGTAAGGGTAGAATACGCGTAAACGGTAGTTTATCTGAAGAGTTTTCGATCCGCGATGGCCTGAAACAGGGCGATGCACTTTCGTGCGTCCTTTTTAACTTAGTTTTAGAATACGTGGTTAGGCAAGTGCAGGCGAATCCGACCGGTGCTACCCTCAATGGGGTAATACAAATTCTTGGATATGCGGATGATCTCGACGTACTAGGGGATGATAAAGAAACGGTAGCTAAAAATGCAGAAATCTTGATCGCAAAAGCCAAAGAGATTGGCTTGGAAGTTAGCGAATCGAAGACAAAATATATGACCGTCGTCAGGTCCGGACAAAGTAATCAAGACGGGGATCTAATGGCCGGAAATATGAAATTCGAAAGGGTTAACGAGTTTAAATACCTCGGGTCTATTATAACTAGCGAAAATAAGATTAAAACGGAAATCAATGCGCGGCTACACGCTGGCAATGGGTGCTATTATGCAGCAAACACGCTACTAAAATCGCGATCGCTATCTAGGAACATCAAAGTAAGAATTTACAAAACGATAATAATGCCGGTCGTCATGTACGGGTGTGAAACGTGGGCGCTGACGAAAGGAGAAGAGAATAGGTTTAGAGTTTTCGAGAATAAAGTACTTAGAAAAATCTATGGTCCAAAAAGGGACGAAGAGACCGGCGAGTGGAGAAAACTGCATAATGATGAGCTGCACGCTCTCTACGGGTCAGCAAATATTAATAGAGTAATGAAAGCGCGTAAATTAAGATGGGCGGGGCATGTAGCAAGAATGGGCAATGAAAGAACAGTAGCGCAAGTTTTAAGAGGGAGACCGACTGGTAAGAGACCCCTAGGCAGACCGAGAAACAGATGGGAGAAAAATGTAAGGGATGATCTAAAAGAACTAGGACATGATTACTTAAACTGGATGGAGAATGCACAAGACAGAGATATGTGGCGGTCTCGGGTAGATGAGGCAATGAACTTTCGAGTTCGAACTGCTAATCTATAATAATAATAATAATGTCTTGTGAATTCTTTAAATATCTTTTAAAATCTTTGAAATCTTTTAAATCTTTTGAAATTTCAGAAATCTTTGTAAAATCTTTGAAATTTTCTAAAACTCTCTGAAATATTTTCAAATATTCCTGAAATCTTTCCAATATTACTGAAATATTTGAAAAATCTTTAGAATCTTCCGAAATCTTTTGAAAACTTTGAAATCATCGTGAAATTCCTGAAATTTTTGTAAAATCTTTATGAATCTTAATTAAACCTTTAATAGATTTGTAAACTATTTGCAGAATCTTCTGAAATCTTTTGAAATCTTGTGAAATATTCTGAAATCCTTCGGAATCTTTTAAATATTCATGATTTTCTCTGAAATCTTTGAAATTCTTTGAAATCCTTGAAATATTTGTTAATTTCTTTAAGATCTTTGATTTTCTTTAAAATCTTTAAAATTATATTGAAATATTTGCGCAGCCTTTGAAAACTTTTGAAATCTTTGCGAAATCTTTTGCTTTTCTGTGAAATCTTTTTAAAGTATTTTGAAATCTTTAAAATCTGAGCGAATTTCTTCAAAATATTTGTGAAGTCTTTTAAAATCTTTTATATCTTTGCAATCTTTTGAAATATTTGGGAATTTCTTTGAAACATTTAAAATTTTATGAAATCCTTAAAATCACTGTGAATTCCTTTGTACAATATTTGAAATGATTTATGAATTTTTTTGAAATCTTTGAAATTCTATGAAATCTTTGAAATCTTTGTGAATTTCTTGAAAATCTTTGTGAAATCTTTGAAAATCTTTTAAAAATTTTAAAATCTTTGACATACTTGTGAATTTCTTTGAAATTTTGGAAATTCTATGAAAATCCTTAAAATCACTGTGAATTTCTTTGTACAATATTTGAAATGATTTATGAATTTCTTTGAAATCTTTGAAATTCTATGAAATCTTTGAAATCTTTGTGAATTTCTTGAAAATCTTTTAAAAATTTTTGAATCTTTGAAATACTTGTGAATTTCTTTGAAATTTTTGAAATTCTATGAAATCCTTAAAATCACTGTGAATTCCTTTGTACAATATTTAAAATGATTCATGAATTTTTTTGAAATCTTTGAAATTCTATGAAATGTTTGAAATCATTATGAATTTCTTGAAAATCTTTGTGAAATCTTTGAAAATCTTTAAAAAATTTTAAAATCTTTGAAATACTTGTGAATTTCTTTGAAATTTTTGAAATTCTATGAAATCCTTAAAATTTTTGTGAATTACTCTGAAATATTTGTAAAACATCTGCTATTTGTGAATTTCTTTGAAATCTTCGAAAATCTATAAAATCTTGGCGAAGTCTTTTGAAATCTTTAAAATATTTGAGAAATGACTTGAAATTATTGTGAATTTCTTTAAAATTTCATTAAATCATTCAAATATTTGTGAATTACTTTGAAATCTTTGATATCTTCTGAAATCCTTGAAGTCATCTGAAATCTTTGAAATATTTCGAAATATTCGTGAAATTATTTAAATCTTTTAATTATTACTGTACTAACTGCAAAATGCTTTAAATCTTCCGAAACGTTTAGAAACCTTCAGAAATCTTAAAAATCTTTGTGAATTTCTTTGAAATCTTTGAATTCCTTGAACTATTTGTGGATTTCTTTAAAAATGTTAATATCTTCTGTATTCTTTAAATATCTTTTAAAATCTTCCCAATGTTTTAGAACGTTTGAAATGTGCAGCCTTTTCAAATCTTTGTGAAATCTTTGAAATCCGGTGCTGTGCAGGGTCCTTAGTCTGCGCCCAGTAGAATGTATTAAAATGAAATAGAATTGACTAGATTAAAAAAAGGAGGCCTGCCATTTTTTTTAAATAACCCTGGAAAAAAGGTGTGATGTGAGATTCCAAGTCCAAGTCGATAAGCCATTTGCCTCTTTTGTGTCCAAATACGCCCTTTGACAGGTTTCGGAGAGAGAATCGAAGATTAAACCACAGCCAAACGTAATTACTCCAGATTCTCTTTCATCTTCGCTCTATCTGTCGCCTTGAACAAACTCAGTGAAACTGTCGTGGGTCAACTCGCTCTCTGTAAAAAGTCCTCAAAGAGGCGGTTTATTTGCTCGAAAACTCGAAAGGACGGCACGGGCACGACGCGACGGCGCGCCAGGCTTGGGCCGGGCGTCTACGTGAACGGCAGGGAATACCAGGAGCCGACTACCAGGAGGCGAAGTCCTGGTATGGAAGTCGAATAAATACCCTTGCCTTCATCCTCTCCACACCTTTCCAGCTTACATTAGACTAGAAAGACGCTTCCGTCTCGCGCTCCTTTTCCTTTATCGCTCACTTCCTGCCATCCTTTTACCTGCTTGAGCAACTTTAGCGATGGCACCCCGCACCCTACTCGCAAATGTCGTCGCTAAAACTTGAAAAGGAGATAATTTTAAGAATTTGCATTTTTCTTCAATTTTGTCATACACCTCCTCCTATCTTACTGTTGTGAGCAATTCTTTCCAAGCATCGCACATCCGAAATGGGGCATTTTATCAAAAGAACTTTTAGAATTTAGGTATAATGTAAAAGTCTTCTTTAAATTATTGCGCAAAAATTGTTTAGAGTGGCTATTCGAAAAAATGGTCAGCATGTCTATCTGACAAGGGAACCGAGAAAACCGGAGATGGCCGAGAATTTTTTTTACTATGAAAAAACCGGAATCACTATGAATTTTATTCAGTGAACAGGATTTTTCATTCGGTTGTACTGAAATGAATATTAAAAGTGTTTTTTTTTTTTAAAGATATTATTGGTGAATTAGTATTTTTGTGAAATTGTAAATATATGCATTTTTTAATCAAACAGAGGAAGATTTATGTTTCAAAATTAAAATATTGGGATCCGAAATCCTGAAATCACATAAACAAGATGGCCGCCGTAAGTGGGTTGTTTGTGGACATCTGACAGGTGAAAGGCCGGTTTTTTGTGTTTTTTTTTTTGTGAATTTTAAACGAAAAGTGAAACTAAGTATCGCTGAAAAATTTGTCGGTTCACGGCATCTACACCTTCCTGCAGGAATTTTGTTGAACGAGAAAGAGTTTTGCATGCTGGACATGTCATATTTTGTGGAAAAGAAGCCGAAGACGAAATTTGTATTAAAGTAGTTGCATTCAGAATGCAAATTTCAAGTTGGAGGGAAAAATCTCATGAAATAAGAGATTGGGGAAAAAGTGCAAACACGTTGTTACAGTCTTCCCTATTAAAAAATACGACTATCGAAAAATTCTCTTTTTCGAAAAACGTACTTCGTCGGCCATGTTATGCCACCGTGAAGCCCCTCAATTTGAATGTAATTTTGATAAGTGCCTTTTAAAATCTTAATCCTAAAGAAGGGAAAAAAGGTAAAAATTTTTTTGCTCCCCGCTCCTTAACGAGTATATCTCTGCACCATACATCCCGCTTAGCCCCCATTAGGATTCTTAAACAAATTTAATCCTGTAAAAATTGGTCTGTTTTTCTTGATTAAGAAAATATTCTGCAAGTTTTTAATAAACTTCTCTGAACCAACAATTTTGAAAGTTTTATCATTTTTTAATGTCCACTAATTTTACTTTCTATTTACGGAAAACACCATAAACCGTAAAAACTCCGTAAACGATGACGTAAACGACGTCGTTTACTATCTCAAATTACGGCATCGCATATGATATCGTATACGATATCGTATTTGATATCGTATACGATGTCGTATTTTTGAATAGGGTTATTTCGATTGTGCATGTAATTTGATGAAATATGTCATATTTAAGCATGAAAGTGTGAAATACAAAAAATATAAAGACTGTATGACTGTAGCTGTAAAGAATCATCACTTTATCTCCTTGTGGAAAATTGTTTTTTTTTTGTTAACAAAAAAATTCGTAACTTTTAGGTTAGGTTGCACTTTCATAACAAACCGAATAATAGTAACACGATTATAGGAAATTAATTTTGTCGAAATGTTTAACTGCCTTTTTCATAGATTCTAATTCTGTGCAACTGACCTTTTTTTAATATCAATTTCAATAATACATCACTTTTTTTAGATTCAGGAAATTTATGAAAACGGACTTCTTGGTTTTTACAGACTTTACAAGAGTATACAGAAGAAAACGATTCGCTTTTCGTCTTCTTGAGACTGAATTTCATTCCTCTAACATCGATTTCTAAAGTTAAACGCGGTTTTTTATGACACTTTCTTAATCACAGCTATTTTAATTATTTCGTTTCACTACTCTCAATATAATAAGCCTGTGGTATTCGAAACCGAACCACTTTGACTAGTCATTTTATATTTGAAAAGGGAATTTTCTAAAAGAATTATTATAGTTATGACTTTGAACAGGGACTTTTTGAAAAAAATGATAATTTTGTGTTGAAACAGAAAATTTTCCGGAAGAATTATAATTCTGGAATGGAACAGTGAACTTGCGAGAAAAATGATATTTTTGGGTCGCAATAGGAAATATTATGAAGCAATTATAATTATAGTCCCGTGTAGAAATTTCAGAGTGGCCCTGACCGGGGTCAGATCTGGCATAATCTGGCCCCGATTGGGTATCCCAGTTAGGGCCTGACTTGAAATGATACGCTCATCCGATCAGGGTCTGACTGGGGTATCCATAAGGAAGGCCCGATCTGGCCCTGACCAGGCCCACTCTAATTTTTATTTATAAAAATATTATTAAAATATCATTTATCTAATAAAAAAGTAAACAATTAATTAAGAATATTGAACGTTATTATTTAGATATTTGAAAACAATTATCGTTAATTTTAAAGAGAGTTCAAAAGTCTTTGTAATCTGTTGCATCAACTAACCTTCTAACGTATTGAACAATAAACTTTATATAAATATTTTGAAAAATATTCTGAAACTTGTCGTTAGATTCATGTATTTTGTTGAAAATTCATCTTTTTTTGATAGAACATTAATCTTCTTGGTCGAAAATTGATCCTTTTTGGTTAAAAATTTAACAATTTTTTTTTAAAATTGGTATTTTTGCTCAAAGTTAATTTTTTATCAGAGTTTTATTATTTTATTTTTTATCTGAAAATTTACCTATTCCATTTTCAGTTGAAACTTTATCATGTATATTTCATGAGATAAAAATTCGACTATTTGGTAGAAAATTTACGAATTTTGTTGAAAAGTCGTCTTTTTGGGTAGAAAATTGATCTTGTTTTTTGAAAATTCAACTTATTGGTTGAAAATTCATATTTTTTGTCAAAAACTCGACTTTCTGGGTATCAAATTATTCTTGTTTGTTGAAAGTTCAACTTTCTGGTTGATAATTCAATCATCTTGTTAAAAATGTATATATTCTGTTAAAAAGTCGCCTTTCTGGGTGGAAAATTCTTCTTCTTTGTATTTATCTTTTTGGTTGATAGTTTAACTAGCTTGTTAAAAATTCATCTTTTTTATTGAAAATGATCTTTTTTTGTTAAAAATTCATTTATTTATTATGTAAAGTCACTGATTTATAAAATATTAGACTTCTTAGCTCAAAAACTTTACTCTTTTGTTGAAAATTCAGCTTTCATGGTATAAAGGTTAGCTTTTTTGATTGTAAATGACCTTTTTTGATCAAAAATCAACTGCTTTCTAAAAAATTTGTTTTTATTGAAAATTCTAATATTTGATTGAACTTTAATTTTTTTCATTTGAAAATTCGACCATGTGATTGAAAACTTTTTTGGTAAGTGGAGCATAGAATAAAAAAGTGAGGTTATAATGCCAAAAAGTTGCAGCATTAAGTCCATAGGTACCTTTATAACATATTAAAAGGAGAGTGGGATCTTTCTGTACAATTGGTCCCAATTCTGGATCCCAATTTTCAATCTATTTAACATTTTCAAGCATAGATGAACAATAAATGATCTTTAAAATGTCAACGCTTCCTCGAAGTTCGCTGTCGGAAATCTTAGAGAGCTGGATAATTCTAGTTTGATATGAACACCTCACTCCGGTCTAAAAGCTTAACGTAAATGATTAAAGAGGTGAATTGAAAATTATTTAAAGCGATTTATCCACATGACTTTACCGGTTCATCTGTTTACCGTTCGTCACTTTTACAAAGTTGTCATCCTTCTGTCCGTTTGTTGCCAAATAATCGAACGAAAGGATAATCGAATACATTCGAGATTAGCGCGGCAAATTCAAATCTGAATAAGTATAACCTTTAAACAAATTAAAAAAATACCTTCAATAATTGATACTAACTTGATAATTGTATATTTATTAACTAATTTTATGCGACCGTAAACATTCATTTTTAGACATTTTGTTCAAATGAATTTAAGCTTTTTTTTAGGTTTTTCTCGTTTCTGATATACTTTGCATATGAGAAGTTAACTTTAACTAATTAAGTTTAGATTAGTCACTGAACTGAAAATTAGTTGAATATTCACTAATTAAGCTGGAGAGTAATTTTAAATTCAATTAATTATAATTTTTAAACTAACTGTGATTTACAAAGGGTAGCCCGATGTGGCCGCGACCAGGACCACAACAGTAGCCATGATCAGGGCCGCATTGAGCTAACCAGATCGGGGCCACGTCGGGAATCAGGATCAAATTGGGCAACTTCTCCACCGGTTATTCTAAATTGGATGAGAGATATTCAAAAAATGAAATAATTCAGATCTGGGACAAGGAATTTTATACACGAATTATAATTTTGATCTGGAAGAGAAAATCTTCGAGAAGAATTATAATTCTGATTTGGAAAAGTGAATTTTTTAATTTTTGTCAACTTTTCATGCTGAATATATATATACCATTAAACCATTTCCCTTTCAGGGTAGGCGTGACACTACCCGATTCGGGTAGTGTTTCTAGGTTTTTCTTGTAGTTATAAATAACTACAAGTGTGGGCTCACCACATCCACGATGTGCCAACAGCACTCATGTCAGTATTCTTGAATGGTCACCCATCCAAGTACTAACCGCGTCCAACGCTGCTTAACTTCAGTGATCTGACGAGAACTGGGTTTTTCAGCGTGGTATGGCCGTTGGCCATTTAATGATAAATAATGATAAATAATGCAAGTGAATAAACATAATTGTTTCAACCATTTATCATTGTTTATAACTATCTTCTCTTAGATAATTGCTAGAAAGTTGCGGTTTTTTCTTAAATTTTTAGCTTTGCTTTGGCTTTTCAGTTATGAACAAATAATGAATAAACAATAGAGAGAATAATTTTTGAAAAGTTATTTTTTTTGTGAATATATTTTTCTGGAAGAAAACAGATGTTTGGAATATTTTTCAAATTTTCTACATGGATCATATACAAAATGTAAATTTTTCTTGTAGTAGTTACTGAGAGCTAAAAAGTCAAAGAAAAACTGAAAATTTGAGAGAAACCCGCAAATTTTTAGCATTACTCTGAGAAAACGTATTTATAAACCATTATGAATTGTATAAACAATTATCTTTGTTAACTTGCATTAATTTTTATCTTACTAAATAAAAAGTGGACATAAAGTTGAATATTTCAGAAGAAACCCCAACTATATAGCATTATTATAGGGGAAGATAGTTAAAAACAATAAAAATTTGTTTAAACAATTATTTTTCTCACATTGCAATAAATATTACCGCGCTCTGAGTGAACAGTTCACAAAAAGTGGCCCATTTCAGAAAAAAACAGCAACTATCTAGCATTACCATCGGAGAAAATAATTATGAACAATAATTATTTGCTTAAACAATTACTTTTGTTGAATTTCAGTCATTTCTACCACACTCTGAGTGAAGAGCAAAACAAAGTTGAAAATTTCAGAAAAAACCGCAACTTTCTAACATTATTCAAAGAGAATATTATTAAAAATAATAATAAATTGCTGAAACAATTATGTTTGTTAACTTAATTCAATTATCACATTACTATAATTGGAAAGTGAACGAAAAGTAGAAACTTTTTGAAGAAATTGCAACTTTCTAGCATTATTCTAAAAGAATATTATTATAAATAATAAATGGTTTGAAAAATTATTTCTGTTACATTTAATTGATCATTGTCGCACTTAACTGAAATTTGAAATCAGTTGAAAAATTCAGATAAAACTGCGAATTTCTAGCTCTATTCTAAGATAAAATATCTATGAACAATAATAAATTGTTCAAACAATTTTTACTAAAAGAAACCTTGAAAAAATGATAGATAGCGTCAGAAAATGATAATTTTGAATTGTAACAGGAAATTTTCTAACAGAATAAGAACTTCGCTATGCAACGGGGAATTTTTGAAAATGATTATGATTATATTTTGAAGTAGGTAATTCAAAAAAAAATACTAATTTTAATTTGGTTCAGGGAATTTTCAAAAAGAATTATAATTCGAAGTTAGAACTTGGATTACAAAATTAGGTGTAATGAAAATCATTTGTTCTTGATAATTTCGAATTAAAAGCGTTTGAAATTTAAGAAAAATGTAGGTAATGATTTTGAATTTAAAATGTTTCAATTCAAAATATCTTAGACAGGAAAAATTTTGAAAAAAGTCAATATTTTGAATGGAATGAAAAGGAATTGAACTTATATAATTTCTATATAAAACAGTTTAAAAATGGATGATTTCAAAATTAAAAAAAAAAATAACATACACACTTTCAAAATTCAAAACCTTCAAACTAAAATTTTTAAATTCAGACAATTTCTGTAGGAAGAAGTTGAAATTAAAAACTGAATTGAATATTTCAAAGTAAAAGCTTATAAAATTATGGAAATCTAAATTATTTTTAAATACAAAAAATTATGATTTAACGTAAAAATTGATTAGATAAACATTTCTAAAATGAAAAAAATAAATTAACCTTTATTTTCACCCTTCAAAATGGAAAAATTTTCAATTGTAAACGTTAAAAATTGAATTATTCTAAAATGACGTTCAAAATGAAAACTAATTTTGAATGGAAAATATTCAAAAATGAAAAAATGTATACTCCAGAAACCTGAAAATTGAATAAATTCGAAATTCATTTAAGAAAAAAAAATTTGTCGCGAAGAATTATTATATTAAACCTTTTTTGCACTCAAACCTTTCAAAATTTCTATTTCTTAAAGTAAATTTAATCGCTTAGAAAATTTTCAAAATTCAACCAATTCAATTCTTACACAATTTTCAGATTGAAGGATTTGCAATTGAACAATTTTAAATTAAATGCCTTAAAATAAATTCAAAACAATAAAAAATTAAGACAATAATTTCCCAACTTCAAGCTATAAAATCGAGCAGATTTTAGAATCGGGCATTGAATATTGAAGTTTTTTTGTTTAAAAAATGTTTCAAAACTTCGACATTTCAAACTCAGTTGATAAAAAAATTTTCTATTGAAGATTTGAATAATTTCTCTAATTTGTTAGGTTTTTAATTTTAAAATTCTGAATTTTCATGGTAGACACTAAATTTTCCATTTTTTCCTATCATAAATTTAATTTTTTGGATTCAAAACTGAAATGGTTGAATTTCAAAAAGTATCGTTGAAAATTAAAAATTTTTTAATTTTTGAACGATTTAAATTTACTCAAAGTAATTTAAGTAGTTTGAATTTTGCGATTAAAATTGAAATGGTTGAACTTCGAAAAGTAAAATTGACCATTTGAAGATTGTTAATTTCTAAAAAATTAAATTTGTGATAGAAATTTTTAAGGGTTTTAGTACAAAAAAGTTGCAATATCACAATACTTCGCGACTAATTTTTTTTTTTAGTTTTAGATGAAATTCAGATTTGTTTGAGTTTTCAAGTTTCAATTATACATTTTTTTTAACATTTCCCATTTAAAATTACTACTAAAGTTACACTTTTGTATAATTCACTTGTGAATGCTTTCAACTAGAAATAATACAATTTTCATTCCTCTAAATTTTAAATGATCCATTTTTGAAAAATCTAATAAAAAAATATTCTTTTTTTAACATTTTGAAATTATCCTCTTTTGTAATTTTAATCTGAAATCATTCAATTTCGAGATTCTTGAATTCAAAATAAAATTGTCCAATTCTGAACGCTTTGAATTAAAAATAAGACAATTCTAACTTCTTCCTAAAGAAATTGTGCAAATTAAAAAAATGTTTTTTGAAGGTTTTGAATTTTGAAAGCTTCTGTTTTCAAAATTTTTTGCATTTAAGATTATCCAATTTTAAACGCTTTTATTCAGAAATGATACAAATTCAATTTCTTTTCACTTCATTCTAAATATTTCCATTTTTTCAAAATTTTACTTATCTAAAATATTTTTAAATAAAATGTTTTCAATTCAAAATTTTCAGACAAATGATAATTTTGAGTGGGAACATTAAGTTTTTCGAAGAAATTATTAGTAATTCTGACTTGCAATAAAGAATTTTTGAGACAAATGATAATTCTGACTTGAAAGAGGAAATTTTCGGAATTTTAGTATTCTTGTGCTTCTTTTTGAGAAAACTGGTATTTTTTAGTGTGAACTTTTCAAGAAAGGTAATAATTTTTAAATGTAACAGGAAATTTTCCAAAAGAATTACAATTTTGACTTGTAAAGGGGAATATTTAAAAAGAATTAGGATTCTGATTTGGAAAGAAGTTTCAAACAAAAAAAAAAAAATTTGATTCGGAACAGAGAAGTTTTAAAGAAAAATAATAAAATTGAATGGAACAGGAAATTTTCCAAAAGAATTTTAATTTTCTACATAGAGTGAATTTCTCAAAAGAATTATGATTTAGCCTTGAAACCGTGAATTTTCCAAAAGAATTGTAATATTTATTTGGAATGGGGAATTTTCGAAAGACGTTATGATTCTGCAATATATTTATACTTTTTTATTTTATTTTTTATTTATACTATATTTCTGTCATGAAACAGTGAATTTTTCAAAATAATCACAATTTCGTCCTGGAAGAGGGGAACTTTTGAAAAGAATAATGATTATGTTTTTATACAGGGAATTTTTAAAAACGATAGTAGTTAGGGATAATAGGGAATTTCCCAAAATAACTATTCCAAAAATTAGTATAATTCTCAGACCGGGAAAATGAAAAATTGATCGGTAGAAAACCGGGAAATCACCGAGAATTAAAAATCATCCGTAGCACAGTGGCGCGAAAAAAACGTCTGTAAACAAATTAATTTTCAAAAGACAGTAACAATAACAAAATTTTATATCAAAGAAAAAAATTGTTTTCTAATTTTAAAGAGTACCGTTTTTTAGGAAATACTTGAATTTATTTCAAGATACCCAGAATCAGTGAAGTATCTATTCAGAAAAATTTTCAGTATCATTATTTGCCTTTTTTCAAAATTAAAATTTTGCCCTCTTAAGGCAATCAACTGTTAATAACTCATTTAATTTTTTTAAACTCTCGGGTAAAGAGCAAACAACAAAATTTCAGTTTTCAAATACGTGAGACGAAAAAAATTTGTTTATAAAATTCTTAGTAACAAGCGCCATAGTTAATCATTATACAAATGTCTGAAAAAGTTTAAAAATTAGCTATTAACAGTTTAGTGCGTTAAAAGAAAGTCTTTGATGATAGCCAAATAATGCATTTGTTCATTAATTTCGTTTGCACAATCATAAATTGTTATAAATTGATAAAGAGGAATAATTTTCAGTCAAGATTTTCTCAAAAAACAGGAATCTTGAAAATTAAAAAATTATTTTTTCCATTTTTGTCCAAACCGGATACAAATTGTCTCCTGAAAATCAGTTTGTCCACATACATTTTTTTCTCACACTGTGTGTCTTAATAATCTGATGATAAAATTTCTTTAAAAAAAAATGAAAACCCTTTAAAACATTTTTAGTTGTCTCGAAGCTTTTTTTAATCATTATAAAATGATGGGATTCTTTTCAAGCGCGCGTATGCAAAGCATTTTACAAATGTAATTTGTACAAACGAAATTAATTAACATTTAAAATGTCTAATATTCAAAAGCATCAAAACTCGTTCTTAAAAGTATAAACTAATTTTCATAAATCCATTCCGCAAGTTCATAATAACTTTGTAAATGATAAAATCCTCTTTTTCCATTATTTCATCTCGAGATATAATTTTATAAACTGCCTCGTTTACACAATTTAAAAACTCGTGCTCAGCATTCTCTCAATTTACTCTTCATCATATTTTTAAATTATCCCTCTGCAGTTATTTTGTAAAAAAATATTGAGACTTTTAATTTATCATAAAAAGGCTGGAAATCAGGAAAAAGTCAGGGAATTTCATTGATCAGGGAAAGTCAGGGACTTTGATCAAAACCTTCCAAAAGTCAGAGAATATCTATCAAAAACACTTTGAAATTTTAGTTAAAAATTTTTTTCTTCGTTTGTATAAAACACTATTTTAAAAATATTACAAATTCAAGATTCCGGTATTTGAATACTTCTTGAGAGTCAAGGAAAATAAAAAATTGGTCTGGAAAAATTATAGCATTTTGATATTTTAGTTTTGCGGTCACCCTGATTTAATATTCTTGTCAGTAATTTATTTGATAAAAGTAAAACTATTTGGTTAGAAACAAATTTTCTTTCGTTGAGGATTTAACTATTTTGTTGAAATTTCGACTTTTTTGATTGAAAATTCATTTTTGACTGCCAATTTCACTATTTCATTTTTGGTTAAAAATTTATCTTTTTTAATTTAAAATTCATCTGTTTGGTCATAAATTCACTTTTTTGTCAAAAATGCCCACTTTTCATTTGAAAATTAAATTTTGTTGTAAAAAATTCACGTTTCTAGCTTAAGGATTCAACAATTATTGTAGAAAATTAAACTATTTGCTTGAAAATTAACTTTTTTGTAGAAAATTTATATTTTTGGTTGAAAATTTAACAGCTTTGTTAGAAAATTAAACTATTTGATCAAAATTAAAATGTTCTTGAAAAAAATTAATTACTTTGTTGGAGAATCATTTTTTTTTCATTTAAAAATTATTATTTTTTATTTAATGCATCATTTTGGTTGAGGGTTCCACTATTTTGTTAAAAGTTCGTATTTTTTTTTTGGATTCAACTGGTTGATAATACTGTTTCTTAACTAGTTTTTTTAACGGATGATTTAAATATATATATATATTTTTTTGTAAACTTATCTTTTTTAGTTGAAAATTAAACTATTTGTTAAAAATTTACGTATTTGGTTCAAAATTCGGTTTTATTTTGTTGAGAATAAATTTTATAAACTAAAAATGTCATTATTGCATGTGGAGTAGAAAATTGATAACTAAAATTAAAAATTGATCTTTTCCAGTTGAATTTATATTTTTTGGTTCTAAATTCAGCTTTTTTGTTACGAAATTAATCTGGTTGGTTTGAAATTTACCCTTTTTTTATTTAAAATGCAACTGTTTGGTTGAAAATGAACTTTTTTGTTGAAAATTGATATTTACGAGTTGAAAATTTAAATGTTTTACAAAAAATTCGTAATTTCAGTTGAAAATTGAACCGTTTTATTTTAAAATTTCACTATTTGTTTGTAAATTCATTTATTTTTTTTAAAACTCGTCTTTTTATAGAAAATTAATATTTTTGGTAGAAAATCACCTGCTTGGTTTTTTTTGGTAAAAAATGAAACTTGTACATTTTTTTGTTACAACTAATCTTTTTGACAAAGAATTCAACTATTTGGTTAAAAATTCAACTATTTTGTTAAAAATTCAAGTCTTTGGTTAAAAATTTAACTATTTTGTTGAAATTTTGTTGTTGTTAAAATAACAGCTATTAAATTTATCGTCGAGAATTAATATTTTTGTTGCCAATTTAACTTTTTGTGTTGAAAATTCAACTTTTTTCAAAATTCGTTATCTTTCTGAGGTGCAAATTAAACTACTTGGTTAAAAAAACAATTAATTTTAGGTTAAAGTCTCTTCGTTTTTTGATTAAAAATTTAACCATTTGGATGAAAATTCAGCTTTCTTTTTCATTTCAAAATTCAACTATTCGTTTGAAAATTCATGTATTTTGCTGAAAATTCGTCATTTTTTGGTAGAAAATGTATTTAATTAAAATTTAACTCTTTGGTTAAAAATTAAACTATTTTGTTAGAAATGTATTCATTTTGTTAAAATTTCATCTTTGCTTGAAAATTCGACCACTTGGTTGAAAATTCATTTTTGTAGGTTTAAAATTCAACTATTTGGTTAAAGAATACATTTTTTGTTGAAAATTAGTTTCTTCTCCTTGAAAATTTAACTATTCAGTTAAAAAGGAATTTTTGTTTGTTGAAAATTCAACTATTTGGTTGAAAGTTCATCTTACTTGGTTGAAAATTATATTTTTACATTCTCATCATAATGAGAAAGTATTGGTTTTATGTGAAAAATGACTTTCGCGGATTCGATCAAATGTCGACGTTTTGAGGCCCCCTGAGTCAGAAAAAATGGTTTTTACGTCGGTGTCTGTCTGTCTGTCGTTGTCGTTGTCGTTGTCGTCGTCGTCGTCGTCGTCGTCGTCGTCGTCTGTATATCGGATAACTTTTGAAAGACTAATCGGATTGGATTTTGCTTTGGCAGACGGTTTCAGGGGGCAAAAAGGGGAATCGAGTTCGTTAACCAGCCATTTTGGATGAAAATTCAGAAAGTTAGAGCATTTTCAAATATTTTTAGACCATTTTTTGCCAAATTTGAAAATTATATGTGAGGCCGCTTATAGTACTCGAAAATTCAATCAATTTATCCTTACGACTTTTTTTGATAAAAAGAAAATTGTCCGAGTTACAGCATTTTCAAAATCCCCCCAAAAAAACGAAAAATAACATTTTCGGCCAAACAACGCACGATACGAAAAAAAGTCAAGATAGGAAAAGTGTTTCTTTTCGCACGTCCTACAAGATTATCATGACGACTTTTTGAATTTTCTTGAAAAATCGAAAATTCATATTTTTATTGCACAAGAAATAATGAAAAATCAAAAAAATTAATTTTACGGTCAAACTATGCAAGATACGAAAAAT
>CAKNYM010052256.1:227858-283851 GCA_932195095.1 Andricus curvator
GCGCGCTATGAGAATGTGCCCGCGAAGCGGGCAGATTTTTTTATTTGAAATTCATCTTTTGGTATTACAAAGTCAAGTGTTTTCTAAAACTTTTGACTTCTTAGATTAACAACAACAATTCTGTTGTTGAAAATTCATCCTTCTTGGTTGAAAAGGAACTTTTTTGTTGAAAATTCCACTGAATTCTACATTTTTTTTGTTTGGTTAAATAAGAACTATTTGTTTAAATAATAATGTTGTTGAAAATTTAACTTATTTTTTAGCCTAAAATTCAAGTATTGGTTTGAAAATTCGTCTTTTCTAGTAGAAATTTAACCTTTTTCTTGAAATTTTGCTATCACATTTCTTGATGATAATTCAGCTTTGTTGGTTGAAGATTCAATTATTTAGGTAAAAATTCAACTATTTTGTTAAAAATTTAATTATTTTGTTGAAAATTCAACTCTTTTTTTGAAATTTTACCTATTTTGTTGAAAATTTATGACATTATTCAATTCAAAATTTATGTTTCTTTTTGAAAATTCTACTTTTTATTGATAATTTATCGTTGATAATAACAGTAATTTTTTTGGTTAAAATAAATTAATTTGAATTAAAAAAATCTTAATCTTCAATAATTTCATTCCTGTTATGAAAACTTTTATTTTAAAAATGTTACACGATTAAAATGCTGGTCTTTGAATATTTACTAGGAATCTGTATTATCATCGGAGATGGTAACGATCGATCCAAAGAGAAATCCTTTCACACACACTGTGGAAATGGAAATCTACAATATCGATCAAAGTTATATCCTCTAATACAGAAAATATTTAACGTCTGAGGACTAGATGGAGTTATAAATTACAAATTTTTGAAATTAAAGTTATTCTTTGATCGATATTGTAGATTTCCATTTTCACAGTGTGTGTGAAAGGATTTCTCTTTGGATCGATCTTCACCATCTCCGATGATAATACAGATTCCTAGTAAAAATTGATTTCTTTATAACATATTGCATAAGAAAGCGTATTTCAGAAAAAAGAATTCTTCCTCCGATCTCTCTAGTAGCTCAATGGTTAGAGCACCTGACCGGAAATCAGTTGATCTGGTTTTCGAATCCCAGCACTGTGAAGGAGATCTTTTTTTCTGAATAAATTTAATTTCGAAAAGCTCTTTGAATATTTATTATAAGAGAAAATGAAAAATGGGTAATGGCAAAATCCGGGAAAAGTCAGGGAATTTCGAAAAAAAAAGTTTTTCGTCCACTCTGAATATAAATACAAATTCGGGAATGTAAAACAATGTAAAAAATTGGAATTTATTCCGTTTAAATTATTGGTGCAATGGTTCTCACTTGTTTCCATTTCGTTTCGTTTACAATCACTCTGGGAGTTGCAGTTTGAAAATTGCATGTACCATTATCCGCTCTGTGCTCGTGAATATTTTAGTACTTATCAGGAGCAAGCGCGCGCATTTTTTCCCCCGACAAGATTTATTCGGTTAGTCGGAGAATTTTGTTCTCCGCTTCGAAGGGAAAAAAATAATACTATTTTTTATTACACCCTCTTTACTGATTCCCGCAAGTCTCGTAAATTCTTAGAAACATTTCTAGGAACCCTTCCAACTCTGGGGTATCCCGTGATGAACATCCAGTCAGTAACACAGCATCGTTTTTCTCATCTGCCCTAGAATAGACTGGAATTTCTTGTCTGCCTTAAGAATAGATGCAAAAAAGCTCTCACGTCAGATTGCGACTTTGAGAGCAGAACTGACACTTCTATGAGCACTTGCGTGCGGAAGAATAATACATTATTCATGATGAAAAATTTGGTAAAAGAATAAGAAATAAATCATTTTAACTTAAAATTATTCTTAGATCTTTAGATGAAAAGGAAAAAAAAATGGTAGAACGACAATTTTTCGAAAAATGACCTTGAATGTCCTTAAAGTAATATGACACACCCCTCAAAGTAATATGACAGACAGTTGTTGAACCACTTGACCAATTTTTTTGTCACAATGAATAAATTGATACTGTTTCTCAATACAAAAATTCAAGAAAATTAAATTCAATCAACATTTTCTCAATAACATGACCTTCATCGACCTTCGAATATTATTGTGAAAATCTTAGAAAAAAAATATGAGTGCAATATTGAATTGTAAAAAACGCAATTGATTTTTAAATTCCACTTGGCACCGCTACAAATTGTTCCTTTTACTGAGAAAATGACCTGTTATTTGCTTCAGTATACAAAAAATGCAGAGGTCGCTCAATCCCTTTTTAGGTCAAAAGTGCTCATTATTGATTAAATTGACGCTATTAATTGATTTTTTTTAGCGCGTATGAGTTGCGTTCGTTACAATTCAATATTGTACTCAGATTTTTTTCTCGTATTTTTACAATAAAATTCAAAGGTCGCTCAAGGTCATTTTATTGAGAAAATGTTGAATCAATTTAATTTTATCGATTTTTTTTATTGAGAAACAGTGTCAATTTATTCATTGTGACAAAAAAATTGGTCAAGTGGTTTAGTAACTGTGTGTCATATTACATTAAGGTGTGTGTCATATTACTTTAAGGACATTCAAGGTCATTTTGCGAAAGATGGTAGTTCAACAATTTTTTTCCTTTTTCATGGTAGTTATTTTTTTTTCAATTTTGCTTTGAATTAAAAATAGAAAACTATAAAAAAGTAGAATATCGTAGCTTTATTAAAGTATGAAAACAATTTTGTTGATAAACTTTTTATTGCTTTTTTTATCGTTTTTCCAAAAAATCAATTTGTTTATTTTCAATGTTATTTTTTACGATTCAAACAAAAAATACGCAACCTACCATAAAATAATTAATAAAAAAGTTGTAAATCTATTTTGGGTGAACGACTTTTGTGTAATAATTTTTTTTCTTACAAAAACAATGCGTCCTATCGAAAAGTGATTAATAATAAATTTTTATTTCTTTCTTGGCTTAACAACTCTTATCGATCAATTTTTTTCCGTACCTTTGGCCGCTTTCCCACATTTTTTAACATTTTTTATGTTATTTTTATGATTAAAGCGGAAACTGCCCATATTATCAAAAAGTGATTAATAACAAATTTGTAGATCTTTTTTGGGTGCACAATTTTTTTCTATACATATTTTTTCGCAGCTTGTGTGGTTTGTCCAAAATCTTGAATTTTATTTTTCACGACTGAGAAAAAAAGTACGCGTTCCATAAAAAAAATGATGGATGACAAATTTATAGATCTTCTTTGGGTGACAAATTTTTGTTAATCAATTTTTTTTCGTTCCTTGTGTCGTCTTTCCGAAAATTTAATTTTTTTTTATTTTTATTGTCGCTTCTTATGAATAAAGCAAAAACTATGCGTCCTATCGAAAAGTGATTCATACGAAATTTGTAGATCTTTTTTGGGTGCATAATTTATGTCCATTTATCTTTCTTCGTATCTTGCATAGTTTGGCCGAAAAATGAAATTGTTGATTTTTCATTATTTTTTGTGCAATCCAAATTTGAATCTTCGATTTTTCAAGAAAATTAAAAGAGTTGATATTATGGTATTTCAAGGCGAACTATTTTCTTAATATTTTTTCTTATCTGTCGTTGCTTTCAACAAAAATGCAAAAATTTGATTTTATGACAAAAAAATTCTCCTGGTCTCGAAAGCTTTTCAGCCCGCATAAAACTTCAAGGATATTTTCCCTGTAATAGTACAAATTCAACAAAAAAACTGGCAAAAAATATAAGGGTGGGTTTTCTGAGAAAATCGACTATTAATATTTTCAGAGAAACCGCTGCCATTTTGTTAATTTTGAGCATTGTCTAAATTTTCTCATGGATTTCGAAAAAAGGCGATAAACTCTACCAGAATCTGAAAACAAAAATATTACATATCTCAATTGGGTTAAAAGTTATATATAGTGGTTAAAAAAATAATTTTTAATAGAAAAAAAGAATTTTTAACAAAATAGTTATATTTTCAACCGAAGCGATAAATTTTTAAATAAAATGATCCATTTTCAACTAAAATAGATGAATTTTAAACCACAAATATAAATTTTCAACCAGGAAGATTAGTTTTCTACCAAAAAATACGAATTTTCAACTAAAAAAGATGAATTTTCAACGAAAAATGGAATATGTGAATTTTAGGTTGAAAAACTCAATTTTTAAGCATACAAAAAACAAATTTTCAACAAAGTGGTTAAATCGTCAGATAAATCAGATTAATTTTCAATCAAATAGTGTTTTTAACTAAAAAACACAAAGTTTTTACAAATGGTGGGAATTTTTAAACAAGAAAGATTTTTCAGTCGAAAAAGAGAAAAAATTTTTAACGAAGCTGTTGAATTTTTGAATGAAAAAGAAAAATTTTCTGAAAAACAGATAAATTTACAAAACAAAAATAGTAATTTTCAATAAAAAAAATTATAAAATTAGTAATAAAATATTATTTTCAACCAAAAAGGAGACTTTTTGATAAAATTGTTGAATTTTCAAGAAAATAATTAAATTTTTTACTTAATAATAAAAATTTAGACTAGAAAAGATGGATCGTAAACTAAAAATAAGATAATGGACTTTTCAATAAACAATAAATAAGTTTCAACTATTTTTCTTTTTATTCTAATTCTTCTATATTAATACTAAATAGTGGCGCTTTTTTCTGAATTTTTAAAACTTTTTTCCATTTTTCAATTAAAATTAAGTTATTATTAATTCAAGTTAACTGAAATAATCGTTTGAAAATGTATCACAATTGTTAAGAATATTCCCTTTGTTTAATGGTAGAAAGTTGCGGCTTTTTATGAAATTTGACACTATTTATCTATTTTTCACATGAAGTGAATTAGTAATTATTTAAGTTAAACAAAAATAATTCTTTGAACAAATTATTATTGTTAATAACTATCTTCATCTATATCAATGTCAGGTAGTTGCTATTTTTTTTTCTAAAATTGTTTACTTTTTGTCCACTTTTCACTTAGTGAGGTTATTATTAATGGAAGTTAATAAAAATAGTTGTTTAAATAATTAATTATCGTTTATAACTATCTTCTCCTAGATAAGTGCTATGAAGTTTCGGTTTTTCTGAAATGTTCAACTTTGCTTTGCCTTTTAAGTTATGAAATAATAAATAAACATTATAGAGAAACACATTTTAAACAATCTCTTTTCGTGAATATATTTTTCTACATGGGGGGGGGGGCTGATATAAAAACATGTTCAATTCCAAATTTTTCTTTTCCGCTTTGCAATAAATTTCTTTTTGTAATTTAAAACAAAACTTTTGCAAGTCATTTACAGACCTCGTCCTCCCACCTACTGCTAATTGTTTCATTCTTTGTTTTTTTCTCTTGTGCAAGCCAGCTTTTTTGTTTAGATTGATTTTTTTTTAAACAATTCACTTAAAAAAGTACAATACTATTAAAAAAATAATTCTTGTTGAGGTTCACTCATTATTCGTTCATACTTAAAAAGTCAAAGCAAAACTTAAGATTTTATAAAAAAGAAACTTTCTATCATTAATCTAACATAAGTCTAAATAAGCATGTTTGTTGACTTGCATCAATTAAGAAATATTATGAATAATAAGGGAAAGTGGACAAAAAGTTTAAGAGTTGAAAAAAAACCGCAACTTTTTAGCACTTATCTAAGAGAACATCGGGAGAAACAATCTTAAATTGTTTAGATAACTATGTTTGTTAACTTGCATTATTTATTATTTTACTGAGTAAAAAGCGGGTAAAAAGTTAAAAATTTCAGAAGAAACGGCAAATATATAACCTTAGTAAGGAAAAAGATAGCTATAAACAATAATAATTTGTTTAAA
The DNA here is from genome assembly GCA_932195095.1 of Andricus curvator. Lineage (NCBI taxonomy): Eukaryota > Metazoa > Arthropoda > Insecta > Hymenoptera > Cynipidae > Andricus > Andricus curvator. The sequence continues at coordinate 233,678 of CAKNYM010052256.1, forward strand.
TAATTCTTTTCGCTAAATTGAATTAATTATTAATTCGTCCCAAGTGAAACGTAGACAAATAGTTTCGAATTTCAGAAAAAACCGCAACTTTCAAGCATTATTCTAACTGAATATTATTAAGAATAATCATGAATTTTGTAAACAATTACTTTGGCTAACTTTAATAATTATCTAACTCACTTTAATTGAAAATTAGACAAAAAGTGGAAATTTTTTTTTTTAATTACAATTCTCTATTATGTTTCTAAGATAATATTATTAACTATAATAATAAATAAAGTAGTAATTTAAGAATATATATATCAACAGATGTCGATTAAAATATAATGTATGAAATTTCTGTAAAAGGAAATTATAATTTGATTAGTAAATAAGAATATCATAATAAAGATAGAGGTTAAGTTCAAAATAATGAAGAATCATAGTTACCTTATTTCAATACAAAAAAGAATTCAAAAAATGTGTGTGGTGAATAAAATTGAAATAATTAAAAACAAACTGTTAACAAAATAAAGTGTATGAATTCAAAAAATATATTTTCTATTATTATGAGAGCAGGATGGTAAGGCATCCTGCTCCCATAAAGATAACTCGAAAAGTGACTGTCAAGGAAAATCAACTAACCTAACATACAGTAGAAGTGAAGAAAAAGGCGCCAAAATTTGAAAAGTAATATAACAGCAGAAGTGTTAAAAACGGTTATTTAAGAAGTAGAAACAAGCAAGATAAGTTAATTTTTTCTATTTAGTATTGTAAGAAAATTCAAGAGAAGAACTTTATTGTTAAAAATTTGTTATAAATTTTGTAAAAATAATTCTAGAATAGAATTGTAAGTTTCAATAAGATGGTGAAGATCAGTGATTTTATTGAGACAGTTATCCAGTTATTTTTCAATGAAAAACCATTTCAGCAAAGGGTGTTTTAATAGGATGATTCCCTTGATGCAAAACTTCAATCTCATCAAGTTTAGAATTAGTACTAAAGGTTGTGCTAATTTATAAGTTTTAAAAAGTATTTTTATATTTCCTGAAATTTTACCATAGTATGGAATGGTAATAGTGCTTTTAGGATGAAATTCTTTTTTAATAATGTTATTAGAGTTATTAATTCTGTTTTTGTTATTAAGTTCTTTCAATCTATTATCAAATAGTTCATCAATTATATTTAGTGGGAAGTTATTCAGGAAAAGATGTTTTACTATTTTTAAATTATCATTATGAAATTTATTATCCGAAAGTAGAATAGCTGAATCAACTAAGTTCTTTATAATAGCTATTTTTTGTTGGAATGGATGTTTCGATAGAAAATTAAGTAAGCGGCCAGCATATGTTGATTTGCCAAACCAATTAGTAAAAATGGTACCATTATCATTCTTGATAATGCTAATATTCAGAATGTTAGTAGTATTATTATTTTCTATTTCATGTGTAAAATGTAATCTTTTATGAATCGAGTTAAAAGTTTTGATAGAAATTTCAATTTTGTCTTCAGGAATAATAAAAAATGTATCATTTACATAACGAAAGTAAGAAAGGATTTGAAAATCTAGTTTATTGAAAATCACGGATTCTAAATCTTGCATTACCATGTCATCTAAATTATTGGAAATAGGAGAACCCAAGGCAGTTCGAAAAGTTTGTCTATAAAAAATATTATTAAATTGAAAATAAGTGTTATCCATTAGGAATTGTATTCCTTCTTTGAATTTACGTAAAGGTAAGACAGTAACTTTCTTAATATAAGGCCATCTTTTTTTTCATACTATTAAGAACCAAATCTACAGGAACGTTAGTAAAGAGAGAAGTTACATCAAGAGAGATCATAATGTAATCAGAAGGAATAATGATTCTATCTACTTTTTGATTGAAATCAATAGCATTTTTAATAAAAGATTTAGGTTTAGGAAGAGCAGAGTTTAAAATATTATTAAACACCTTATCCATAGTATATGTGGGAAAATTAATAGTGCTAACAAGAGGTCACAAAGGAAAATCAGTTTTATGAATTTTAGGAAGTCCATAAATTCTAGACAGATTAGTATTTTCTGTGATAAGGTCTTGTATCTCTATGTTAGAGCCTAAAACACCTTGTAGTCTCCATTTATTAATTTTATTAAAAGTTTTATTTTGTATAGATATTAAGGGGTTATAATCAATTTTTTCGTATGTTGTGTTATTATTTAACATCAATTCCATTTTCTTATAGTAATCTTGTTTATTAAGGATAACAGTAACATTACCTTTATCAGCACGAGTTATAACAAGATCTTGATGTCCTTTAAGAAAGGTTTTAGTTACAGAAATTTTATTTCTTAATTCTGCTTGTGATTTATCTGGAATTTTATCAATGCTAGTTTCTACATCGTTCACAATTTCAAAGATGTGTTGATTTTTAGAAGTTAAAAAAGTAGATCTAAATTTATCACCTAATCTAAGGATATCGTTAATTTGGTTAGGAATCTGAGTATTGGTACACTTAATGATGCAAGGGTCGGAAATTTCTGAATTGTTCGAGTAAAATTTTGTATGATCATTAATGTGTAAATCAAGGTTATTAGAATGTTTTATGTGTAAAATATTCTGTAGTTTAGTCTCAAGAAAGTTTTGTGTCAAATTAGGTTTACGATTGAGAGCATTTTGATATTCGATAATGTTATAATAGTGATCATTATGTAGTGCAGAAAGAAGAAAATTTTTGATTCTAATCGCTTGTTATTTTTTAAAAATTTAGATGATTGTGAACACCAGAAATTTCCATTTTACGAATTTTTTGTTGCAATTGTTCTTGTTTTCATTGTCTTAGTATTGTTTTTATTGTATTTCACTGTATTTTTATTGCATTATTGTTTATATTGTATTAGCTCTTGTCAATGTTTCTTCTTTTTCTCTGCTCTTTCTCATCACCATACATTCACCCTTCCTCGTCACTTCAGTACTCGGAGTCTCAAGACCTTCGTAGTCACCTATGTATTTAAAGTTTGTAAAGTGTGTCCAAAAAGCAATTGAACATCTGATTTATTTTGGCAGAAGATTGACATAGACATGGGCGCCACTGGCTAATTAATTGAATGCAGGAACAACGAACAAGTTAAAGTTTCTTCCAATAATATTTAGCTTAAGCTACTGTTTAGCTGTTGAACAAGACAATCTCTCGAATTTCGTACTTGGGTGGAATCCTGGAGTCGCTTGGACTTATCCTGCCTGGCGAAATTGTATGTCTCACAGAGAGAGAAACTTTCGAATTAATTGAATTAACTAAACCCGGTCGAGGATGTTAACCAGAGCCGGCACGTTCGCAGTTCGCACATACAAGCTATTCCATGCATATTGTAATGTACTCGAAGTCTGTCGAGCAGTCTCCTAGCCAAACAGTAGCGATACGTGAATTATCATTAGTCGCACGTCTCTAGTTCTCAGCACCTCCTGAAGTTTCTGGGCTTGTCTTCGCCATTTACTGACCCGAAAATGTCAGCCAACCCTTATAGATTAGATGCGGAAAATTTCTCACAAAATTAAATTGCGCGATCTCTTATAAGGGGAAGCGCATAGGGTTGTAAGGTATGAACTATAAAGTCCGTCAATTAATTAATCTGAATTGATAGAACCCAATAATGAAATCCAACTATTTTTGGCGTAACGCTCATTCTTTTCGGTTGAAATGTCTGCTATTAAATTTTTAGTTAAGAATTCATCTTTTTTGGTTCAAAATTTAATTATTTCGGTGAAAATACAATAATTTTTCTTTCCCATAGAGAAAGCTTTGTAATGTTAACATTTCCCAAAATTTCTAAATTCATTTAACTTAATTTTTCCTTAATTTAAAAATGTCTAATACAATGTTCTAAGCATTTGTGCGGATGTGTGTGTGGATGTCATACTTTCTTGTGAACACGATAACTTGAAAACGTTTGCAGATAAATTAATAAAATTTGAAGGGTTTATTTTCATCACTAGTATCTTAAGACTGACAGAAGGAATTCTGAAAATATTAATTGCATTTTTTTTAGCACTCAATGATATTTTAAAAATCGGTCTTTTATAGAAAAACTTTTTTCATTAGCATAATTCAAAGTTGATGCAAAAATATATAAAAGATTCCTTGGTTCGAGACGAATGCATTGACCTATAGTATTATTACATTTCATGAAAAAGTAGGGAAGTCATAGTAATTTATATATTTTGACCGGTTTTTTAGAGTAAAACTTTTTTTATTGAAATAAATGAAAGTTGATGCAAGAACAGAAAATATGTGTTGATTCGAGAAGAATCGATTGAACTATAATATTAAGACATTTTATTGGAGATTAAGGAAGCTATGGTTATGCATAATATCTGAAAATACTGTTTTTTATAGTAAATCTTTTTTCTTCAACATATTTCAAAGTTGAAGCAAGAATATAAAAGATTTCGTGGTTCTCACAATTTGAAGTTGATGCGAGAATAGAAAAGTTGTGTTGATTCAAGACGAATCAAACATTGATACATTTTATTGAAGAGTAAGGAAGCTATGGTAATGCATAATATTTGAAAACACGGGTTTTTATAGTAAAACTTTGTTCACTAACATAATTAAAAATTGATGCAAGAACCGAAAAGATTCCTTGATTAGAGGCAAATCGATTGATCTATAGTATTAATACACTTTATTGAAGATTACGGAAGTTGTGCTCGTTTATAATATTTGAATCATCTGTTTCAAACAGAAAAACTTTTCTCATCCACATAATTCAAAGTTGACGCATGAATAGAAAAGACTTTTTGATCATAAGTTTTCAAATAGAATAATTCTGACCATTTTTGTAAAGAAATTATAAAGCCGGGAAAGGGATAGGGTGCGACAGAACTTTTCCCTTCTCTTTTCCAGCTCGAAAAATGATCATTTCGAACACAAAATTTGATTTATCTGATTTATCTTTGCATTTGAAAAATTGTTTGTATTATTTTGTATTTTTTGTGAATTTCTATTTTCAAATTAATCAAAATGAAGACTTTCGTTTGTCTATTATTAAAAAAAATCGCTAATGCTTCATCTATGATGAAGAAAATACATTTGCTAACGGGAAGCAAAGTGCTCGTGAACTTAGCATGATATAATTATAAATACAAACAAAGTGATTTTTTTTTCCTCGTTGAACAAGAAATTGTGTTTAAAAATCTAACAATAAGGTAGAAAATTCAACTATTTGATCGAAAAATTGAGCTGCTTTTCTTTTTTTTTGTTTAGCTAATGATTTATCATTTTAGTTAAAAAAATGCTTCTTTAGTTGAAAGTTAATTTTATTAACTGAGAAATTAATCATTCCATTTTTGGTTGAAAATTCATGTATTCTGTTGAAAATTTTTGGTGGAATTTTAATTCGTCAATGAAAAATGCATTTCTACTTTATCCTGTTTAGGAGCCTTCAAAATTGTAACTGGCTTAAAATTAGGTATTCAAAACTGCACTTTCTCGGACATAAAAATGATATAAATTGAACATTTAGAACTTAACAATATGAAAAATAAAAAATTCCTTTTGCAATCCCAAGCCAAATGTTAAAAGTAAAAAAATTACTTCTCTTCCAAGTAAATGATAATGTTGACAATTAAGACTTTTGTTTTTCCGACTAAGAAAAAAAATGGAGAATAAAAATTTCCTTCTTTTTATCTGAAAATTAATGGCTAGAATAAAGAATCTTAACTGCTTCAACTCAATTAAAATATTAATAAATATGTTAGAAAATAAATATATATACCATTAAACCATTTCCCTTTCAGGGTAGGCGTGACACTACCCGATTCGGGTAGTGTTTCTAGGTTTTTCTTGTAGTTATAAATAACTACAAGTGTGGGCTCACCACACCCACGATGTGCCAACAGCACTCATGTCAGTATTCTTGAATGGTCACCCATCCAAGTACTAACCGCGTCCAACGCTGCTTAACTTCAGTGATCTGACGAGAACTGGGGTTTTCAGCGTGGTATGGCCATTAAATAATTAAGAAAAATATTGAAAATGAAAAAGTCTTTCCTTTCATTACAAGCAAAATGTTTAAAATGAAAAATTCCTTTTCCAATTCAGTAAAAAAAAATAAAAACTTTGTTCCTTTCAACTCATTAAATTTTGAATCGTTTTATGTGACATAGAAGAGGTGACATTCAAACTGACTGGAAAGGTTTTCCTACTAAAAACTTCAAAAATTATAGTCATAAGAAAGTTATAAATCGCCAAACCAGATGGTAGGGAAATAATGCCTCATATATTATTTAGAAGAGATCTGATGCTTGAGTTGAGTATTCAATACTTAAATAAAAAAATTGTTAAGATTTGAAAGTTATAATTTTTAATTTTAATGGCCTGCAAAAATGCCTCACTTTTTTGATGAAGCACAATTTAATTAAAAACAAATATTTGTAACAAAATTTGGTCTATGTGGTCTAGGCTCAAATAAAATCATTTAAGAGGTTTATGAAGAAGCAACATTTTGTTTTGTGATAGCTCTATCCACAGGAATATCATAGGACTCTTTTTTAGTTTATATAAATAAAAAAATAATTTTTTTATTTCAAACTTAACATATAATTTCATTATGATGTCGCTAACATTTGTTTGTTCTTTGAACTGATTTAAGAAATACACGTGTCTTACAAGGACAAGCTCGCAGCTTATCTAATTAATGAGATGTATTATAATTAATGTATGTATTATATATTGCGTAATAAAGCACCACGATAATCCTCAAATACACTGTTAACCTAATTCTTTATTAATACAGTAATCAGTCTTTTGTTAGAAAAAAATGACGATCCTTTCTTTTCTGACCCTATCATTGATGACTTGGCTCAATTCTATTGGTAAATATAATAATATAATAATATACCTGTGCTTTTACAAACATTTTTATGATTTCCCCAAATAAAAATTTGTCAGACGTAATTCGTCTTCTATCACATATTGTTCAGGAACTTAGGTTATAAGGAATTAGAAACAGATCTGTTCTCAACATTTTCGTGAACTTTTATCTGTTATTTAAACATTTGTTTAATTTGTCTAATGTCATAATTTAATTATATATAATTATCAACGTCACACTCATATAAACTTTAACCTCCTTTTTAACTTTTTTCGGGATTTCATCTGTAACTTCTGACGCTTTCCAGGTCGGAGATGTCAAATCTCTTAGCTAACTCATAGATTCTAATCAAACATAGTAACCTTGTATTACTTGCGGGGTAATGCTTTTTGGCCAAAGGATTTAGAATACAATTATTTGTAGCTAGACCATTTTGAAGTTTGAGGTCGATTTTTCTTTAGATTGTAATATTTCCGAAACTTTTTTCGGATTTGAATGAAACTTATAGGCGATTTGTAAAACTAGATGCAGTTTTATGTAAAACATTATAGAGATTTTTTTTTAATTGCCACCAAAAAAATGAAAACAATTTTTGGATTCGACATTTGGTGAAGGACGATAGGGTGACATGACCAGTGAATGAACACCCCCAGTGAATGAACATTGCCATGAAAAGTCCAAATATTAAGACTGGGCGCGCTCTGTCGATAATTTTGAGGTATGCAACAGTTAGAATAGGATCTCCTAGAGGGCAGTGCAAACTCAAAATTATCGACAGAGCGCGTCTAATCTTAATATTTGGACTTTTCATAGCAATGTTCATTGACTGGGGGGTGTTTATTCACTGGTAATGTCACTCTATATACATTTTTAAAATCATGTTCCTTGTATTTTTATCTTGCATTAAAAAAAATTGATAGACGCTCATCGGGTTCGTGAGTTAAGAATTTTTAAAGAGCAGCAGTTCAGTCGAATGCTTGTGCCGCGCAGCATCTAGGCAGACAGCAATCATCGGCATTACACAATGGCAATGTCATTTTAAAGAATATTTTTGATTTTTTAGAAACCTTAGGCTATTTTGGTGTAATTCCACCTGAAATTTGTATTTTTCAAACAAAAAAAAAAAAAAAATAATAATAATAATAACGAGAAAGTTCCCTTCGCTGACTTCTTCATTAACAGTTTCCTATAATATTTTTATACTACCACTCAAATTATGCCAATTTCCTCGAAAACATTTTCGTCCACCGTTTTACGCATCATTGTCTTCTCCCTAAATTCTTCGAATCCCTCTGCTGACCAATTATTTTTTCCTACTCTTTTTGCTGCAAGGACCTTTTCCGAATTCGCATTGTTTGGCTTCACGTACTTTAGAAAAATGTAATTCTTTTCTTGTTGCAGAATTAAGTTCACAATTCGATCATTTACCTAATGGCGCCCCTATTGTTCCTCGTAGCGGACCTTCTTCTTCTTCTAACAGACATAATTCTCCTGTCAGGTCTCCTCCTGACAACCATCCTCCTCTTGGGTTTCCTGATACCGGGATTGACTTTGTCGCGTCGCCTTCTGTTAAATTTCCTGATCTCGTGTTTCCGTCTGCCAGACCTCATTCTTCAGACATATCTCCTCCTCCTGCTGAGCCAGACATTCGTGCCAGGTCCAAATCTCCCCCTGAAAAGCCTTCTCCACCTACCAGGACCATAGTTCCACCTACAAGGCTTCCTTCTTCTAACGGAGTTGGATATGGCCTTCAACATCTTAAATTTATTCGGCTTATTTCCGACAGAAATCCGCACCGAGTATTTGAACTTCGAAGACACACTTTTCCTGAAAATACACGATTGAGATTAAGAATAGGACGGTCTTCAAATGTACCTATGCCAACCCAAGAACAAATTGTTTTATCAACATCCGATGATCAGGTTTTTGCAATACTGGAGAGTAGTAATGTCCTTGCTGGAATGTATACCTCTCGTGCTCAACGGGCAAAAATAAGCATGAGAAGTGGTAAAGTTACGGCATTAACTTCAGAAGAAGTCTTTGAAACTCCAGTAGGTATCATTCGCCCAATCACCACATATTTTAAAGTTATATTGGTACAAGATGTTTAACCCGCAACCCTGGAAACTATTATTTCACTGAAAAAACTGTAAAACTTATATGTAATATTGTTTGTGATTCAAGGTCGGATCAAAATGTTGCAAGTTAATTGTAATTAAAAATGATAATAAACAGCGCATTATCGTTACATATGGCCACAGTGGGTCTTTTTTGAGAAGAAAATAGAAAAATTTCTTTTTGTCCCTTACAAAACTATTTTAGGAGGAAAATTATTCTAAACTACAGTAGAAAATTATCTACACGGAGACCGCGGTCGGAACTTATAATCACTGATGACTGTAAAATACGATAACTCGGTCGGAAGTGACATACTTCAATTCTTTTTAAATCACAATTCCTTTAAAAACAGATATTTGTGAACGAAGTTTAGTTTTACTCACTCTTTAATACCTAAAGAAAGATATTCATATATTCAATAACGCTGTGCAAGTATCAAGACGTGAGGGAACGCCTAATAGGAGTAAGACTTATTATGCATTATAACGCTAGTTTGGGTATTTAACTAGCTGAAGTTATATTGATTTGATTCTTTGGCGAAGAAATAAGTGCCATAACGTGCTGAGAGATAATCGGCTTCTTCAGCAACCAACATATTATAAACTGGATAGCAAAAGACTTTTCCAAATCCTTAGCCTTCGAAATACTCTCAAATAGTGTATTTTTGATTGAAAAGCCATCAATATACTTTTAAATTAGAAAGTAATTTTTATTTTGTACAATTCTTATAATTTTAGAAACAGGTGCATTCGTGGAAAAATCTGGGATGTAGTTACATAGATGACACCTTCGCTGTTTTTTCAATAGATATCGTTATTAATTGAACCAAGTATCATGACTGTAAAGAAAATCCTTTAATTGGTATGAGGGTCGATAATATTTATTTTTGCTCTGCAATTAATTTTCAAGAAATATATAAAATAGGAAAAAATAGGAAAAAAATAGGACAACTTTTAAACAACCCTAAAGATAAGAAGGCATCTCTCAGTGATCCGGACGTACATAAAACCCATTGTTCTTGTGGCAAAGTCTATATTGGAGAACCCGGGAGAGCGGTGAGCCAACGCGTAAAGGAACATGGGAGTAAAGTCAGGCTAAAACATTTCACGTAATCAGTACTATCTGAGCATCATATCGAGACAGGACATAGAATTTTATTTGACAGAACAACCGTAATCGCAGAAAAGTACGATATTTTTCCAAGAAAACATAGAGAAGCAATCGAAATCTTAAAACACCCTAATAACATCAATAGGGATACTGGATATAATACCAATTCGATTTGACTTTCCGTCCTCGCGGGTTTAAAAAAAAAGACTTGATTGGCGAATCACGACCAGTCCCCACGATGGGGCGCTCTGGCCAATCACAGGCATCGTAGTGAATATATATAAGAACAACATAACCTGGAACTTCAGTTTCAGGTGAGTCCTGAACTCCTTTAACTCAATTAAAATAGTAATCAAAATTTTCAAAATAAAAAAATTCGCTCTTTCAATACAAAAGAAAAAACGAAAAATGCCTTTTTCCATCTCAATAAAAATGTAAACACAGAAGGGCCCTATCATAATTCAGATATAAATTGAAAACAAAATTCCCTTCCTCATTTCAGAAACAAATTAAATGCAAAAGTTTCAAAATACATAAAATTAGGTTCATGTGGGCTAGGCGCGAGTAAAATTATTTGATAGGTGTATTAAGAATTTTTTTTATATAATTGTCTCATCGATGGGAACATTATAGAATTGTTTTTGAGACCATGTGAATAAAACGAATATTTTTCCATTATAAGCTACCACATACTTTTATAATAGTGCCGATAACATTTGTTTGTTTCTTGGATTGAATCATGAAATATAAATATCTTACAAGGACAACCTGGCAGCATATCTCACTCATGACATCAGATCAATAGAATATGTTATATAATGCCTACTAAAGCATCAAAAGAATCATTAGCTAGACTGTCAGCAAAATTCTTCATTAATAGAATAATCAGTTCTTTCTCAGTTAGAAAAAATGACGATCCTTTCTACTCTGGTCCTATCATTGGCGGTCATACTTAATTCTATTGGTAAATATAATAATATATCTATATTTATAGGAAATATTTCTTGAATATCTGAATCTGGTGGAAACTGTTAGTTATTGTATAGAAGATTGGCAATTGAGCCAAAAATAAACTTAACTTCTTTTATTTAAATATGAATCATGTTCTTAAAAATTTTACTTAATGCTCTGTGGTTTTCAGTTTTACTCATAATTCTTAGGGACTCAGGCTATTAGAAATTAGGAATAAATCTGTTCTCAATATTCATCTAAACTTTTTTTTGTTATTCAAACATTTTGCTGTAGTTTCATTAGTTATTTGAATTTTCATCTATTTTGAAATTGCAATAGAAATACATATCAAAATTTTATGTCAAAATATTAGAATATATAATTTACAGCGTCATTCCCATAGGAAGTTCAACCCGATCCCTTTTTTTCTACTATTGGTACCAATATTCTGTCTTTTTGATATTTCGCTATTTCTTCCCTTGTGATATCCTCCTTATCGTCCTTTCCCTTTATTCTGTCCATTTTTTCTTTTCCACTTCTTCCAACAATTGCATGAAATATTTTTATTATTTTAACATTTCATTGTTAGAATTGACGCTTTTACTTGTTTTCCTGTCTCTATTTACTACTTTCCATATTATTCTTCCTCAGTAGTAGTCATTTCATCCTCCTCAAACCGTTTATTTTTGGCAGCGAATGCTCTGCCGGTACCGGCAAAAAAGGTTTCTGCTGATACCGGTAAAAAGCATATTTTAGGTATGCAGTCTAGACTGCCGGCGCTCAGGGGGCTATTTTGCAAAATATAATTCCAAAACATAATATATTTCCAATCCATTGACCAACATGGATGTTCATCAAACAAAAAATTTACAAAGTTGTACTGGATGTAGAGGAATAAAAGTTTCTTGTAGTGCAAGATATAAAAAATAATAGATTTTACAATGTCGAATTCAAGTGTGCAAGAGATAATGGCGTGACACTTTTCCTTTATGCTAAATATACGGTTAAAGTTAAAAAAATCCAATATGAAGAGACGCAAATGGTTACCCATCCGAGTGCTATCCGCGCTGGAAATGGCTTAACACCAGGACTCTTTCTAAGCCGAGATACACCGTCATGTTTGACCTGCTATCTTTTTATTGAAATTCTGACGTCAGATTTGGAATCAGCGACCATAAAAACCTAAAGATAATCAACTTTGGCAAGTGACCGTCATGTTTCCGATTTGTGTCTCTCCAGGTTTTCCACCTTTAACCGGGTTCTTCTTGGAAAGGATATATGCTACGCTGACTTCTTCCTTAACTGTTTCTTGTAATAAATTTCGTACTTTTACAAAAACTATTTCAACATCCTCGTTTACATTTGCCTCCTTCATTTTCCCCATCTTTATCTTCTCCCTAAATTCTTCTAATCCTTTGCAGACCAGTTACATTTTCCTACTCTTTAGGGTGCGGGTTCCTTTCCCGCATCAGCATTCCGTCTTACCTCACGTACTTAAGAAAAATATAATCATCTTTCTTGTTGCAGATTTAAGTTTGGAGTTTGATTGTTTACCTAATGGCGAACCTATTCCTGGTGTTCGTCGTGCCGGAACTTCTTATTTTCCTGACAGACGTCAATCTCCGGTCAGGCCTCCTCCTCCTCCTTCGAGGGTCATGTACAGGTGTCCTCCTGCCAGCCATCCTCCTGTCGGGTTTTCTCTTGAACAGTTTCATCCTGCCGAGTTTTCTGATGTCGCATTGCCTAATTTCAGACTTCATTCTGTCGCGTCTCCTCCTCTCGGACTTCCTCCTTGCGTACATCCGTCTGCCAGACGTTGTTCTCCAAACAGGTCTCCTCCTCCTGCTCAGCCAGCCCTTCATCCGAGGTCCAGGTCTCCTACTTCAAGGCCTACGGCTGCCAGGTGTATGGTTCCACCTAATAGGCTACCTTCTTCTAACGTACTTGGATATGGACTTGAGCATCTTGAATTCATTCGGCTTGTTCCCCGCATGGATCCGCACCTGATATTCCAACTTGAAAGATACACTTTTCCTGCCAATACACGAATTAAATTGAGAACAGGGCATAATGTCTTTGAGCCTATAACAAACCAAGAACAAATTGTTGTCTCGACATCCAACAGTGAGGTTTTTGCAATATTAGAGAGTAGTAATGTCCTTGCTGGAATTTATATCTATAATTCTAAACGAGCGAAAATAAACATGAAAAGCGGTAAGGTTACTAAATTAACTTCAAAAGAAATTGCTGAAATTCCAGTAGGTCGCATACGCCCAATCTCAACATATTTTAAAGTGAACATGGTACAAAATATGTAAACCGCAATCCTCACCACTAATAATTCAACTAAAAAAACTGTAAAACTAAAATATAATATTTTTATGGTATTAAAGGTCGGATCAAAATGTTGCAAGTAATTTGTAATTAGAAATGACAACAAAAAATCAGTGTGTTATGTTGCTTGAAGCTTTTATCTTTCTTCAATGCCCCAGTCAGTCTTTTTGAGAAGCAAATGAAAAAAAAATCCTTTTCATTCTCTTACGAAAATAATTTAGGAGTAAAATTATTGTACATTACCGTCGAAAATTATTCACATGGCTACCGCAAGCAAAACTCAGAATCATTGATGACTGTCAATCATGTCATTATGTAAATGTTACACACCTTCTTTGAAAACAAATATTTTTGAAGAAAGTTTGTTCTATTGTCCGCCACGTTTGTAAACAGTTTAAAAGAATATTGTATGTATTATATACTGTAATAAAGCTCCTAAACAATTGTTAGTATTGCCATTTTTTTTATAAGTCTATTTGAATTTTTACGAAATGAGAAAGAATTTAATTTGTAGTTATTTAAGCAAACCTAGAATGTGTCCGTAGTTTTTGTCTATTATTTTAACATTTGTCTGTTATTCAAACATTTATATGAAGTCTAATCTGCTATTCAACATTTTTCATATTAAAATTCTCATGTCAAAATGTAATAATGTATAATCACACTTTTACCTTTTCCTTTTTAATATTAGTACCACTATCCCTTACTTTCAACTTTATTCGAGATTTCACCCATACCTTCTGACGCTTTCCCGGTCAGAAATATCAAACTCGAATTCGAATTCGAGTTCTGTCTCGCTGCACGTACTCTAGGAAAATATAATTCTCTTTCTTGCTGTAGAGTTAAGTTTACAGTTCCATTGTTTACTTAACGACGCCCCTATTCTTGTTGTTCCTTGTAGCTGAAATTTGTATTCTCCTGGCAGACGTAATTCTTTTATCAGGTCTCCTCCTGCCAGCCATTCTTCTATCATGGTTTCTGATACCGGGTTTGATTTTGTCGCGTCGCCTCCTCTCGAATTTTCTGTTCTCGTGTTTCCGTCTGCCAGACCTCATTTTTTAGGCAGGTCTCCTACTCCTGCTGAGCCAGCCCTTCGTGCCAGGTCTAGATCTCCTCGTGCAAAGCCTTCTCCTCCTGCCAGGCCCATGGTTCCACCAACAGAAATTGCCCGACTTAGCCCGATATAAAAAGAAGCGCTGACAAGAACCTCAACAGTGTATATATTTTGAATAAAATATGTTAAATCATAGTCGGGCATTGGTGGGGATTAGGATAGGGGTATATTTGATTATTTACAAACATACTCTCGTTTATCCGGCTAAAACATGATTGTCTGACATCTAGACACAAATTATATTATTGATTTCGTTTTTGGGATTTTGGCGAGGCTTGCCCCAAGTCTGATTTTCACTCAAGTTACATTGTTATGCCATACTTTCCACCTAACCTAGTAATTTTTCCTCAATTTTTTAATTTCATTTTTTAATTTATTGATACAAAACTAATATCGCGATTGAAGTAATATTTTCTTTACAAAATTGATTAGATAAATTAGAAAACCATCACTGCAAAGCTTACCATGCATACAATTGCACAAAAAGTAAACATTTTTTTATATAACCATATTATTTATTAATTTCATTTATTTATCTGGAAAATTCTCATCATTGTTTGAAACAAAAATTGTATGAGTTACAATAATTTGATTCGTTTGCGAGGAACTGAGTGCCATAACGTGATGAGAGATGATCGGCTCCTTAATCGATTAAGATGTTATGGACCGGGTGGCATCAGGCTTTTCCCGAATCTTCAGCCTTCGAAAGACTCTTGCAAAAAATGTATTTCTGATTAAAAAGTAATGAAAGTATACTTCTTCATTATAACTTAATCTTCATTCTGTACAATTGGTATGATATTAGAAGTAGATTGATCCCCAACCTTCTCCTGTCCCTCTCACTCCTCCTCACTACCATTCACTTCATCCTCTCTTACCAATTTTTTGCATGCTATCCTGTCCTATCCGATCCGATCCTATCCGATCCTATCTTATTGTTTCCTCCACTCACTTCTATTCAGATCACCACTCATACTCCCCTTATCCTCACTTCTCCCCCAAATCCTTCTCTATCTTCTCTCCCTTCCCCAGTGCCTCTCCCTACCTCCTCACCCCTACTTCCCCTCCCTCACTTCTCCCTCCCGACTCTTCTCTCTCTCTACCTCACTTTCATCTAGCCTTTCATCTAGCCCAATAAAAATGTTAACAATACGAAATGACCCTATTGAAAATCAGATATAAATTGAAAACAAAAATTTTCTTTCCCAAATCAGAAACAAATTGAATACCAAAATTTCTTTTCTTTTAATTGAATAATGATGTTGAAAATTCAAAAATTTCGCTTTCCTTATTAAAAAAAATTGAAGATAAAAATTTCCTTCTTTTTATCAAGAAAATAATGTTTAAAATAGAGAACCTGACCCTCTTCCAATTGATTGAAATACAATGAAATATCGTAAAAAAATAACCAATTTCCTCTTAAATTTCCTTTTCCTATTCAAAAAAAAAATTAAGTACCAAAATTTCCTCTTTTCTAATTGAGTAAAAATGTTAAAAATAAAAGAAATTAACTCCTGCGATTCAGAGAAAGTTAAGCACCAAATCAAATGAAAGTTAAGAAACAATGCCCTACATATTAAAGGGCTTCTTATTTTTCATTTTGCATTTTCGAACACTCAACAAATTTGAAAATTTCAATTTGTTTACTTATAATTGTAAATACATCAAATCCAGAAGAGTTCTGATGCTTCAATTCAGTATATAATACCTAAATTACGAAATTGTTCAGATTTGACACTTTCAATTTTTTAATTTAATTACCTGAAAAACGGTTGTCAACCGAGAACAGACCAAAAATTTGTTTGTTTGAGTTCTGATACAATTTCTGACTGGATTATAAATATTTGCGAAGGTCAAATGTCTTATCTTTCAACTTGTTATGATGTATGTATACCATTAAGCCATTTCCCTTTCAGGGTAGGCGTGACACTACCCGATTCGGGTAGTGTTTCTAGGTGGATAGTTTTTTTGTAGTTATAAATAACTACAAGTGTGGGCTCACCACACCCACGATGTGCCAACAGCGCGCAGTATTCTCGAATGGTCACCCATCCAAGTACTAACCGCGCCCAACGCTGCTTAACTTCAGTGATCTGACGAGAACTTGTTTTTTCAGCGTGGTATGGCCGTTGGCTCAATATGATAATTGTTAGTAAACAATAAGAACATCAAATTTCTGATTCATTTTCCAAGTCAAGTATTTCTATTTACGTGACTGTCATGTGATTTAGTAGAAAAAGTAATTTTTTTCCGCGGTTGGGAGATGCATTTGAAGTATAAATGAAAGCTTGAAACTGAAACTTTGTTATAGGTGGCATACCTTACTTTTTTCTTGAATCACAATTTCTTTAAAAATAAATATTTTTATAGAAAGTTTTTTTATTTGACTCTACGAAACCTAGTGATAGATATTCATGTGGTCTAGGTCCAAATAAAGTTAATTAACATGTTTATTAACAAACAATTTTTTTCTTTATAATAGCCTCATTCACGGGAATATTATCGGATTGTTCTGAAGTTTATATGAATGGAAATTTTTTTTTCTATTTCAAACTTATCATTACTATCATAATGATGTCGCTAACATGGATTTGTTGGATGGACTGATTTATGAAAGAAAAGTGACTTGCCAGGACAAGCTCGCAGCATATTTAATTAATGAGATTAGAACTTTAGTGTGTATTATGTACTGCGTAATAAAGCACCAGAATAGTGATTGGTAAAACTGTTAATTAATTTATTCATTAATACAGTAACCATTTTTTACAGCTAAAAAAAATGACGATCCTTGCTTCTCTGATTCTATCATTGGCGGCTTGGCTTAATTCTATTGGTAAATATAATAATATAATATCTATATTTTTACTGAATTTATTCTATTTAAATATCAATAATGTTCTTGAAATTCTATTTAATACTCTGTGGATTCAAGTTTTATAAATAATTCTCGAAGACGTAGGCTATTATGAATTAGAAAAAGATCTATTCTCAATATTTACATAAACCATCATCTGTTATAAAAAATCATACATCAGTTTTTGTCTATTACTTGAAAATTTTTCTGTTATCGGAACATTTACCTGAAGATCTTCTTCTTAAAAAAAACATTTTTCTTTAGGTTTATTTATTATTAAAATATGCACCAGTTACGAAACTGCAATAAAAATTCTACATTCAAATGTTAATGTCAAAATATAATAATATTTAATTTTCAACGTAACCCCCATATAAATTTCAACCCCTTCCACTTTTCCTTGTTACTATTGGAACCAGTACAGTATCCCTTTTTTTGATATTTCTGCTCAACCTTCCCTTCCCTACTTTCATTTCTCTTCTATATTCTTCTAAACTTGTCTTTCCCTTTCTCCATTTTCTTGATTTCTTTCTCACTTCCTTTTTTTCTCCTCACATTTCTCATACCAGCTACTTCTTTTCTCTCATTCGCTGACTTCTTCGTTAACCGTTTCCTATAATATTATTTGTACTTTACAACAATTATTTTAGTATCCTAGTTCACATTTTCATCTCCCGCTTTTCCCATCCTTACCTTCTCCCTAAATTCTTTTAATCCCTCAGCTGACCAATTACTTTTCCCTACTCTATATAGTTGGGGGCCTTTCCCGAATCCGCATTCGGTCTTACCTCACGTACTTTAGAAAAATGTAATCCTTTTTCTTGTTGCAGAGTTAGGTTTACAGTTTGATTGTTTTCCTAATGGCGATCCGATTCCTGGTATTCCTCGTACCGAAACTTCTTATTCTCCTGACAAGCATCAGTTTTCGGCCAGGTCTCCTCCAGCCAGCCATACACCTGTCGGGTTTTCTCCTGACGAGTTTTATCCTGCCGGTTTTGCTGATGTCGGGTATCATCCTGCCGAATTTTCTCAACTGGGGTTTCCTGATACCGGTTTTCATTCTGCCGCGTCGCCTCCGCTCGAATTTCCTGATCTCGTGTTACCGTCTGCCAGACCTCATTCTCCAGACAGGTCTCCACCTCCTGCTCAGCCAGCTCTTCGTCCAAGGTCTAGATCTCCTACTCCAAGGCTTTCTTCCACTGGCAGGTGCATGGATCCACCTACCAGGCTTCCTTCTTCTGATGGACGTGACTATGGACAAGAAGATCTTAAATTTATTCGGCTTATTTCCAAAAAGAATCCGCACCGGGTATTTCTACTTCAAAGATATACTTTTTCTGCCAATACACGAATTAAATTGAGAATAGAGCATAATGTCTTTGAGCCAATTCCAACCCAGGAACAAATTGTTCTATCATCATTCGATGGCGAGGTATTTGCAATATTGGAGACTAGTAATGTCCTTGCTGGAATGTATATATCTCGATCTAAACGGGTGAAAATAAACATCAAAAGCAGTAAGATTACCAAATTAACCCCAGAAGAAATCACTGAAACTCCGGTAGGTCCCAAACGCCCAATCATAACATATTTTGAAGTAATGCGAGTACAAGATGTGTGAACCGCGAACGACGACACTAATAATTTATATAAAAAACTGTAAAGCTAAAAAAAATTATTGTTTGTGACCCAAGCTCGAACCAAAATGTTGCATGTAACTTATAATTAGGAATAATAATAAACAGTGAATGTATTGCCGGGTTCAAGGTATCTTTCTTCCATCAGTACCTCAGTCTTTTTAAAAAGCAAATTCAAAAAAGTTCCTTTTCATTCCCTTACGATGATGATATAAGAGGAAAATTATTTTACACTGTCCTTGAAAATTATCTACACGGATAGCGTGAGCGAAACTCAAAATCACTGGTGACTGTAAAATACGCTAACTCGTTCGTAAAATTCATACCTCACTTTCTTGTAGAATCATAATTTCTTGGAAAACAAATATTCGAAAACAAAGTTTAATTCATTTTAACGCGAAGTGAGACTTTTTTGCTTTTTTGTTTCTTTCTATTTATTATTTTCCATAATTGTTCCTCCGTGCTATCCCTTTCTTCCTCCTCAAACCATTTTTTTTCTTTTTACCTAACACATAACGGAATAACTCATTACACTTCTTCTCTCTCTCCTATAATTTTCTATACTGCTCTTCCCCTTTCTCCATTTTCTTAATTCCTTTCTCACTTGCTTTTTCTCTCCTTACATTCCTCATACCAGCTACCACTTTTCTTCCCTTCGCTAACTTCTTCCTTAATTGCTTCCTATAATATACTTTCTGATTTTACAACAACTATTCCAGTATCCTCGTTCACATTGCCCTCTCCTGTTTTTCCCATCTTCATCTTCTCCCTAAATTTAACTCATCCCTCTACTTAATAATTACCTTTTTTTATTCTTTATGGTGTGGGGTCCCTTCCCGTATCCGCATTCTGCATTACCACTTCAAAAATACACTTTTTCTGCCAATACACGAATTAAATTGAGAACAGGGCATAATGTCTTTGAGCCTATCCCAAACCAAGAACAAATTGTTGTATCAACATCCGCCGGTGACGTTTTAGCAATTTCGATGATTAGTAATGTCCTGTCTGAAATTTATAACTCTCGTTGTAAACTGTGAAAAATAAACATGAGAAGCGGTAACCTTACCCAATTCAGGGGTAACACCACTCTA
The DNA here is from genome assembly GCA_932195095.1 of Andricus curvator. Taxonomy (NCBI): domain Eukaryota; kingdom Metazoa; phylum Arthropoda; class Insecta; order Hymenoptera; family Cynipidae; genus Andricus; species Andricus curvator. The sequence goes on from CAKNYM010052256.1 coordinate 253,722, forward strand.
GGATATTGGAAAAATCGATTTTTTTTCTTGGCTTGGGCAGTACTTTAGGATCATAAAAACAATAAGAAGTTGGTCCTATAGTAAACAAAAATTTTCAAAACGTTCAATTATCGATTTTGCCGCAGCGCCTCGGAGCGCGCGCCTAAAACGATTTTTTTTCGTTTTACTTTTTCCAATCGCTTACCGATGCTACAAAAAAGGTCCGATTGTCCTCAAAATCATCCAGGAAGAAAGAGGAGGAAGCGAGCGTCAACTTTGATGACCAAATATATGGTGCAGGCATCGCAGATCAAAAGTGCACTTTTTCTACAAAATTTGATTTTAGAAAAAAACATACTTCTATAGCCAATAGTATAAACATTATACATTTGTTTGGTTCTTTGTTCCAAGTCTTTTACTTTACGAGAAAACCGTCCTCCCGTGAAGGTGTTTTGAAAAAAGACGATTTTCAAGTTGCGCTCTGTCGCCGCCATTTTGTATCAAAATGATAATAAAATTTTCTTTTCATACTTCTATATGTCTTCAATAAACCATCTAAAAAGAAATCCTATTACTTTTTTCATACTCCCAAAATAAATCGTCGAAGTTATGCCTTTCTTTCTCCCGCTAGATTGGTGTTACCTCTTAACCCTAGAAGAAATCGCTGAAACTCCGATAATTGACTAATTTCGGAAATTTGAAATTTTGTTTTTTATATTATGCGATTTTGGGAATTTAATAATTTCGTCAATTGGGCATTTCTGAATGGCCATGCCGCCACCTATATGTGACGTTATATGCTTTTGATATTTTCTAAGCAAGCTGGACGTTCATGCTTTTTTTAAAAAAAATAGAAATAAATAAATGCTAAAACTGATCCTTGTGCCTAGGTATACAAATTCCAGACTTAAAAATCCTGAAATATATTTTTATGTATATTCAATAGTGAGAAAAGGAAAAAAATTGATAAAACTGTCCGACATGCCATGTGCCCCACAAAAATTTCAACTACTCCAACTTTAGCAAATATATTTCCTTTTAATAAAGAAATATTAAATATGCTTCCTTCGTAGAATACGAGATATCATAGTTCAATAAAGGGTGTTCGTTTGCAATCCACTGTACGCGTCAATAAGATTTGTTTGTTCTTTAGACTAATTTATGAAATACAAACTTCGTACAAGGACAAGCTTGCAGCATATTCAATTCATGTGATTAGAAAAATAGAATATATGTTATTTACTCCCTGATGAAACACCAGAATCATCATTAGTGACGCTACTAATCAATTTATTTATTATTATAGTAATTAGTTCTTTCTCAGAAAAAATGACGATTCTTTCTTCTCTGGTCCTGTCATTGGCGGTCATCCTTAACTCTATTGGTAAATATAATAAAATATGTATATTTCTACAAATATTCGTATGATTTCCGGAAATAACAGTTTGTCGGACGTCATTCAAATTTGATCCTAAACATTTTTCCGTAGTTTTGGTCTATTATTTGAACATCTGTCAAAATGTGGTGATATATAATTATCAACGTCATCGCCATGTGAACCTAAAGCCCTTCCATTTTTCCTTTCTACTATTGGTACCAATATCCCTGCTTTCGATATTTCTGTCCACCCTTCACTTCTCCATACTATGTTGCGCATTATCCACGTCACTTCATCAATTCCTTTTCCCCATATTTCCTATTTTCTTCGGCATTTATTCTATAACATCTGCCTTTTCATCTTTTATTATCTTATCACACTCGCATTTTCTTCCATTGTGATATCCTCTTCACCGTCTCCATTTTCTTCATTCCTTTTCCTTTCCTTACATTCCTCATAACAGCTAACTCTTTTCTCTCCTCCGATGTCTTCTTTCTTGAGTGTTTTCTATAATATTCTTCGTACTATTGCAACAACTATTTCCGTATTCTCGTTTAAATTTCGCTCCTCTGTTTTTTCTATCTTCATTTTCTTTCTAAATTTGTCTAATCCCTCTGCTGAGCAATTATCATTGCCTACTCTTTATCGTGGGGGGTCTTTTCCCAAATCCGCATTCCTTCTTGCCTCGCGTACTTTAAAAAAATGTAATCCTCTTTCTTGTTGCAGAGTTAAGTTCAGAGTTTGATTGTTTGCCGAATGGTGAGCCTATTCCTGGTATTCCTCGTGCTGCAAATTCTTATTTTTCTGACAAGTCTTCTTCTTCTGCGGAGCCCACGTCCAGTTCTCCTTCTGCTAGGCATTATCCTGCCGGGGATTCTCCTTATCCTGCGAGGGACAGTTATATGTTTCCTCCTGCCAGTCATCCTCCTCTTTGGGTTTCTGCTGACGAGTTTCATCCTGTCGGGCTTCCTGCCACCAAGTTTCAGTCTGCCGCATCTCTTCCTCTTGAAATTCCTAATCTCGTGTGTCCGTCTGCCATACCGTATTCTCCAGACAGGTCTCCTCATCCTGCTCAGTCAGCCCTTCGTCCAAGGTCCAGATCTCCTCCTTTGAGGCCTTCTTCTACTGCCAGCGCTATGGTTCCACCTAGTAGACTTCCTTCTTCTGACGGATGTAAATATGGACTTGAACATATTAAATTTATTCGGCTTATTTCCGAAAAGAATCCGCACCGGGTATACAATTTTCGAAAATACACTTTTCCTGCTGATGCACCAATTAAATTCAACACAGGATATCATACCTTTGAGCGTATGCCAATCCAAGAACAAATTGTTATATCAACATCCAGTGATGACGTTTTCGCGATATTGGAGAGCACTAATTTCCTTACTGGAATTTATAACTATCGTTGTAAACGGGCGAGAATAAACATGAAAAGCGGTCAGGTTACCAAATTAACCTCAAAAGAAGTTGCTGAAACTCCAGTAGGTCGTAATCGCCCAATCACAGCATATTTCAAAGTAATTCTTTCACAAGATGTGTAAATCGCAATCTACAACCAGCGAAAGATATTCATGTGGTCTGGGCCCAAGAAAAACTTATTTAACAAACACATAAGTTTTTTCATATTCTTAGGATATGTAAATGTACTAGTAATACATAGTAGTATAGTAATATAGTTATCTCCAAGTTCTTTTTGCATTTTTGGAAAATATATTTCTGTTTAATAAATATAAGGTTCTGGACGCTGATATAGTTTTTAGTGGCACTACTAATGTATGTATTGATTCACCTTACAGATAATATTTTGTCAATATATGAATACATTGTAAATATTCTTATATTGCTTAACCTTGTTTAAACAATGAAAAGGCAATGTTTGAATTCGGAGACTGGCTACATGACGTTTAGAATTTTACAATATAACCTTCTTATTGTATCAATAGAGTTAAAACTGTTACACCATCACGTTAGATCAATAAAATTTTCTATTTTCCGCGTTCTACATTTCTATAACCTTTTTTAATTACTATATTCAATCCTGAGTAAATTTGATTATTTTTATCAAGCAATCACTTGCTTTCCACTAATGAGTTAGGAAATATCTCGACTAATCGAATTAGTAAGTTTCTACTCATCTTAATTACCTCACTTTTCGCTAATTGTACCTTTTATGATTTTACTAGTTATTACTCAAATTTGATCGATTTTTGATTGAGAAAGCAATAAAGATCAAGGAAAGCTGCAACTCTATGACCTTATCTTAGGGAGAATCTTTATGCCACCTCCAATGACCTTTGCCTAATTAGAAGGTGTGGTAGTAGTAAACTACCTTGGCTTTGAGTCCCCAGGTTTTTTCAGTTGCGCCTCTTCAAGCCCAAAAGGCTGCTTTGGCCTTTATTACTACCGCATCAACATGTGGTTTCCAGGTTAGTTCAGGGTCAAAAATTACTCCTAAATACTAAGCTCATGTGAAGAAGTCAACGTTCTTGTTATAAATGACTATCAATGAGTTTTGGTGTAAAGATCGCCTAGCCCCTCTTTCATGTAATAGGGCAGGTATCTCCAAAGGTAGATCCTGTATCTACTAGCGACAGTATCCCCATCCTTTACCTAAGTCGAAGTATCTCAAAAAGTTGCATCTTGTACAGCAGAAAAAAATAGGGCCCTCGAGGTTTAGGTTTAAGAACCATACCCTTCCAACTAATATTTTCTTTCAAGGGGTCATACATTTTCTCTCAGTTTCCCATCGAAAAAAACTGGCATATCCTGAAAATGGCCAGTTGATCCTGGGTCAGACTGCACCTGTGGATTGTGGGGACCCCTGTAATAGGAGTATATCCCATAGCTATGCACGCCCTAGAGATGTTACACATTGGTGTCAACAGAACGTCTGAACGTTTTTCAATCAACGCCGGGCATATACCGTCTTCCCCAGCCGCTTTGAATGGATCAAAACGCTAAACGACCCATCTAATTTTTGATTATGTTGCTATTCGGTTTGTCATCCTCCAGTCATCTCCATTAGCCCTATGTTCTGGGCCATCAACGGGTTTCGAGGTGTTCGAGGATTTTGCTAGCCGTTTCTGTCATGTCCCCTGTTCGCTAAATCAATGTCTTCAATTGACATGTAAGGTTTTTCTTTGAAGTCTCATGCGATCCTTTTAGCCGATTTTATTTTGTTAGTATATCTTGCTACACTAACCTTATACACAATACACATCCCACTTTTCTGTTTTCCTGGCTCTATTAAATAATCCTCTAGTTTCTTTTTTCTAGGACTGAAGTCTGTAATTCCATGAAGGAGAATCATTGTTTTGCTTTCGAATACGAAGAGAACAATGATCCTCCTAAGATTTACATATGGCCCTATTCATTACATCAACGGTACGCCCCAGCTGATCAATTGATCTTATCCTTCTAGAAATAATTTTCTATGACTCTCCAGGATCTTTCCTATATTCATCCCATCCAGTCGCTCTTGGGTTCCTATACCTAATCGAATCAGAGTCGTCAACTGTAAGTGAAAAGCATATATGCCTGTGATTTGTTAGGGATGTCTCAGGCGATACGTGCCAGTCCCTGACTGCTTGGCTGCTGTATATAAAGCAGAAGGTAAGATCAATAACTCCACGACATCTGAAAAAAATGTTTCTATAAACGCATGACATCTAGTTGTCACAAAGGTTGGTGTATTGTCGCGATTTAATAAAGTTACATCGGTAGACAAAAGGATATCTTAGAGGAACTTACCCCAGTTCTTGATGGTCTTACTATTCTATATTGTATACTGCACATTCCCATCACATTCAATAATCAGTGGCCATCCTTTCGAACTGCAGTATTCCACCAAACTTCTTCATTTCTCTGGTGGCGGCTAGTCTGGAGAGTCGAATGGCAGGTGTGCTGAGTGAATCACCATCGGGTTAACGTGTTCGTCCACGTTGGTGTTCGATTTTAATCGCTAGCAGGTCTTTAGTGCAGAACTTAGGTAAGAAAATATATTCGGTATCCCGTCTAACATAAATTGCCGTTCTCAAATTTTGATCAGCTCTATTGTAGATTAAAAAACCGTATTTCTAGCTTATACCTTTCATTTACGCCTTGTAACACCAACGCTCCTAAATTAAAACAAAAGCCTATGTTCCAGTGTAATATGTCTGCCCAAGATGGCCGGAGCAGATTTACAGTGATGAAGATTCATATAAATCAACTTCAAAATCCGGGGATTTTGCGCTGTTTATTTGAAAATTACGCGGTTTATAGTAGACTTTTTCTATGCTATCGACCACTGAAGGGTCCGCACTCAAGACCAACTGGGTTATCTTGGCTTCCTTCCTGGCATCCATGATGGTTCCTTTACTTTGAAAGTGTGGTTCTGGGCTACAATTCTTTTGAGGGTACTAGATGGTTCCTCGGAAGTTCCAGGTGTCCATGTCATGAATTTGGGAGACTTTGGAAGGTCCTTAGAATCCATAGATTTGATTTTTGCACCTACGATGGTTTCAAACCGCTTACTGCCTCGATGAGCCATGTCCTAGACATCTTGTCTATGCAGATGACGGTAAGCAAGTTGTTTTTAAACCAGAAGTTCTCGAACCTCGCGTGAATGCAACCAGGTTGTACTTTATTTCTGACATATCTTCCTGAAAAAAAAAATGATAACACACATGCTACACTGCGGCAATTTACTGCACCCATGTGACCGAACACAAGACAACGTGCCGACGGCTGATGAGCGGGACGTGGAAATATTCAATTCTTATACTTTCAATATAAATATTTTATAATAAAAATAAAGTTGACAATAACGTACAAATCTCTGAAATACTGTGAAGTCCTTCATTTATTGTGAGCAAATTCTTTTGAAAAAGGATTACAATATTGTTATAAAGTTCGGTGAAAACCATTGAATTGATCTTTACAGTCGGTTAAAAAAGCCCTTCCGGTCAGAACTTACAAAAAATTTTTAATCCTTTCAAACCATTAAAAACAATAGAAAATTCCTTCGAATACCTCAAAATAAGTCCAAATCATTATGAAAACATGGCGTCCTCATACGGGGAATAAGTGAAAACTCCGAGGACGGACGATCGTGTACTGGGGCTAGGTGGAATGCATGACGTGTAGACTCCATGTAGTACTTCCTGATCAATTTACAATCATTTTTACGCTGAACCCAATTTTTTCAATAGTTAATCTACTGCCCTGAAATTGGCCACTTCCTGTGCCTCTATATAACCACAAAACATCGACTTTTTTGCGGAGTTGTAATGAAAAGTAATTTTTTCTGCGGTTCGGGCATGCATTTAAGATACATAAAAAAGCATAACAATAAAACTTTGTCAGAAGTGACGTACCCCACTTTTTTATAGTAAAATTTCTTTATAGCTTATAAAAATATACGTGCAAATATTTCCAACCAAAGTTTCGTTCATTTGACTCTACGATACCTTGTTAAATATATCCATATGGTTTGGGCCCGAAAAATTTATTTTACAATTTCATTAACTAACAAAATTTTGTTGATATTTTAATAGTTTCATGCGCGAGATTATCATAGGATTTTTTCATGTCTATCTGAATAAAAAAATTATCTTTCTAGTATAAACTTAACCAAATCCTTTCATAATGATGTCGATTACATTTGTTTGTTCCTTGAACTGACTTATGAAATACAAACGTCGTACAAGGACAAGCTTAGACCATATCTGATTCATGATATTGAAACTAATGAAAATGTTATATATTCCGTAATAAAGCACCAGAATAATCATTAATTGCATCGTTAAACAATTTGTTCATTAATACAGTTATACGATTTTTCTCAGAAAAAATGCCGATTCTTCCGACTCTCGTCATATCATTGGCGATCATCCTTAACTCTATTGGTAAATATAATAATATATCTATACTTTTCCAAATATTTTTATGGTTTCCGCAAATAAGATATTTTCGGACGTAATTCAAATTCTATTCTAAATATTTGTATGTAGTTTTGGTCTACTATTAAGATATTTTTCTCCTATCTGAACATTTATCTGAAGTCTCATTTGTTATTCTACATTTATCTTCAGTTTTAGCTATCATTTAAATATGTGCCTTCAAACTGGGCAATTTTGGACATGTGGGGTAAATTTGGACATTCCTAAATTGATAGTTTAAATGACTAAACTGGGTTTCAACCAGAATCTACGAGGAGAACCAGTTAAAGCCCTAATAGAGTCTAAACTGGTCCCAGATTGTGGTCAACACCCTCTTATGTAATTCAAACTATCCATATAGGATGTCCGAATTTACACATCTTAATATGATTTTTAATGTATTTTGGCCCACTAAACATGAAAATCACATACAACAATTTTTTTATGGAAGCTTTTTCGAGATATCAATGTTCGGCTTTTTTTCGATTTTCAGAGTTGTTCCGGCCAATCTCTAGTTCTAATTTACCGAATACCCTCAACGAGCACTCAAATTTAAGTCAACTGAATCATCTACAACTTTCTATTCTAAAGTCTTCAGATCGGCCCAGTAGTTCAGATGCTAGCGATTTTGATAAATTGGCAAAGTTGTATTTTTTGGTAAAAATCGAGGTCGAAAATTCACATATCGTCCTGGTATGAATAGAAATCGCAAATATTAGCCAAATTTTTAATATCGCTAGCATCTGAAATATTGGGCCGATCTACAAACTTTAGCACACAAAGTTGTAGAGAATTTAGTTGCCTTCAATTCGAGTGCTCGTTTTGAAAAATCGGTCAATTAGAACTCGAGACATACATAAAAGCTTTGAAACAACTCTGAAAATTAAAACAAACAATTTTGAACATTGATATCTGGAAAACATTTCCATAAAAAAATTTTTAAATGATTTTTGTGTTTATTGGGCCAAAATACATGGGAAAATCATAGTGAAATATGGTGGGCAAAATGGCTGTGAGCTAGTGTTATCAACGTGACCCCAATATAAACTTCAACCATTTCCATTTCGATACTTCTGGTCAATCTTCCCTTCTCCATACCCTGTTGCACATTATTATTTTCTCTTCCCTCTTTACTTCTTTATTCTCTTCAACTTCTTCCAACAATTTCATAAAACATTTTCCCAATTTTAACATTTCAATCACATGATCGACTATTTTCTTCCTTTCTCTCTCTCTTTTTACTACTTTCCACAATTCTTCCTCTATGCTAGCCTTTTCTTCCTCCTGAAACTATTTACTGTTTTTCTCTTTTCAACCAACACATAACGTAATAACACATTACATTTTTTTCTCTCTCTTGCATTCTTCTACATTGCTATTTCCCTTCTTTAATTTTCTTAATTTCTCTCCCACTTTCTTTTTTCCTGTGTTCATTCTTCATAACAGATACCTTTTCCTCCTCTTCACTGCCTTTTTCCTCAACTGTTTCCTAAAATATTCTTTGTGCTTTTAGAACAACTATTTCAGTATCCTCCTTTTTCTCTATCCCATTTTTCCCATTTTTACCTTCACCCTAAACTCTTCTAACTCCTCTGCTGACCCATTACCTTTTCCTACTCTTTGTGTCGCGGATTCCTTTCACCAAGTCCAGATTATTTCTTGCCTCACGTACTTTAGAAAAATGTAATCGTCTTTCTTGTTGCAGAGTTAAGTTTACAGTTTGATCGTTTACCTAATGGCGATCCGATTCCTGGTATTCCTCGTACCGAAACTTCTTATTCTCCTGACCTGCACCAGTTTTCGGCCAGGTCTCCTCCAGCCAGCCATACACCTGGCAGGGTTTCTCCTGACGAGTTTTCTCCTGCCGGTTCTTCTGATGTCGGGTATCATCCTGCCGAATTTTCTCAAGTCGGATTTCCTGATGCCGGGTTTCATTCTGCCGCGTCGCCTCCTCTCGAATTTCCTGATCTCGTGTTACCGTCTGTCAGACCTCATTCTCCAGACAGGTCTCCACCTCCCGTTCAGCCAGCTCTTCGTCCAAGGTCCAGATCTCCTATTCCAAGGCCTTCTCCTCCAGCAAAGTTCATGAATCCATCTACCAAGCTTCCTTATTTTAATGGACGTGAATGTGGACTAGAAGACCTTAATTATATTCGGCTTATTTCCAAAAAGAATCCGCAGCGGAAATTTCAACTTAGAAAATATACCTTTCCTGCCGACGCACTAATTAAATTCAACACAGCATATCATGTCTATGAGCATATGCTAATCCCAGAACAAATTGTTATATCAACATTTGATGGTGAAGTTTTTGCAATATTGGAGAGTTGTAATATCCTTGCTGGAATTTATAACAATCGTTGTAAACGGGTGAAAATAAACATGAAAAGCAGTAAGTTAACCAAACTGACCCCAGATGAAGTTGCTGACACTCCAGTAGGCCGCCTACGCCCAATCACAACAAGTTTTGTTGTCATTCATGTACAAGAGGTGTAAACCGCAATTATCGAAACTATTATTCAACTAAAAAAACTGTAAAACTAAAATATAATATTGTTCGTGATCCAAGATCAGATAAAAATGTTTCAGGTAACTTTTCATCAGAAATAATAATAAACAGGCAATGTATTACGGTTCTGAAGGCTTCTATCTTTTATCAATTATTTATACGGCATCCCAGAGCAGAACCTGAAATCACTGATGAAAGTACAATACGATTACTCTTTTTGTAGAATTACAATTTATTCCAGAAGAAATATTTTTAAACAGCGTTAAATTTATTTTACTCTATGATACTAGTAAAATATATTCATGTGGCCAAAGCCCAAAAAAAACTTATTTAACAAACACATAGGGGAGAGTGGGGAGTTTCTAGCTGGAGGGAGTTGTGAGCCACGACGATTTCCGCCATGCTGTGAATAGTACGAATGTTGTAACGACTATCAAATATTTCTCTTGAGCTTACCGAATCTCCAAAATTTCACAAGCAATTAGTTAAATATGATCAATCTTGATTCAGGGAGCAAAAAAGCTTAAAAACTTAAATATACTTCTTGAGACAATCAAGTTGATACGTACTACCTGATTGAGAAAATAGTTTGTTTTTTTAAGTTTTGTTTAAATCTCTGGTAAAAATTGAAAATTTGTACTCTCAAGCCGTTTTATCGTACGGCGAGGCATTATTTATTCAAAGCATTTTGAACAATATATTTTTATTATTCGACGCTCCCCTCAAAGCCACAATTTGCAAGTTATCAAAAAATGTGCTCACGAAATGATAAGCGATTTTCTTTAAGTTGTTTTTTTTTTCGCACAGCTGAAAATTATTTTATAAAAGTTTTTTAATAATAAATGATTAAGTGGTCAAAAAAATTGTTAAAAAAAACTAATCAGGATTTCAAAAAAATGATATCAAACTGACTTTCATGGAAATCTACCAAATTATGAAAGTTTTTAAAATTTGAGTACAAGTTTTGAATTTTGATTGAAATTTGGGAATTGTTGAGTTTTTACACCAACTTTGTGTTATGTTCCCCGAAAACCCCCTTCGTACAAGTTTTCATGGAAATCTAACAAATTAATGGAATTTTCAAAAATCAAGTAAATTTGTTGTATTTTGGCCCCAAATTCGTGTTCTGTTCCCAGAAAACCTCCTCGTACTGAGTTTAATGGAAATTAATTTAATTAATGAAATGTTCAACATTTGAATACCATTTTTTAATTTTTTAATTTCAACCCCAAATTCGTGTTCTGGGTCGCGAAAATTCCCCCCATACTAACTTTCATGGAAATCTACCAAACTGAGAAAATTTAAAACAGGATTTTCAAAATTAGGATGATTTTTTTGAATTTCTTAATCTAGACCCGAAATTAGTATTTTGAGACGCGATTAGCCAGATTGTACTAACTTTCATGAACATCAAAAAATATAATGAAATTTTGAAAATTTATTCTCATTTGCTAACCAACCAATTTGTAAATTTCACAAAAATATGATTGAAGGAACCTTTTAGGTTGGACCCGTGGTTAAAATTACGGGTCCGGACTTGATCCTTCAATATATTAAATCTTGTTTTGTTGCGATGCGAAAAAATGCAACTTTATCTACTTGAAAATTACCGGCAACAAAAATTCACTTTTGTTTTTTCTGTGTTGTTCTCATTATCATTTCTAGAGCCTTCACACAGATACGGGCCGGCAGCTGTATTAGTTCAAAGGCCCCCTTGCTACCTATTCTTCCTGCTTTCACCTTGATTTGCTTTTTTCTCGTAAACTCATTTTAAATTCCAAAGGCTGGTTACTTTGTTCCAAGTCACATATAGCGCTTATTCTATTGATTACTTGAGATAATAATCGAAATCATTGGCCATGGGGAAAAGTCATTGCCTAATTATACCATGTTTATTGGTAAATATTTGTTAAAAGTTCTGCGGTAAAACTTAAGCTATTTATAAATACCGTTTTCATTCTATTGTACCGCATTTCTGGATGTTGAAAACATTTTAAACTTCAATCGGCTCTACTGAAAAATTTTCTCAATTTGAGTTTTTGAATTTTCGTGAAAAATCAAAAAATTTTTTTTGAACACTTTTAAATTTCTGGACAAACGACACAAGCTAAGAAAGAAACAATTAGACAAAAGTTGTTATTCCAAAAAAGAAAAACGACGCAAGGTATTAAAAAAATGAACAAAAGTTGTACACCCAAAAAGGATCTACAAATTTTTTATTATTCATTTTTTAATAAGACGATTAGATTTTTTTCATCGTAAAAAATAGGACTGAAACAAAGAAATTAAATTGTTGGAAAAACGAAACAAAAGACGAAAAAAAAAATAGACAAAAGATGCTGAAGCAAAAAAGATCTAAAACTAAAAAACTATTTTGTGGGTTATTAGTTTGCATGACTTCCATTTCTTACAATACTTCCGTCTACCTATTTTATCAAATCTTATCCTTACTATTCAGTTATTCAAACCCATTTACAGAAAATTTTATATCTAAATCCTTATTTCTATTTTTGGCGATACTGCAATTTGGGACGTTTTAGCGAGCGAGCGAGCGATCGAAAGTGAGAGTGCGAGCGAGAAAGAGAGAGAGAGAGAGAGAGAGAGAGAGAGCGAGAGAGAGAGAGAGAGAGAAACCATCCTCCCCTAGAATATTTACCACATTCTCTTTCCAGCTTCCTTCATCTTCCATTCCTCTCCTACATCCTTCCCATGCATGCTCCCATGTTTCCTCTTCCCATTCACAGATTCTCCACTTCCTGTTCTCTTTCTTTTCCCAATACATACCTGCCCTCACCTCGTTTCCCAATATAAATCTTCCTATTCTGGTCCATCTTTCCCATCTCCATCTCTTTGCTAAATACTTTGGTGCTCCTTCCTTTTTTATCATCTCATACCATTTATTATATTTTGATTCCTCAATCATCCTCCATCTTTCTATTAATTGTCGTTCCCTCTCCTTTTTTCCACTTCTTCGTAGTTTACTCCAGTCCCGTCTTCTATATCTCTAGCCTTCAAGAACTCCCTCTTTTCTTCTTCCATATCGTGAATTCCATCGCTCTCCCTCTCCTTTCCTCTACCTCCATCAAACACTTTCTCGCTAACTCCCCTCCATTTCCTGAGGACGGTTAGTTCGCCACCCTAAAAGTGGGAACTTTCACTGCCTCGATTAAACCACAAAAAATCGTCTTTTCATTGGATGTGTAATAAAAAGTAACTTTTCCGCGATTGACGCATGCATTTGAAATACAACCGAAACATTAGAACTAAAACTTCGTCAAAAGTGACATACGTCACTTTTTTTAAGCACAATTCCTGTAGAAAAAAATATTTCTAAGCAAAATTTCGTTTATTTGACTCTTTGATACCTACTTAAATATATTTATGTGGTGTAGGTCCAAATATAATTATTCAACATGTTTATCAACAAATTTTTGTTAGATAGTAGCCCTATCCACCCGAATGTTGTAGGATTTTTAATTAATCTATATGAACAAAAAAAAGTTAATCAATTGCAAACTCACCAAATAACTTTATAATGATATCGATAACATTTGTTTTTTCCCTAATCTGACTTATAAAATACCAACGTGATACAAGGACAAGCTTGCAGCATATCTTATTCATGATCTTAGAGCTACAAAATATGATATATACTGCGTAATAAAGCGTTAGAATAGTCATTAGGTACACTGCTGATTAATTTATTTATTAATACAGTAATCAGTTTTTCTCAGTTAGAAAAAATGACGATTCGTTCTACTCTGGTACTATCGTTGTCGGTCATCCTGAATTCTATTGGTAAATATAATAATATATCTATATTTTTACAAATTTTCGTATGGTTTCCTCAAATAAAATTTGTCGGACGCAATTCGAAATCTATCCTAAACATTTGGCTACCGTTTTGGTCTACTATATCAAATATAATAATATACAATCATCTTCGTCTACCCTATATGGAATTCAACGCCTTCCACTTTTCCTTTTTACCATTAGTATTAATATCCCTTCTTTCGATATTTCTGGCTCTCTATTTACTACTTTCCACAATTCTTCATCCGTGTTAGCCTTTTCTTTCTCCTCAAACCATTATTTTTTTTACACTTTTTTTCTCTCTCCTATATTCTTCTATACTGCTATTTCCCTTTCTCCATTTTCTTAACTTTTATCTCACTTCCTTTTCCTTTCTTCTTAAATTCCTCATACTTGATACCCCTTTTCTTCCCTTTGCTGGTTCTTCATTTACTGTTTCCTAATATATTGTTTGTACTTTTACAACAACTATTTCAGTATCCTTCTTCATATTTACCTTTTCCATTTTTCTCATCTTTATCTTCACCCTAAATTATTCCAATTTCTCCGCTGGCCACTTACCTTTACCTAAACTTTATATAATCCTTTTTCTTATTGCAGAGTTAGGTTTACAGTTTGATTGCTTGCCCAATGGCGAACCGATTCCTGGTATTCCTCAAACCGGAATTTCTCATTCTTCTGAGAAGCCTCCTTTTTCTGCGCGGTTCACGTCCAGGTCTCCTTCTACTAGAGAACATCCAGCCATGAACCATCTTGCTTCTCCTCCGAGGGTCAGGTACACGTCTCCTCCTGCCAGGCATCTTGATTTTGGATTTTCTCCTGACGAGTTTTATTCTGTCGGGTTTCCTGACACTGGGTTTCTTCCTGCCGCGTCTCCTGCTTTCGAATTTCCTGATCTCGTGTTGCCGTCTGCCAGAGCGTATTCTCCAGAAAGGTCTCCTCCTGCGCAGACAGTCCTTCGCCCAAGGTCCAGATCTCCTCCTTTGAGGCCTTCTTCTCCCGCCAGTTCCATGGATCCATCTATCAGGCTTCCTTCCTCTGACGGATGTGGATATGGAATAGAACATTTTGAATCTATTCGGCTTATTTCCGACAAGAATTCGCAACGGATCTTCAAACTTCGAAAATACACTTTTCCTGCCGATGCACGAATCAAACTTAACAGAGGATATCATATCTATGAGCGTATGCCAACACAAGAACAAATTGTTATATCAACATTTAATAGTGACGTTTTTGCAATATTAGAGAGTAGTAATTTCCTTGCTGGAATTTATAACCCTCGTTGTAAACGAGTGAAAATAAACATGAAAAGTGGTAGGGTTACTCTATTAACCAAAGAAGAACTTGCTGAAACTCCAGTAGGTCGCCTGCGCCCAATCTCAACACATTTTAAAGTAATTCGGGTACATGATGTGTGAATCGCAATTCTCAAAACTATCAATTTAACTAAAAAAAACTGTAAAACTAAAGTACAATATTGTTCGGAATCCGAGGTCGGACCAAAATGTTTCAAGTAACTTGTAATTAGAAATAATAATAATAAACAGTCAATGTAATACGGTTTTTGACGCTTTTATCTTTCATTAATACCCCACTCTGTCCTTTTCAGAAGCAAATTAAAAAAGTTCCTATTCATTCCCTTACGAAAATATTTCAGGTGGAGAGTTATCATACACTACCGTAGGAAATTGTCTACATGGCGATCGCTAGCGAAACTCAAAACCACTGATGACCGTGAAATACGATCACTCGTTCGGAAAACTCATACCTCACTTTTACGTAGAATCACGATTTTTTGAAAAACAAATATTTGTAAACTATGTTTAATTTATATTTCTACATAATAACTAGTTGAAGATATTTATGTGGCCTGGGCCCAAGATAAACTTTTTTGACAAATTTATAATTTCTTCCATATTCCCAGGATTTGCACATGTACCGCTAGTAATAGTAGAATAGTGATATAGTTTTTTCCAATTTCTCTTTAAGTTATTACTTACATTTCATCAATTTTGATTGAAGGAGACAATAAAGTATCTGTTGCACAAGAAAAAAGCTATATGATTCATGAGGAACCTGAATACGCATTATTTATTCATAGTTTATTGATCCATTATAATTTTGAGTTTCCAAAAATTCCTATTTCTCTTATTATTTCTTTTTCTCATTTTCCATGTTCATCTAACTTTTTGTCTGCAAAATAAACTTATGTTCCCCAAATGAACTTAGGTCAGGGATGAGGAAGGAAGAGAATAATAACAATAAAAAAAAGGAACAACCGCGAATCAGGATTGAGAATCTGCAGAAACCGGAAGTCTGAATACATTTTCAAAATAGGATAAACAAACATATATATGAGGCAACTCGGAAGGCGCTAATAAACAATAAAGATATAGAGAGCGCATCGTCTAAGATCCGGGATGTCATTGTTAAGAGTGCGACTGAAGTACGTCGTGCTGCGATTGTAGACAGAATGTCTGGCGATTTGTGGTGGAATGATGAAATCCGAGCAGCCGCCCAAGGAAAGAAAAAAGCGTATGAACGAAAATTGAACATCACAGGCCTTAGTGATGCGGAGAGAAATGGACTTGAAAACGATTACAGACACAAAAAGAAGAAAGCGAAACAGCGAGTCAAGAGAAGTAAAGATCAAATAAGAACAGAAGGAGAGAAGGAAATGCAAAACGATTTTGAATGAAGCAGGAAACTGTTTTATAAATTAACGTTGATCAATATGAAGAGAAGGAAAAGTACAGAGTTATTTAGCATGAGAAATACCAAGAGTGAAATGCTATATGATACAGACGGGATACTAAAAGCTTCGATTGACTCTTTTGAGGGATTATTGGGGGGTGAAGCTGTAGGGCACCACAACTGCGATATAGAACACGATACGTTAGAAAACGAGTCGTTTCGGAAAATCCGACTCATGTGTCGCGTCCAGATGTCGATTCTGAATCTATTCGAATTATTTTGTAAACCATTCTCCATTGTGAATCTTACGGGGTAACGCCACTCTAGGATTTAAAAAAAATCGATTTTTCTTTATTGGCTTGAACAAAGCTTGAGGATCATTAGAACAATACGAAGTTAGTCCTATAGTGAAAACAATTTTAAAAAAGGTTCAATTATCGATTTTGCCACAGCGCCTCGGAGCGCGCGCTGAACACGATTTCGTTCTTCTTGAAACCACTTTTTCTAACTGGGATGTAGCCGTTTTTTGATTTGATGTGAACTTTTTTTTTAAAACAATTTACTGCTTATTTTTTGGCAAAAAATCGATTCATTTCTTCAAAAGTGCACTATTTCTACCAAATTTGATTTAAGAAGCCCCCTACGTAGTTCCATAGTCATGTCTCTAGCGATCACCCCAAGTGGAAAGCCTCGTAAAGTTATCATGTGAGGCTACCCACTCGGGCCTATTAGTATCCAAGGTGATTTTATATAACTTAAAATCAGGATATTTCTAATGCTCTAATGCTTCTAATGCTCCAGGATCGAAAGTTCGAAACCCAGAAAAGACCAGAAATTGGTTTTTGTTTTTATAGGACAGTCTGAAATATTTATGTTGAGAAATTGTCTGTCAGAAGAAACTTTTCGCGCCTGTGGCAAGCGCATTGAAAAAAATGAATTTTTTTACGAAATCATGTTGCAAACATTTACAAACTTTGAATTGATAATTGCCAAATATACATTCTTTAAATTTTTTATAATATTTGTTATCGATTAATAACAATAAAAATTGATAGTTTCTGATATAGTTTCTGGCATGGTTATAAATATTGACTGAGGTCAAATGCCTTATCTTTACATTTGTTATAATATTTGTTACCAAGCAATTACTACATCGAGTTTCTGACACTATCTCCTAGTGGAATATTACTATTTACGTGACCTAGTTAAATATATTCATGTGGTCTAGGTCAACAAAAATTATCTCACAAGTTTATTATCAAAAAATTTGTTGTAGATATTTTAATAGTCTTATCCACGAGAATATTATAGAATTGTGTTCATCTCTATATGAATAAAAAATTATTTCTCCATTATCAACTTACCTAATCACTTTATAATGATGTCGATAACATTTGTTTGTTGCTTGAACTCACTCAGGAAATACAAACGTTGTGCAAGGGCAAGATTGCAGCATATCCAATTCGTGTTATTGCAACTACAGTATATATAATACACTGCGTAATAAAGCACCTGAATAATCATCAGTTACACTGTCAACCAATTTATTCAATAATTCAGTGTTTAGTTTTCTCTCTGTTAAAAAATGACGATTCATTCTACTCTGGTCCTGTCATTGGCAGTTATCCTCAATTCTATTGGTAAATATAATAATATATTTATATTTTTACAAATATTTTTATGGTTTCGGCAAATAACCATTTGTCAGACGTAATTCCAATTCTATTCTAAACATTTGACCGTTCTATTGATCTACTATTTAAACTTCAATCCCTTCCACTTTTCCTCTTTACTATTGGTACCAATATCCCTTCTTTCGATATTTCTGGCTAGTCTTCCTTTCTCCATACCCAGTTAGTTTTAATATGCACGGCAAGAGCTCTTTCCCTTTCTCCATTTTCTTAATTTGTCCTTTACTTTCTGTTTTTTCTCCTCAACTTCCTCATACCAGATATCTCTTTTATCCCCTTCGCTGTCTTTTTCCTCAACTATTTTTCATGATATTCCTCGGACTTTTAGAAAAACTATTTCAGTATCCTCGTTTATATTTCCCTTTCCCGTTTTCCCATCTTTATCTTCTCATTCCTCTGATGACAAATTACCTTTTCCTACTCTTTATACTGCGGGGTCCTTTCCCGAATCTGCATTATTTTTTGCCTAATGTACTTTAGCAAAATATGATCCTCTTTCTTGTTGCAGAGTTAATTTGGCAGTTTGATTGTTTACCTAATGGTGAACCTATTCCTGGTATTCCTCGTACCGGAGTTTCTGATTCTTCTGACAAGTCTCCTTCTTCTGCGTGGTTCACGTCCAGTTCTGCTTCTACTATAGAACATCCAGCCATGGATCATCTTGCTTTTCCTGCGAGGGCCAGGTACACATATCCTCCTGCCAGTCATTCTGATTTTTGGTTTTCTCCTGACGAGTTTTATCCTATCGGGTCTCCTGACACGGAGTTTCATTCTGCCGCGTCTCCTCCTCTCAAATTTGCTCCTGTCGTATTTCCGTCTGCCAGACCGTATTCTCCACAAAGGTCTCCTCCTCCTGCTCAGCCAGCCCATCGTATAAGATCCAGATCTCCAACTTCAAGGTCTTCTTCTCCAGCCAAGTTCATGGTTCCACCTACCAAGCTTCCTTCTTTTAACGGACGTGAATGCGGACTAGAACATCTTGATTTTATTCGGCTTATTTCCGAACAGAATCCCCAATGGATATTTCAACTTCGAAAATACGCTTTTCCTGCCGTTATACGAATCAAATATAAGACAGGATATAATGCCTTCGAGCTTATGCCAACCCAAGAACAAATTGTTATATCAACATCCGATGGTGACGTTTTTGCAATATTGGAAAGTAGTGATGTCCTGGCTGGAATTTACAACTCTCGTTGTAAACGGGTGAAAATGAACATAAAAAGCCGCAAGGTTACCAAATTAACTTCAAAGGAAGTTGCTGAAATTCCAGTAGGTCGCATGCGCCCAATCACAAGACACTTTAAAGTAATTCGGTTACAAGATTTGTAAACCGCAATCCTGAACACTATCAATTCAACTAAAACAAACTGTCAGACTAAAATATAATATTGTTCGTGATCCCAGGTCTGATCAAAATGTTGCAAGTAACTTATAATTATAAATAATAATAAACGTCAATGTATTACTGTTATCAAGGCTTTTATATTTCATTATTGCCCCATTCAGTCTTTTTCAGAAGCACATAAGAAAAGTTCCTTTCCATTTGCTTACGAAAATATTATAGGAGAAAAATTATTCTAAACTACCGACAGAAATTATCTACATGGCGACCGCGAGCGGAACTCAAAATCACTGACGACTGTGAAATACGATAACTCGTTTCTAAGTGACGTACCTCACTTTTTTTAGAATCACTATTTCTTCAAAAACAAATATTTAAAAAAAAAGTTTAATTTATTTCATATTCCCGGGATATGCACATATATTACTTGTAATAGTAGTATATTCGTAATCAGAGGACTTTTGTTACTGCTTGAACAAAAGGTATCTTGGGTATTTTGATTTAGTGCATACCGAAGTGTTAGTGATGCCTCGATTAGTCTTTTTATAAGAATATAACGAGAAAAAATTTAGTTAACTTCAATTTCAGGATTATCGTCCAACCGCTGATATTATATATATAAAATTTTAGTGTTAAAGAAACTAATGAAAGCCTTGTTCAACAAAAATTGAGTATTCTGTATGTTCGAAAACGCGAATTATGATCGACAGTGAATTTACTGACTCCTTTTGAGGAAATGTCAACAAATATAGGAAAGAAAACTGTACTTCATGACAAGACGATTCTTTTCACTTATGTCTTTGCAATTTAAAATTTACGATGTATTTATATATTTAAAAAATATTATCTGCAGGTTGATTCAAAACAAGCATTAGTGATGCACCTAAAAAATATATGAAAGTCCCCAGAACATGATGTTTTTCAAGCAGGAATATATTGTTGAGAAAATGAAAAAAAAAATGAAAGAAAACCGGTGCAAATCCTGGAAGTTATGGGCTATAATTTTCAAATTATAAATAAATTAATAAGTTAAGCTTGTATTTTATATAGTAATCAGATGTTTCTAAAATAAATACGATCAGAAAAAGATTATCTGATTCAAACAAAATTTCTTTGAATCACAGAAGAATATGTATTGGCTCTCATTGAAAGGAAAATTTCTTTTTTTTCAAAGAAATTTCTTTCGTTAAAAGAAATGTTTTTTTTTTTACATTGCTTATCGAATAAAAAAATTTCAATTTGCAAACAAACATGGAATAGTTAAATTTTTAGTTTGTAAAATTACTTTTCAAAGAAACAAACAAAACGAAGTTTCTATCATTTAAATTCAACGAAGAAAAAACGAATTTTCAACAACAACAACAAAAATTCAACAAAGTGGTTTAATTATAAACCCATTAAGTGTATTTACAGTTTAAAAAAATCCATTTTTAACCAAATAGTTACATTTTCAAAGTAAAAGATGAATTTTGTACCAAGAAGATTAATGTCTTTAGAAAAAAAG
The DNA here is from genome assembly GCA_932195095.1 of Andricus curvator. Classification (NCBI taxonomy): domain Eukaryota; kingdom Metazoa; phylum Arthropoda; class Insecta; order Hymenoptera; family Cynipidae; genus Andricus; species Andricus curvator. The sequence goes on from CAKNYM010052256.1 coordinate 274,565, forward strand.
GTGAATTTTCAAATAAATATATGAGTTTTCAACTAAAAAAGACGAATTTGCAACAAAATAGTTGAATCTTTAACTAAAACTGATCATTTTCAGCCAAACAATTGCTTTTTCAAGCAAAAAGCATTGATTTTAAGCCAAGATGATTAATTTTCTAACAAAAAGGAAGAATTTTCAACCAAAAAATGTGTTAAAAAAAATCAGCCAATTTTTAACCAAATACTTTAATTCTAAACTAAAAAAAAATAATTTTCAACTAAAAATGGAATAGTTACATTTTCAGTTAAAAAATTAATTCTCAACAAAAAAAAAAACAAGTTTTCAACCAAATAGTTAGCTTTTAACGAAAGAGATGAATTTCCAACTAAACTGATCAATTTTCATAGAAATTTTTTTTTTTTAAATTAACATTCAACGAAATTGTTGATTCTTCCACCAACAAAATTGATTTGTCGTCAAAATACATGAATTTTTATCTAAAAAAGATCAATTTTTACACAAATAGTTGAATTTTTAACTCAGAAAGATAAATTTTTAATCAAAAATTAAACGAATTTTCTGCAAAATAGTTAAATTTTCAATCAAAGAGATAAATCTTCCACCAAAAAATGATTTTTAAGAGAATGGTTGCATGTTCAACATAATAATAAAATTTTCAACTAACTAGTAGAATTTTTAACCTAACGAGAGTAATTTCTAACAAACAATATAATAGTAGACATTTTAATAAAGAAAAGTAACTTCGAGCCAAACATAGTTGGATTTTCTTACTGGTATCTATTAATTTACTTCGCATTTCAGCGAAAAAAACGAGGAAAAGGGAAAGTTTTTCAAAAACAGGGGGAAAAAGAAGAATTAATGTAAAAGGGGGAAAAGAGGGAAATAAGGGAAATAGGAAAAAAAATCGAAAACATTGTTAAACTTCATCATCTGTCTGAATTTTATTTGACAATACCATCCTAGGAAAATATATTATATTAATTAAAAAAGGTTATAAAAATGAAAAACGTGAAAAACAGAGAGGCTCAATAAAAAATCGTGATTGTGTAACATTTTCAGCTTTTATTGAAACCATAAGATGGGGATATTGTGAAACTTGTGGATATGCTACGTGACCTTCAAGTTTTTACAAGAATAGCTTGAAGCCAACAAACTTTAGCGATTTACACACTCAATCTATTTCACCTTCCTTTATTTACACGAAAATAATTTATAGTTAAAGCGGCAAAATATCAAAAAATTTAATTGACAAAACTAAACTGTTTTGAAAAACATAGGACTACTTGTATTTACTCGTGTATATGTAGGTGAATCCTGAAAGAGATTGACGAAAATTTTTTTCAATTAGTTGTATCTTCCCAAGATTTCGCGGAATTTCTAGAGCACTTTGGACAATAAAAAAAATTTCCAGGGATTCCTTACGATTCTACAGATTTCGAGGGATTTTAAGGTACGCTGGTACTTGGAATTAATGTCGGTTTTGGGCATGGCTTGCAGTGGCCTTAATCGTAAATCCAGACAATCCAAACCTAAACTGCCAAGCTCGCATGAACCATTTCTGGTGGATTTGGACGCATGCTAACAGCTAACGCAACTAACTCGCTGAGAGTAATGCCCTCGTGCTGTTTCAGATTTAAAAAATTTTCTTTCAGTTGTATATGTATTTTCTTTGGTTGCCTCAGTGGTGTCGCCTCCTTTTCCCCAGACCTTATGGAGCCCGGAAAATGTGCCTTGATCAAATAAGCAAATGTCTCCTCGTCCGCCGCTGAGTATCCTCCGTTGTATTCATCCCTCATAGGCGTGAATCAGGTCCATTGTTCATTTATTTCTGCCAATAATTGCACACTTAAACCTCTCTCTGGTTTCCCTGCGAAGCTCTTCGAGTTTTCCGTTTCACCAGTGTGTCTCTCCAGCCTTTCGGACTCTTGTGGATAGACAGTTACTTTTATAAGTACATTTGATGGCCTCCACCAAAATATTTGCTATCATCTCCAGGGTGTCAAAGTCTCTAATTGACCTATCTGTGAGTGACCGGCAATCCTGAAGTTGACCTGTCCAAGGTAGTAAGAGAGCCTACTTTTAAGGACCGCAAGTGCCCTCGTCTGGGACTCAGGAATCTGTACAACTGGAAATTGTTTGGGATCTCCCGCTGTGTCCTCTCTCTGAGGTTGATCGTGCATGATTATTCGCCAGGACGATGTCTTTAGCGTGGGGTTGAATCCTTCCAACCGCCGAAGGAAGACAGATGGATCTTCCAGCTTACCTGAAACCCACGCCGTAGCCCTCAGAAAATCGAACGGACACCTTTTTGTAACGCGTAGAGATAGAACGAGTGTTCCGTTCGATTTTCGAATTCGAAACGGCCCCGAAGTCCCATTGCAGAGCCGAGTGGAGGCTCCGGAACGACAGCGTCATGGCGACGACTGACGTGAAGCTTACAAACGAATGAAAGCAGCGTTTCGCATCTGCCATACACAATATTTTTTATCAAATCTTCATCGCGAAAAAGTTCGATGGAAAACACGAACTTGTAAAGAAAAAAGAGGCGATTATTAAACATCAACACTGGAAAGACTGCAAGACGTGAATAGACATGAACCGTCATTGCAGGACACTGCCTGTTTCTTCCGCTAGATGGCACGCTGATGCTGAATTACTGCAGCCAACCTAAAATTCACTACAGCCAATCTAAAATCACTTCATCCAACTTTGAAGCAGGCAATTGAAGGTTAGTAATCCTTCCACTTCAAACAATCTGAAGAAGTACTATAAGAAGACCCAACGTCTATGGCGGAGATGGTTACAAATTATCTCTGAAGCTGCGCTCTCATCTGGGAATAAGTGAAAAAGTCGAGGACGGTCAGTCCATTGCCCTGAAATAGACCATTTTCTGGGCCTCTGTACAACGACAAAACATGGACATTTTCGCGGAGGTGTAAAAAAAGTGACATATCTTACTTTTTTACCTAGTTGAATATATTCATGTGGTCGAGGTAAAAAAAATTATTTGACAAGTTTATTACCCAAAAATGTGTGGTGTTGATATTTTAGTAGTCTTATCTAATCAGTTTATAATGATGTCGATAACATTTGTTTGTTCCTTGAACTGACTCAAGAAATACAAACTGCGTACAAGGACAAGCTTGCAACATATCCAATTCGTGACAATGGAACGACAGTATATGTAATATACTGCGTAATAAAGCACCTGAATAATCATCAGTTACACTCTCAACCATTTTATTGATTAATTCAGTGTTTAGTTTTTTCTCTGTTAAAAAATGACGATTCTTTCTACTCTGGTCCTATCATTGGCGGTCATCCTCAATTCTATTGGTAAATATAATAATATATTTATATTTTTACAAATATTTTCATGGTTTCCGCAAATAACAATTTGTCAAACGTGATTCAAATTCTATTCTAAACATTTGACCGTTGTATTGGTCTACTATTTAAACTTCAAGCCCTTCCACTTTTCCTCTTTACTATTGGTACCAATATCCCTTCTTTCGATATTTCTGGCTAGTCTTCCCTTCTCCATACCCATCTAGTTTTAATGTGAACGGAGAGAGCTTACCCCCCCCCCTGGCGCTCGAACTATAAAGACTATTGTGCCACACCCGTGTTTATTCTCAAAGCAGTACTCCGAATCCGGCCACCTTCGCCGAGTATTTTGGCTTTCGGTGGATTTCGTTGTTTCCAACCACTGAGCGTTTGCCCCTTGGCATTGGTCTTTACCAGTGTTGTGTAGTATCTAGTAAGAAGCATCTAAGTTACTTCAAAAGGTAACTTACTTGTATCTTGTGCAGTAACTTAGTTACTTTTTAAAAAGGACTCTGTAACTTACCTCAGTTACTATTTTTGCAGTAACTTGTAACTTTAATTTTATAGTGACTTTTGAGTTACTTTTTATTTTTTGTATAATTTCCTTCCAATAGCTGTTATGCTATAAACAGAAATTTCAAAAATGCCGCGCAATGGAAAAACAAAAGAATATCGCGATCGCGCTTGCGCACTCGGATTCAGCGCCTTAGGCTACTGCGCTTGCGTTGGCTTATTTAGAGGAATTCTACCATTGGCCGTATTTGGTATAATAAATTAGATTTTGAATCGCGCGCCAATTACGACCAATTAGGAAAGGCTAGTGTGTCACAGGCCTCGTAATGACACCCAAAGATGCAACTTGGGGGATGAGTCCTTTGAGAAACAGATACTATTAAAAATTAATAAGAGATACTGTTAAGAACAGTTTTTTGTAATATTATTACAAATTAATATATTGTTGTTCACTTGGAAAAACATATCGCGTACTTTCTTTTTAACTGATTTCTATCTGTTTAACATTTTTTTCAATTTAAGGGGGTTTAAAATTCAATGTAACTTTAGAATGAACTTAAGTTACTATCTCTAATATATGTAACTATATCTAGATACTTTAAAAAAAGCTGTAACTCTATCTAGATACTTTTAACAGAGTAGCTTACCCAACACTGGTCTCTACGCAAGGAGATCGCTGACTAATTTCAAATCTTCTCCAAATAGACTAGTGACCACCTAGGTTATGCCTTCAAAAGGCCATTTTATCCTTGGTACGTAGCCAGCTTCTTCTGAGGGGACCAACGGTTCGAAGTGGGCTCCTTACCACCAAAGCCCTGGTAGAAGTAAGTAGAAAAAGTTACATGGGTACCGGCTCAGGGATGGAACACCAGTCCTTCTGCATGGAAGTCTAAAGCGCTATCATCAGAGCCACCGAGGCACTTTCCATGCCCAGTTACACATTATCATTTTCCCTTTCCTCTCTTCTTTTTTTGATTTTTTTCTCTTTCCACTTCTGCTTACAACTCCATAGAATATTTTTATGATTCTAACATCGCAATGTCATGATTGACTGTTTTCTCCTTTTGTCTATCTCTGATTACTACTTTCCATAATTCTTCCTCCGTGATAGCCTTTTCTTTCTCCTCAAACCATTTATTTTTTTCCTCTTTTTGCCTAACACATCACAGGATAACTCATCAACTATTTTCTATAATGTTCTTTGTACTTTTGGAAATACTATTTCAGTAACTTGGTTTATATTTCCCTTTCCCGTTCTTCCCATTTTTATCTTTACCCTACATTCTTCTCATTCCTCTGCTGACAAATTACCTTTTCCTACTCTTTATAGTGCGGGGTCCTTTTCCGAATCTGCATTATTTTTTCCCTAATGTACTTTAGAAAAATGTGATCCTCTTTCTTGTTGCAGAGTTAATTTGGCAGTTTGATTGTTTACCTAATGGCGAACCTATTCCTGGTATTCCTCGTACCGGAGTTTCCGATTCTTCTGACCAGTCTCCTTCTTCTGCGTGGTTCACGTCCAGGTCTGCTTCTACTATAGAACATCCAGCCATGGATCATCTTGCTTCTCCTGCGAGGGCCAGGTACACATATCCTCCTGCCAGTCATCCTGATTTTTGGTTTACTCCTGACGAGTTTTATCCTGTCGGGTCTCCTGTCACCGAGTTTCATTATGCCGCGTCCCCTTCTCGCAAATTTCCTCCTGTCGTATTTCCCTCTGCCAGACCGTATTCTCTACACAGGTCTCCTTCTCCTGTTCAGCCAGCGCTTCGTATGAGGTCCAGATCTCCAACGTCAAGGCCTTCTCCTCCAGCCAAGTCCATGGTTCCACCTACCAAGCTTCCTTCTTTTAACGGACGTGAATGTGGACTAGAACATCTTAATTCTATTCGGCTTATTTCCTTACAGAATCCATACTGGATATTGCAACTTCGCAAATACACTTTTCCTGCCGATATACGAATTAAATATAAGACAGGATATAATGCCTTTGAGCGTATGCCAACTCGAGAACAAATTGTTATCTCAACATCCGATGGTGACGTTTTTGCAATATTGGAGAGTAGTAATGTCCTTGCTGGAATTTACAACTCTCGTTGTAAACGTGTGAAAATGAACATGAAAAGCCGTAAGGTTACCAAATTAACTTCAAAAGAAGTTGAGGAAACCCCAGTAGGTCGCGTGCGCCCAATCACAAGACATTTTAAAGTAATTCGGTTACGAGATATGTAAACCGCAATGTTGAGCACTATCAATTGAACTAAAACAAACTGTAAAACTAAAATATAATATTGTTCGTGATCTCAGGTCAGATCAAAATGTTGCAAGTAACTTATAATTATAAATAATAATAAACAGTCAATGTATTACTGTTATCAAGGCTTTCATATTTTATTATTGCCCCAGTCAGTCTTTTTCAGAATCGTATAAAAAAGTTCCTTTCTATTCCCTTACGAAAATATTATAGGAGAAAAATTATCATACAGTAACAACACAATTTATCTACATGGCGACCGCGAGCGGAACTCAAAATCACTGATGACTTTAAAATACGCTAACTCGTTTGTAAGTGACGTACCTAACTTTTTTTAGAATCACAAACGAGAATTAAGATCGAGGGTGAATTTACTGACTCCTTCTGAGGAAATGTCAAAAAATATAGCAAAGAAAACTGTACTTTGTGACAAGAAGATTCTTTTCACTTCTGTCTTTGCAATTTAAAATGTACGATGCATTTATATCTTTGAATAATATTATCTGCATGGTGAGTCAAAACATGCATTAGTGATATACCTTAAAAATATATGAAATTCCCAAGAACACGATGTTTTTTAAGCAGAAATATATTTTTGAGAAAATGCAAAAAAAATGAGAGAAAACTATATTACTGTACGTATTACTATCACTAGTATTACAGGTGCAAATCCTGGATATTATTGGCTATAATTTTCTCTCCTTCCTTTGCAATTTAAAATGCATTATTTATTTGTTTAAAAGTATCATCTTCTTGATCCCAGATTAAATTCGTGGGAATCCTTACAATTTTCTAAACCCTGTGAAGATTTATAAGTAAAAATTTATCTTTAAGATTGAAGAGTTTTCAATTTTAAATCTTCAAAACTGAACTATCCGAGCAAACATTTTCAATTGCATCATTTTGAAGCATACTCATTAAAAATTAGAGAATTTCCAATTGTCAATTTTAGAAATTGAACCGTTGCGATAAAGCAGACAAAATTTCATACCCTTAAAATATAAATGTTGAAAATTGAAGAATTCTCAATATTCCATATTATTAGAATGAAAGAATTTTCAATTGCTTTGAATCACAGAAAAATATTTGCTGGCTCTCATTGAAAGGAAAATTTCTTTGATCCAAAGAAATTTCTTTGGTTAAAAGAAATGTTTTTTTTTCAATAATTGTTTCAATTGTTTCAATAATTGTTTTTCTGTCAGTACGAATAAGAAAAATAATTTTCTATGTTATACTTCCCACATACCATGATAATGATTTTAGCAACATTTGTTTATTCCTAAGACTGATTTCTGAAATACAAGTGTCTCGCAAGGAAAAGCTCCAGGCGTATGTAATTCATGAGGTAAAAATATAGTATATATTATAATTCTGTTATATAAACATATATATATTTTGACAAAATTGTCATTATTTGCACTACTAAAAAAATAAAAAAAATTAAATTTTCAAACAAACATGGAATAGTTAAAATTTTAGTTTATAAAATTACTTTTCAAAGAAAGAAACAAAACAAATTTTCTACCATTGTAATTCAACGAAGAAAAAACGAATTTTTAACAAAACAAAAAAAAATTTGTAGAAAGTCGTTTAACTTAAACCCATTAAGTGAATTTTCAATAAAAAAAGATTAATTTTCAACCAAATAGTTACATTTTCAACGGAAAATATGAATTTTCCACCAAGAAGATTAATGTTTTCATTGATTTTAAACCAAGAAGATTAATTTTCGAACAGAAAAGAAGAATTTTCAACCAAAAAAATGATTTAAAAAAAATAAACAAATTTCAACCAAATACTTCAATTCTCAACTAAAAATGGAATAGTTATATTTTCAGTTAAGAAATTAATTCTCAACAAAAAGAACGAGTTTTCAACTAAATAGTTAGCTTTTAACGAATAAGATGAATTTTCAACAAAACTGATCAATTTTCACAAAAAAAAAAACACAAAAAAATTAACATTCCACCAAATTGTTGATTTTTCCACCAAAAAATTGATTTTTTGACAAAATACATGAACTTTCATCTAAAAAAGATCAATTTTTAACCTAATAGTCGAATGTTTAACTGAAAAATATCAATTTTTGAGCAAAAATTAAATGAATTTTCTACAAAATAGTTAAATTTCTAATCAAAAGATGAATCTTCAACCAAAAAATGACTTTTTAAGAAAGTAGTTGCATGTTCAACATAATAATGAAATTTTCAACTAACTACTAGAATTTTTAACCAAACGAGATGAATTTCTAACGAAAAATATAATCTTAGACATTTTAATAAAGAAAAGTAACTTAAAACCAAACATAGTTGGATTTTCTGACTGGTATCTATTAATTTAGTTCGCACTCAAGCGAAAAAAACGAGGAAAAGGGAAAGTTTCTTGAAAACAGGGAGAAGAAGAATAATTTATGTAGACAGGGGAAAAGAGGGAAATAAGGGAAATAGGAAGAAAAATTCGAAAACATTGTTAAACTTCATCATCTGTCTGAATTTTATTTCACAATACCGTCCAAGGAAAAAATATTATATTAATTAAAAAAGGTTATAAAAATGGAAAACGTGAAAAACAGAAAGGCTTACAAAAAGATCGTGATTGTCGAAGATTTTCAGCTTTTATTGAAACCATAAGAAGGGGATATTGAGAAACTTGTAAATATGTTACGTCACCTCCAAGTGTTTACAAGAACAGCTTCAAGCTAACAAAATTTCGTGATTTACACACTCAATCTATTTTACCCTACTTTATTTAGAAGAAAATAATTTATAGTACAAACGGAAAAATGTTAAAAAATTTAATTGACAAAACTAAACTTCTTTAACGAACTTAGGACTACTAGTATGTACACATATATATAGGTAAATCCTGAAACAAATTAACAAAAATTTTCTTTAATAAGTTGTATCTTGCAAAGATTTTAAGGAATTTCTAGAGCACTTTGGAAAATAAATAAAATTTCATCGAATTTCAAGCGATTCCTCACGATTCTACAGATTTCAAGGGATTTTAAGGTTCGCTGGGACTTGGCAGTGATATCGGTTTTAGGTATGGCTTGTATTGGCCTTGATCGTAAATCCAGGCAATCCAAACGCCAGGGTCGCATGAATCATTTCGAACACATAATTTTTCTGAACGTGGTGATCCAGACTTCTAAATTCCAAGTTCCAGTATATTTCGAAGAAGTTCACAAGATTCG